>RCUC01140342.1:0-75001 GCA_003697995.1 Taxidea taxus jeffersonii
GAACATAAAACTCTGAGACTCTGAGATTTGTGTGCAAGAGCTTTATCGGGCATGCCCTTGAGATCAACTCTGGAGGGAAGGGAAGAAAGCAGGATCAGGCAGAGGGAAGAGCTGACCTGAGATACACTCTCAACAGAGGTTTCTTGACCCCACAGGGGACTTGGAAAGCTTGGCAGGTTCTTTATAGTTATGCTGCATGGAGGCAGGGGCCCAATATTTGTGCTCTAGGGGCAAAGTCACTAGATGCCAGTTACCCCTTCTCTCCTGGGAGCCACCACGGCCTTGAGCAAAGCCAAAAGCCACTCTTAGCCAGCATGCAGGGAAAGACAATGAGATCTGGAACTGTCAGGGGCCCGTACTGGCTGCAGCTGGCAAACTGAGGGCCTGAATGGTACATGTGGGCTGCACACCATCACACCCATCACTGCATTTCAGAGGAGCGGAGACAGATGCTGATTCTTTCATTGCCTGCCTTGCTCAGAACTCTTGGGCTCAGACTGCTCATCAGTGACAACTTTGCTTCAACCACTTCACAATACAATGGGAGAGATTTCTCCCCAGCATTCTTACAGGGATATATGAGAGCTAGCACGCATTTCTCAAACACAAACACAGTTCCATTAAGAGACTCTGGACAGTACAGTTCTGGGTGGGGAGGGGTTGTGAAAAGAGAAAACTCTAGGGGACCTTAATTAAGAATGATAAGGGTCTCACCGGAAGCCTTGGATAAAAGAAAGGAAGTGAGGGAAATGGAACCTTCTACTGCCTTCTGTCTGTGTCTGAACCAAGCAAGAAAGCTGAGAGATATCGAAGAGGGGCTGACAGATGTAGGTCCCAGGAAGGCAGAAACCAATAATTCTGAAAGGCATTGAACATTTGGTAGGTGAAGCAGAGCAGGGAGGGAAAAATCACCCATGTGGTATGCATTATATTGGCCAAAAATAAACAGGTAAATAAAACAAAACAAAAAAACATACAAGCTACTGCTACTGGGAAGAAAGATCCTGGAATTACCTTTCTACCCACTAAAAATGTGTACTCTCTCACCAATATGGTCCTTATTCATGATGCTGTTGAAGTTATTTTAGTGAACATAAAATTTTGAAGGCTTTCATTGACTCATTTGGGACTTCTACTGCCACCCCTTATTTCAAATTCAGGGTCCTGGGATGTGCATTTCCTATTATGAGGAGTCATAATACCTAACTTCCGGGTAGAAGCTATCATACATACTCATATTTTCTTAAAGGACACCTAGGTATTTGATTGCAGCTTCCCAGTGATCCACAAACTCACAGAACCTGACAATGAGTGGAAAGTACCAGAACAGGAAGGATGGCAGGCCAAGCCCCATCGTTCACCAGGATTAAGATCTCACAAAATCCCCTTAATCACAGCTAGACATATCTTTCTCATCTCTTAAATAACAGAGGAATGAATATAAAACAGGGCCTGTCCATCTTGCAAGGATTTCTGATTCAGATGAGATTTTGTAAGAGAGAGTAGCTTGTAAACTTTAAGATGCCATACAAACATAAAGAATTATTATGACATGTGTAGAGAGTATAGGAGTCTATTATAGAAAAGAGCAAAGAAAGCACCCAGTACAATTGATGAGAAAAATATTGCAGTTGTAAGTTCATTTACATTTGGCCATTTTCACCCCAGTAACAAAAGCTATCACAACATGAAACATAATAAATGAAATGCTTTCTATGCTTTAGATAGCATCACGAAATAGTTGTATCTGGTTTGATCTAAAAAAAAAAAAAAAGAAGTCAATATTCACCAAGCTCACTTCATATGAGCTGGCACTGTTCAAGGGCTTTTTACATATTAAATCATTTCATCCCCATTACAACCACTGGAGGAAAGCACTATTATTAATCCCACTTTACAGATGAGAAGCTAAGGCTCAGAAAAGTTAAGTAACTTACCCAAGGTCATAGATATAGGAAACAGCAGATCCAAGAGTTGTACCCAAGCAGTTTGGCTCTGACCCCAACACAGTGATATACAGGAGTGGCAGAGAGTATCAACATTAACCTTGGAAAGTTTTAACTGCGGGGAGAGGATGGAGGAGAAGGTCAGGGCAGGAAAATGTTTTTTAAATTTACTGTGCTTAATGTTAGATCTACCCTCTTCCAAATGTATAAAACTATGTGATTGAACTGAAAGTCCTAGCCCACAAACAAACGGTCCAATAACTGGGAATCTCTTTCTTATAAAGGGATAGATTTGTGCTTGATGGTTCTGTGGCCTGATCTCAAAATGACCTACCCCATTCCCAGTCCTTAACTACCAAAAATTCAATTTGAGCCAGGGTAAGTGGACAATTTGGTCATGCCTACAGTCTGCCACCAGAACTTCTCTGGCAACCACCATAGAAAAGAGAAATGACCCTGTACCTTGGCTTATCTCCTGTCTTTCAGAAGAGAGATGAGATGCACAAATGAGCCACACTGTTCAGCCAGAGATCTGTGTAATAATGAGCCCTCTTCTCCCAGAGGACAAAGCACGATACCAGGGCATTCAGGGCAGACAGGGTAAGTTAAATGTTTTTTTGGGCTTATGTCACTTCAGGAAAGAATGATCATTTTCAACTTTTTGGTGTCTGCCAAGAGAAACTGATGCGCTTCTTAAACATGAACACCTTCTCTGTGCCAGGCACTATGCTAGACCCCAGGACACACAATAAATATGACTCAGTCTCTACCATGAGGAGTCAAAATATAGCAGGGCATGGCACATACATAAATTGCTACCTGTGGTGAGTGATATTTATTTATGAAAGCAGGACTCATATTTAAGAGATAAGAAAGAGGGCAATGGGAACACAGGAAGGACAGAATGGATGGAGCATGCATATTCAGGAATTACTTTTGAGTCAGATGATTGAGACTTATGGTCCATCCATAAATGAAGTGGGGTGGGAGAGAAAGAGGAATGACCCCAAGATTTCTAACTTTTAATTCAGCTCAGACCAACATAAATAAAGACCAGTTCTAAGAGGCTGTATCTGAGTTCATTTGATCAAAGCGCTGTGACAAGTTTTAAACTACTATTAGCGCCATCTGTTGGCCATAGTAGAAATTGTCGTACATTGGGTTGGTACTCCGCTTTATCTAAATGAAGTTGGGAAGTTTTACAGAAGATCGTCCGTATATAATAGCATTCATAACCTACTAGAGATGGAAAGGAGAGTCCTTAAAAGTGTACATGGCCTGAGTTCAGACTTCTTTGAAGATAAATCAATAGTACCACCTTGGTCAAGTCATTTACCTTGTCCAAGACTCAGATTTAGTCAAATGTAAAATGAGAATAAAATATTGTTGGTAACTGTGCCATAGAGATATTTTAAGGATTAGAATTTTGTTGTATAAAAAAAGAACTCTCACACACTGGTAGTGGGAATATAAATTGAGCACCATTTTGGAAATCCGAATGTCAATATCTATCCGTGTTGAATATATGTATACCCTATGATTCAGGAGTTTCTCTCTTATGGATATACCCAACAGAAATAAACTCTGCATATAAACTCTGAATGATACATAGGATAATTTTATATTGTTCCTATGTGTACTAATAAAAAAAAATACAAATTTCCAACCACAGAAATAATGGGTACATAAATTGTGGTATGTTCGTAAAATGGAAAATTATGCAGTAAAAAGCATAAGCAATCAACAACTACACACAAGAAAGTGGACAAATCTCACAAACATAATATTGAGGAAAGAAGCCAGACACCAAATAGTACATATTGTATGACTCCATTTAAATAACCTTCAGAAACAGGTCAAACTAATAAATGCTGTTAAAAGTTAAAATAAAAATTACCAGTAGGTGGTGGGTTAGTAACTGGAAGGAGAATTAAGTAAACTCTAAAAATGTTAATGTTCTTTCTTAATTTGGGTGCTGCTTACTTGAATATATTTACTGTATAATATATTTACTAAATATAATACTAGTATTTATTATTAGTATTAGTATTAGTATTTATTATTAGTATTAGTATAATACTACTATTTACTAAATATAATATAATATATTTACTGTATAAGAATTTATAAGGCCGTAGATTTTTAAAAAAGAAGAAGAACACCGTAGGTAGATTTAAAAAAAAAAAAAAGTAGGTAGATTTAGAAAAACAAAAAGAAAGAATTTATAAGGCCATAGATTAAAAAAAAAGAAAAGAACAAAGTAGGTAGATTAAAAAAAAACAACAACACAATAGGTAGTTTTTTTTTTTTTTAAAAAGAATGTCTAAGGCCACACATCCATACATTATCATTTAGCCATTTTTCTACATGTATGCCATTATGTCTTTAAAAATATACTGAAAATATGGGGTGCCTGGGTAGCTCAGTGGCTTAAAGCCTCTGCCTTCGGCTCAGGTCATGATCTCAGGGTCCTGGGATCGAGTCCCGAATCGGGCTCTCTGCTCAGCAGGGAGCCTGCTTCCTCCCCTCTCTCTGCCTGCCTCTCTGCCTACTTGTGATCTCTCCCTCTGTCAAATAAAGAAATAAAACCTTTTTTAAAAAAATATACTGAAATATATTTTAAGTGATAATATGCTGCCTATAAAACCCATACTACCCAATTTCAAGGCTAACTATACAGCTACAGTAATCAAGACAGTATGGCACTAGCAAAAGTACAGGCACACAGATGGACCAGAACAGAGTACCAGAAATAGACCCACCCAAATATGGTCAACCGATCTTGGATGAAGGAACAAAGGCAATTCCATGGAGAAAGGGCAGTCTTTTCAACAAATGGTACTGATCCAAGTAGATGTTCACATGAAGAACTATCAAAAGGCCTAGTCACACACCTTGCACCTTTCAGGAAATTAAGTCAAAATGGATCATAGACCTAAATGTAAAATACAAAAGTATAAAACTTCAAAAAGAAAAAAAAGCATGATCTATGAAAGAAAAACTTGCTAACTTGTACTTGATTAAAATTAAAATTTTCTCTGCAGAAGACACTAAGAAAATAAAAAGACAAGCCACAGGGTGGGAGGTTATATTTGTAAAACACTCATCAGAAAAAGGTCTTGTATCCAAAATACAGAAATCTCTTCCACTTTCTGCATGGTCAACCGCAGTCCATGCGGATGATCCCCCTTCTGACATAGGGTCAGAAAGTCAACAGCAGCTTCACACACATCTCAATGCGTGCATCACGCACCTCACTTCATCTCATCGAGCCCGCATTCTATCATCTCACATCATCCCTAGAAGAAGTGTTAGGTATAGTACAATAAGACATTTTAAGACAAAGACATTCATATAATTTTTATTACCATATACTTTCATAATTGTTTTAGGATTAGTTATTGTTGTTAATCTCTTCTTGTACCTAACTTACAAACTGAACTTTTATCATAGGTATGTACGTATAGGAAAATACAGAGTAATATAAGACTTGGTATTCTCCTCAGTTTCAGGCATCCACTGGGGATCTTGGAACATATCCCCTGCCAAGAAGGAGGTACTGCTGTATACAAAGAACAATAAAGACATAAACAGCCCAATTTAAAAAATGAGCAAAATATCTCAGCAAACACCTTACCAAAGAAGATAGACAGATGGCAAATAAGCATATGAAAAGATGCTCGACATCATCTGTCATTAGGGAATTGCAAATGAAAACAAGGTACCACTGCATGCCCCTTAGAGTACAATGCAGAACATGGGCAGCACCAATGGCTGGTGAGGATGCTGGGACAGGAGCTCTCATCCACTGATGCTGGGAATCCAAAATTAGTGCAGCTACGGTGGAGGACCATTTGTCAGTCTTACAAAGTTAAATATTGCCTTAGCATACTATTCACCAACCGTGCTCCTAAGGACTCACCTAACTTGTTTGAAAAATTATGTCTATACAAAAAGCTGCACATAAATTCTTATAATTATTCAGAATTGGTAAAAACTAAATACTACTAAGATGTCCTTCAATGGGGGAATGAAGAAAGAAACTGTGGCACCTCCACACCATGGGAAATTATTCAGCAATAAAAAGAAGTAAGCTATCAAGACATGAAAAGATACAGATGAATCTTAAAGACATACTATTAACTGGGGGGGAGGGGGAGCCTGAAAAGACTACATAGAGTATGATTCAAATTATATGACATTCTTGAAAAGTCAAAAAGTATAGCAACAATAAAATAATCAATGGTTGCCAGGGGTTTAGGAAGGGAGTGTTGAACAGATAAGGCAGAGAGGAAATTTTATGGTAGTAAATCTATTCTGTACAATAAGGTAATAGGGGATCCATGTCACCATGCATTTGTCAAAAGCCATACAACTTTACAGCACAAAAGGTGACCTTAAATATAGAGATGTTTGACAGATCACTTAGGCATTATGAGATCCCAAGAAGGAATGCTAAAAATAACACAACAACCTAACTGCATTACAAATATGTGAAACATTCCTCATGCAGATAGGGAAAAATAGTGCTAACTTAAGTAACTTCTGGAATGAGTCATCTGTAAGCCTAAAAGGCAGTGAAAACTGTACATGAGCTCTGTTCTCTAGTTGATAAAGATTTTTCCCAAAGGGATATGGATTAAAAATTCTGATAACATTATGAATGTCTACTGGCCGTGAACAATTAAAAAAATGAAGGGGAGATGGTGGAAGCCAGCTTTCTCACTACTGGAGTGGGAGGTTATCAACAAGCAAAGGCAGAAGGCAAAAATGATCCATGTGGTAATGGATAAGAGCTAGAGACATCAACATCAAACTCGTGTTTAGCTTAATACATATATCGATGGTCACACATAGAAATAGGTATCTATATATATACACATTAGTATACACACATATATGTTCCTGCTCTGTTTGTTTAGCAGGCCTGAAAGAAATGATACTCCAATAAAAAGAGCATATCTAGAACCCAGCTCTTGGTTTCTAATATCATTCTCCAATTAAAGGAGCCAGGGTTCCTTAGAGAAATGGCTGACTCTAGAACCAGGATAGGAAATATCTAAGATGAGCTTAGAGCATTTTGTGGTGCTAAAAAATAAGGCGGTGCTCCAAAAAGAAACACACACATACACACACACACACACACACACACACACACAAGTGTGTCGAAGGGAAACAAAGCCAATTGAAAGAGCTCCCAATGGCATAAGCCAGAACAAGGGGAATAACAAAATAAAGTAGAACTGGATTGTAACCAAAGTATAGAATAAGTATCCACAAGCCTATCCTGACATAACTTGATAGAACTAAATGACTGAATAATAACTAAATGGGGGAGGATAGCTAAATCCTTTGTGTAAAAGAATTCAAAATGAATAATGTAGATACTCCGTCTTCAAGGAGGTACGGCGTAACTCTTCATTCATGAAGTGTGAGCTGCAGGTAGTGACAAAGAGCATAGCATGGAAAAGGGGGAGAGAGTAACTTTAGAGTGGAGAAACCTCACCAACACAACTTCAGTCAAGTGATTAAAATTAACTATCAACAACGATAAGTCGTGCTGGTATGACACACTCTTGATTTGACATGATGAAAATGATATTCATCCCCCAAACTGGTAACCCCTATCTAATCATGAGAAAAACATACAAATCCCAACTGAGGGACACTCTACAAAATACGTGACCAGTACTCCTCAAAATTATCAAGATTATCAAAAGCAAGGAAAGGGGCACCTGGGTGGCTCAGTGGGTTAAAGCCTCTGCCTTCAGCTTGGGTCATGATCTCGGGGTCCTGGGATCAAGCCCCACATCGGGCTCTCTGCTCAGCAGGGAGCTTGCTTCCTCCTCTCTCTCTGCCTGCTTGTCTGCCTACTTGTGATCTCTGTCTGTCAAATACATAAATAAAATCTTAAAAAAAAAAAAAAAAGCAAGGAAAGCCTGAGACCCTGTCCAGCCAAGGGGAGCCCCCACGCAGACACGACTCATGAATGTAATATGATGTCCTGGACAGAGTCCTGGAACACAAAAAGGTAAAAACTAAGGAAATATGAACAAAGTATCGACTTTGGCTACTTAATAGTGATCTTATTTTAAAGCTCTGAGCACAGAATGTGATTCATAACAAGTGCTTGATATATATTAGGAACTAACATCATGAGAGATGAAGAAGAAGAAGGATTAAGTAAAAGAGTGGTTTGAGAGGAGTTTTGGGAAAGTTGTAAATTGTACAGCTGCATTCAGATAGGGGCGTTTATCAGCTCCACAGACAGCCACTGAAGACACGGCAAACAAAGTACACAACTGCTGGAGAGAGCTTCAAAGTACAGAACCTGGAAAATATACACAAGGTACAGGGGGCTAGTCTGGGAAAGAGACTTATCGGGAAATGGGAAGAAAAGCAAAATCAGATTATGATTTAAAGGCAAAGGAGGGTGTCAAAAATTTTAATGCTACATGAGATTGGGACAGATGAAGACTATATATAGTCCCACAGATTTGTCTGTGACCTCGGCTAGGACAGTTTTAGAAGGGTTGGATTTAGAACGGAACTCAAGCGAGTATAAAGAAAATGAGACGTAAACCACTGGGGCAGCAACATGAAGGAGAGAAATGCAACACTGTACCAAGATGAAATAAGTGATGGAAATGTCTTTATGACATGAAGACTTGAGTACTTTATTAGTAATTTGAAGGAATAGTGTCAAGGAAGCAAAAGAAGATACAGAAAAATGGAATAGCAGATATAATAAGGTCTGTGACGGGACATAAGAAATGATCCAATTCCCGAGAAACTCTAAGGATCTCCAAGTCTTAGAGAGGAGGGTGACCCCTCTTCCTCTAACACAGGCAAGGAAGAAGCAAGGATGAGTACTAATTATCATAGCCTATTGATGGTTTTGATGATAATGACAATGTTGCTGTTGATGATGATGATAATGGTAAGAGCCCCAGCTAGCATTTACTGAGTGATTCCCATGTGCTATACAGTGGATGTCTCACTCACAGCGTAATCCCAGGGGGCATGGATGACCGTTACTTTCGTGCTACAGATGGACACATTGTGTTCAGTTAGATTAAACAACTTGTCCAAGCCAGTAAGGGGTAGAGCTTCACAGCTCCTCTTGACACTCTTCCTTAAAATATTTCAGACCTCATCTCCTTCCCAGTAGCAGATACTTTTCCAGCACACAAACCAGGTGTAGAAAATAGAGGACACTCTTGTCCCCCACCCCCCAGTATGCCTGGAGCCTTGCGTAAGTCAGGCATCATCCCTGAGTGTCAGTTTCTCATCTGTGGAATGAAAGATCAGGACTAGACGAGTCATTTCAGATTCTCTCCACCTCCAACATTTGTTGATCACTTTTAAAGACCCAGAAAGGCTTGAGAAGAGTCTACTACTGAGCCGTGAAAGCTCTCATAGGGTATAAATGTGGCTCATTCAATCTGAGGGTCAATACACTTTTTCCATAAAGGGCCAGAAAATAAGTATTTCAGATCTTTCAGGCCAAAGAATGTCTGTCACACTCAATCTGCAATCACAGTCATGAAAGCAGCAGTAGACAATATATGAATGAAGATTGTGGCTATGTTTCAACAAAATTTTATTTACAACAATAGGCTCCCGACTGGATTTGGCCAATGGGCTACAGTTTGCTAGCTCCTGCAACTCTGAGCTGTGGCCATTAATACACCTCTCTCCTGTAGCTGAGCGGAGGGCTTTCAATAAGTCAGTTAAACCTGCTTCAAATTAGTGAGCTAGAGTCCACAGAAAACAAGGGCATTTACCTTACCATGACATCAGGAGGCAAAACTAGTAAAAATGGTAGTAAAATACTGAAAACAGATATAAGGGTATCTGATATAATGGCTAGGCCAGCTGTCCTTTCTTTCTAGTGTCTGTTAAATAAGAAAAAAAAAAAAAAATAGATTAACCAAGAGTTAAGTTAAGAAAGAAAAGGAAAATGAATGGTTAACAATGAAATACCACACTGCACTACAGAGTAGAGTGGAGGACTGGGCTTCTGGGCGTCTTGAAGAACTGAACAGACGATGTTAGTAATCACCAGAAATAAATCCAAACAAGGAGTGATACTCTCATCATCTGAAATCCTCTTTCCTTGGCCTATGAAACTTACAAGGCTCTTAATTCCGGTATCTCAGTGCCTTGAAATACTTGGGGGACATCTCCAAGCATACATTCAGGCCTTTCTGGCATTCCCCACTTACGTTTGAGACTATGGGAGGGGGTCTGGGAATGCAGACCCCAGCCTCACCTCCAGGGGGGAGGCATGTTTCCTGGGCTAAGCCAACCAAGTGGACTATCGGAATGAATTTCATGCCTAAGAATGATGATTTGACATGATGAAAATGATATTCATTTCATATTCACCTTGTCTGGATGGCCTCGTGTGGACAGGAGGCCTGGAATGGCTGCTGCTTTTTGCTACCCTGAGGGAAGCCTGACTCTGAATGACACCAAAACACCAGGGAGGGCAGGCCACGAGAATCACAAGCAGTAGTCAGAGTCCTAATACACCATGGCCTTCTGGATCAAATATCTCTGGAAACCCATTCCACACCTTCAGCCTTTGAAAATTACATGACTGGTAAGTCCCCTTTGTTGTCTAAGCAGTTTGAATTGGGTTTTCCTGTTACTTTTAAAACAGTGCATCCTAACTCATATATATTCTCTCCCTGATTTGTATCTACAGCATGCCTTGAGCAAGAAGGGGAAATGAGTGTTTAAAGTGGTCTTAAGAGCGCCTGGGTGGCTCAGTGGGTTAAAGCCTCTGCCTTTGGCTCAGGTCGTGATCCCAGGGTCCTGGAATAGAGCCCCGCATCGGGTTCTCTGCTCAGCAGGGAGCCTGCTTCCTCCTCTTTCTCTCCGCCTGCCTCTCTGCCTACTTGTAATCTGTCAAATAAACTAAAGTCTTAAAAAAAAAAATAAAGTGGTCTTAATACTTTTATCTACTTCTAAGGTATTCTCCCAAACTTTGTTGTTTTAAAAGCACAATAGCCAAACAGTCTCCTCCTCATCACTAGGGCTCCAACCTGTCAGCAATTCATTTCTCCCACAGCTTCCAAAAGCAAAACACAATCTCCAAGTCCTCTGCCTTTTTAATCTGATCAAATATAAATGATCTCATTCAAAATGCTGTCTTCATGAGAGAATTCCCACTTGCAAATCGGTTTTGTCTTCAGATTTCTAAACTTCCGCCTCAGATGGGCCCTGACTAAAAGCTACTGAAACAAAGCCATGAACACACTATTTCAGCCCCCAGAGAACCCCATCCAAGGGTACCAGTAAAGAGATTTATTCAGGAATTATTTCTGATTTATTCAAGAATGAGGGGAAGGGGCTTGAAAATGTCAGGTTATGTTTCATTCAGTCTTTCCTTTCTATTTTTAGTTTCCTCCAGGAATTAAAATACCATAGGAAATCTTTGGTTTTCAGCATATTGGATATTTTACACGAACATAAAAACAAGAGCAGGACAACCTATTGGCCATCATAACATTTCTCCCTTGCTAGCCAGCAGGAAAACAAAGATAATGTATTAACCAGCCTCCCCAAAACATTCATCTTCTCAAGATATGCTGGATTCTTAGCCTGGAAAGATGCACGATGGTGAACATCCATCTTTTAAATGTCATTGAAACAAGGCTACTACTTCAAACACGAAGTCCTCTTTTTTTCCTTCACTATTACTAAGTAAAACTTTTCCAAATGGCATGCCCTCCTGAAAACTCAAATATAGATAGAACAGGCCCACTACAAAAATATGCATTTCTCTACGTGCCCAGAATATAAAGGGAATCAAGTAGGCCAAACGGAAAGCAAACAGAAAAACCAATGAAAAAGCAGGCCCAGTGACCTCAATGGCATTGTACAGATCTCGCTTCTTATTTAAGTTTTGTGTTTATGAGCTTTCTTGGGGTTCTATGCCTATGAGAGAACATAAAACACTGAAAGGGGGAGGCAAGCAGTCTCAAAGCATAAAAAGGTGCCTTGGGGCCAATTCTAGTAGGTCCCTCAGACTCTACTGCTGCTTCGGCTTCCACCTGTCCTGGGCTGTTCATCCCCCTCCCCGTGTTACTAGCTCTTCCCTCATCTCTTCCATTGGGAAGCTCATCTACAAATGCCATTATCCTCTGGTGCCCATGGGGCTTGAAATCCCATTAGCCTTACTCTTGCATTACTTTTTCCTGTCTGTGGGGACAGAGGAGAGTAATGTTACACAAAGAGAGGAAGGCCGAAGGCCAGGGTGCCCTTTCTTATAAGATGTCTGCATGCTTGCTTTGAGAAAGAAGCAATAATATTTGCAGATACCCTTTGCAGAAGATTCTTGCCTGCTTTATCTTTATTTCTTCCTAACTAGATGAGAGAAGAACTCCTTCCTATCTCAAAGAAAATCATACAAGGATGTCTTGGGGGGAAGTCACAATTGGATTAGGTAGGGGTTAAAATTATACACCATGAAAATTATAAAAGGCCCAGGCCACCCCTTTTCTTTTGCTGAATTAATTGACAAACTGTCCAGAGCCCTGGCCATGAGAGTCTCTTTTGTCCTCTTCTGCCCCGTCACCAAGGGGGCATATCACTTCAGGTCTCTATACCCACAGGTTATTGAAAAGACCCACAATAAGGACAAAAGCTGGAAAACTTGGGCGGGGGGATTACCAAAATACTTTGTGAGCATTTTCCCCGACAAAGAATAAGTGAATATGGTACCATGTGGAACTCTTCGTGATCCTGAAATTTCCATTCATCCTGCAATTAACAGAATCAAAGAACAGTCTAGCTCAGAAAGTGGAGGGACCCTAAATTGGCTTTTAACTCCTCAGGCTAACACCTCTATGATTAACCATGTCTCTAACTGCACTCCTGCTAATGACCATGCACTTTTCTAAGCTATATACCAATCCCAACAGACAACAAATTTCTGTTCATCTAGTAAAATTTGTCTATGACTAGTTTTTAGAAACTCATTGTAGGTCAAATTAACTATCAATAACAATCCTTTCCCATTATAGAACAACAAAAAATATATATGCATTAAAACAACTAAAAATTTCAGAATCTTGCAACCAACAGTTGGTGAAGCAGGAATAAGGATAATGTTAAATTCTATTGCCTCACCTGGTGGCTTGAAGTGTCAGCCTACCTTGAAACTCCACATAAATTAACAATGTAACAGTTAAGCACCCTCAAGCCAACTGTGTTGGTGGTATTAGTGACATTCAAGATCATGACCCCTTCTGTTGTGGTTGGATAGCTAATTTCCCAAGGCTTAGCAAAGAATCATGGATGTCAAGGTCATAAATGGCAAGTGGGGTGATTTGTAGGCAGAGTGTGGAGTACAGCCACATAGAATATTAAAAAAGGATATGAATAAGATTATTTTGGGTGGTTCCTTGTTGGGCAGCAGAGAAAAGTAGGAAAGGATTTTCCATTACTGTGAAAACCACAGAAAGCAAGGGAAAGAAACCAAACATTCAAGATGGTGAATCACCTTAATCGATAATCTGTGACATATCTCACACAGGCCAGCTTCCTGTATAATAAGATTTGGCCTACACTTCAAATATCAAGGATGTGACATGGGAAAAGAACAAGTCTTTCTGTATCCCTACTACTCACCCATTCCCCCAAAAAAGTGGCCTTCTACCACCTTTGCTCAGAGACCGGGTGATTAAATAGTCAATTGTCAAATCCAGTGACTTCAGCTCTGAATTTTTAGGCTTACAGTGATGTCACACACACACACACACACACACACACTCTCTCTCTCTCTCTCTCTGAACTTAAAGAGATTTCTGACACATGCAGACATGAACCTATTCAACATTATATTCTATATTCATAATGCTTCAGTTCTTTTTTTCCTTGGCCCTTGTTATCAGTGGGCACCCAGCTCTGCTCAACACTTTCCACATATTTTCCATATAAATGTTCCATCTACATATCTGTCATTTTAAATAGGTTTCCATTCTTAAGGACACAAGAGACATACATAACAACTGCCCACATCCATTTGCACACATAATATATCCCTTCTTCTCTTTGGAAAGAATGAAGCAACTTCAGAGACCTGAAAAGAATGGTAAAGGATGAACCCTTCTTTTCCTGTCTGCATCTCTTCATTAAACCCCACAAATAAGACAAATGTCAAAATTGGCTTCTTTACTTATTCTCATGAAAGACAACATGGTGCAAGTGTAACCTTTTCTTGATGTTAGAATCTCCAATATTATTACCTGGGCCCCATGACTAGAAATTCTGATGTAATTGGTTGAGTGGAAAGGGTCTTAAATTTAAAGAAAGATAGACTTGCGTCTGAGTCCCCTCTCTATCACTATGACTCATGTACTCTTGAGTAGTTACTTAAATTCTCTGCCTCAGTATTTTCATCTGTATGGTGGGAATGGTATTACTGACAGGATCAGGGATAATACATGCAAAATCCCCATCACACTTCCTTGGCAAACAGTACTCTTTGAAAAAACGGCAGCTTATTATTATTAAGGCTCACTGTTCACCAGCAAAACAGAAACCACAGTAAAAGAGAAAGCTGTGTAGTCATCAAGGATTCCAGCATGCTTTAAATGCCATGCCGTTTAGAAACTATGCCCATGAAAATATTGTACAGTATCTGAACTACTTTTGTGACCTCTTAAAGAGGTAACCTATCTTAGTGCTCAGCAATGATGTAATCTGGCTCTTTCATTTTATCACACATTTCTTTTTATTAAATGTCTTCATCTAATTTAACAACAAATATTTTAGCTGGCTGGCTTATGATATGACCAATGTTTTTCCTGCAAGAGAGCATAATAGAAAGCTCTTTAATGTTTCTTTAACAGTAGAGCATTACTTGTGTGGAAATGAACCCTGAAATTAGTGGTCTGCTATCTAATGGTGGTGTTTCTTGTTTTTATTTTTTTAAGTTACATATTAAATTATGCTGTAGACAAATCTAAGTCGATATAAGCTGGACACATTACCGAGACGCTATTAAGTTGTCATGGTCTGATAGCCCTCTCTAGCATCTCATTTGTGTGGTGCCTTGCTACCTAATGCCATCAGTGTAAAATGTGTGATTGCAAAAATCAAATACAAATGGGAAGAAGCACATGTGAAAATGTGGGGAGAAATCTTTTCATTTCAGTACACTGACCTGAATTAGAAACTGAGGGTTTTTTTCCTTTAATGCAATCCCCCATTTTTATAAACACATCCATCCACATGCTTCTCATAGAAGAATTCCAAAGAAGATGCAAAAGGAGTGACCCTGGATACATTGTGGGTCTTGTCTTCTACAGGATGGCATATTCTTCCCTTTCACAGAAAAAGTTCCAGCCCTGTTACTAAAAATGAAAGCGATGAATTCATGAGAATAGAAGGTCTTGCTGATACACGGAGTATGAGCACTCAGACTCATGGGAAAGGAGCAGAGAAGAGAGAGTGCAATTATTTTCATTCTAGTCTTCATGTTCCAGATATTGGAAAGAATAAAAGAGGTATTGGAAAAAGTGCCCGGAGGCACCACCCCAAATGTTTTAAATTACTATTCGAAACATTCATTAACCATCAAAAATATGCTATGCTGAACACAGTCTTTGGTAGATATCAATCAAAAGCACATTTTCTCACAAATGAACAAGGGAAAAAAGCCACAACTCTGGCATCTTTGTTCCTCCTGATTCTTTTCTCTGGGAAAATATTGTTTTAAATTGCTGTTTGTTCTTATAATGGACTAGTGCCTTTGAGGTCTTTACCACTTAAAGTGCTCTTAATGTACAGTCAATATACATGTAAAGTTTGCCCTGATTATATGCAGCTCAAAGGATTTCAAAACATCTCCCTAGAAGCTTTTCCTTTCTCCTCAGAATTCCCATATGAGTTTCCCGGAGGCTGATTTTCAACAGAGCACAACAGTCTCCTCTCGGAAATGGATTTCCCACAGAAGTGGGCTACATCAAAGGAGAGCTCACTAATGTGAGAGCGATCTCTCTGATTTCATTGAACCACCACGCAGAAGAACAAAAACAAGCTATTCACAGACATTGGAAATGTTATGGCAGCATTAAGCACCACGCTGACCCTTCCCTCCTCTGCTTCTGTGACCGTTTTTTCTTGTAGCTGCTTTCCTTGCGTTTTGCTGTGCTCATGTCAGAAGGCCTTGGCCTGCTCACTCCAAACTGCTGCTAAATTCAGTGGGTTCATTTGCTGTGCACCTTTCTTGCCCCCTCTTCAGCATTTGATAGGATTAACTCTTAAAAATGTCTTCATTCCACTTCCATTGTGCACACACTGCTCAGACGCTACCACAGGCAGCTGTCCGCAGGGGGTCTGCATCAGCCCGCCCACCATCCTGCACACTCAGTCCCTCAGGGAGAGTGTGCTCATTCCCATGGCACTGATCACCATCTGTCTGCTGGTGACCCCGAACCACATCTCCAGCTTTAATCTTCTCAGTCCCAGATACCTAATATGGGAATGACTGTGATGGAAAAACACATCTCATTCAACAGGGTACAAAGCAGGCAGGGAACACCCCCTTTTACCTAACTCTGGAAAGTATATTCCTAAGGGACCGGGTCATGATCAGAGATAAACCAACTAAAAAAGGAGATTAATTATTTAGTTTTATAAGTTTTGCTTCCCTAATCCTCCTACCTGAATTAATAAATATGACTTCAAGTTCTGGTTTGTACTCCTATTGCTTATAGGTTTCCCATAATTTATAAATGCATGCACACCCGCATGCATATACACACACACACACACACACACCATCCATTGCATTTTACCGCATTGGTCATTTGGTCTCACGTCTTGGAACATCAAGACAGTCTCAACATGGCAGCTCCACTGACCCTAGTGGAAGATCAGGTTTAAAAATAAGGGAGAAGCAAGACGGATGGGAGACTAGTTTGGATTCCAGATAAAGGAGCAGAAATCTGGAAATAGTCCTTGGATCCTGTTCCTACAGCTTTCTAAACATTTGGTGTTTTCAAAATAGCAGATATTGTCAATCAAATTCATGAAACCCAATACCTACAGAGGCCCAGGAGCTAACTGATCAACCCTGAGTGGACGCTGTGGTGAGCTACAGAGAACAGACACACATCCTTGGCAGGGAGCTGCGACCTCTTGGTCTGGCACAGTGCCATGCTGAGACATCCTTCATTATTCAATGGCATCTGTCCTGGCTTTTGTCCTATTGCAATTCACCAACATTTGCTACATAACAGAATTCCTACAAGTTCACCTTGGATCCAATGTGTTATGGGATATTAGATCTGGGCAGGTCAAGAATGAATCCTAAGATATTCTTCTTGCAGCTTCCACATAGCCTGTTTCTTCACCTACTTCAGGTCTTTGTTCAAATGCCCCTTTCCAGGGAGCCCTTCCCCGACCTCGCTGTGTAAAGTTATTACTCCCTCACTCAGCAATCTTCCGCCCCTGCTTTGCTCTGGTCCACAGCATTCACCATCTGACTACATACTACAGTTTCTGAGTTTCTGTTTACATGCTGTCTGCTTCTCCTTTCCAGCATACAATCTTTCCAAGGGTAGAGACTTGTCCATTTGTTTGACCACTCTGTCTTCAATACCTAGGGATGGTGACCTACACATAGATGCTCCATAGTGTGTGTGTGTCAGATCAAAGAACTAATCTTTGATCATTAGATATCAAGAGTGACTGGACCCGCCCACGCCTTTTGGCTACTAATGGGACAGTGATAGGGCACAAGAAGTCAGAAGTACACAAATTTTTTTAAAAGTGGAACCACAAGAAAAGCAATGTAAGCTCTCCATACACCTCTCCTGATAACAGCACCAATTGTTCCTTAAGGGATGTATATAGTTATGGGGACAAAAATCAAGAAAAAGAGAAGATGGGAGGGGCAATACCTATGCAATCCTGGGAATGGTCTGCTTCTTCAAGGTGGATTCAGGAAACAATATTGCCTACTACCATAGGATGGCAGTCAGCTTGAAGTCAGGTCCCTGATGCTTAAGGTTTTGCAAACAGACAGTCTCTCTGGAGAAAATTTAGGGAGGATCCAAGGCATGCATTTGGGGATGGGGACAGAAGTGATACTGTGATCAGAGGAATGGGTGTCAGAATGGAAACAGAGGGTCTGGCTTCCAGTCTCAGCCATACTGTGGACCACGCTGCTTCACGTGCTCTATGAGGACATATTGTGGTATATGGATTACTCACTCTATCTCTGAACTCATCAGTTTATTTGACAAATTTTTTAAGAATGCTTACCAGACAGGCAGCATTGTGCCAGGTGCCATAGGGGAGAGAGCAGAGAATCAAGACCTTGCCCTCTAATGCTGAGTTACTGTGTGGCACTCTGAGATGGCTGGCCTTGCATGGGCCTCTGAGTTTTATGTGGGTCAGGGGACGTATGGTGCAATCCTGGACAGAAGAACTGTGCCTTTGATATCTGCCTTCATTTGTCCCTTTTAAATCTTGATCTATAGTTGTATGTCACAGGAATGCTACAGAGAGCTATTTCATCATTATTTTGTTATAAGAAAATTGTACACTAGAATCAGCTCAGGCCTTGCTGGCTTTTTGTGACCCCACGCTTTCCAGAAAATTAATACAATTATGCCGTTAACACTCCCAAATGTGCCCAAATCATTATATTCACTGTGCCCAGAGGAAGTTAGCCCAACAGATAATCTGTGGTTTTACAGGAAGGTGGCATTAGCACCCATGGCTACTATCTCTGTGCAAGATAAGACTAACCACCATGTAAATCTGGTCAGATCTGAAAGAAGCAATTATTAGGACCAATACACAAACCAACACACAAATAGATGGGAGGATGCTAACTACTGGCCATTCTGCACAAAGAGCTGGGTGAGTGGAAAATGACTGGTAAGAGGTTACATCTGAACTTACAGAGTAGGTGCAAAGGTGGAGACCAGAGTCAGGAAAGAGATTTGCAAGGAGCAGCCATAGGTCAGCACCATGCTGACATTCACATGGAAAGTACCGCTGAGAGGGAAGGAAAACATTGCAAGCCAATCTCCTCATAATGGCGTGTACAGTTTAGAGCTCTCTGTTTTGAACATGTCCGGAGATGAGAGATAAAAGAAGGAAAAGTGACAGAGTCAGCTGTGATGCCTGGAGAAAAGGTTAAAGTAATATATATTCATTAAAGGACTGATAAGATTGTATAGACACAATTATGTCTACAAAGAAATCTTCCAAAGCAAAAGTGTTTGGAATATTAGTAACCTCAGTTAAGATCCACTCAGTCCACCCACCAGAGATAGGATTTCTCCTCCAAGGGAAAGATACGCTAGTGCTATATTGTGACCATGGCAAATCTGAGCACAGTGACAGAGGAGGACATCCCCAGAATGCACACTCTGAGGAACAGAGAAGCTGAGGTTCCCTGGTGCAAGTATCCAACACCAGGTTATATAAACCTTAAGAAGAAAGGTATAGAAGACAACTCACAATAACCCTCATCAGTCATCTTATTCTGAGGTGCAGAGGAGGAAGGAAACAAATGAGTCCAATAACTTCTTTAAACAGATGGTGAAATCACAGCCTTATATTTTTGAAGTACTAACCAGTTGCCACCTGGCATGTCAATGCAGAATCAGTACAATTTTTAAATTTAATTCACAAAAAAAAGGAGGGGAAATGCCCATTTCCTCAAAGATACAAGAAGAAATCTGAGCAAGGAACTTATTTCAAATGTGCTTGTGTATTATAGTAATTAATAAAAACACATGGGACAGGTATGAAATGATCCCAGTATTAAAAACTGCTTTTTCAAAACCTCACCAAGCAATATCATAGAATGAGGAACTTAAAAGACTTAACCTTTCTGCTTGACCCATGGCAGAATTAAATTATATCTTCCCCAACCTGATTTCTCCCATGAAATCTATTCTGTTTAGGATGAAGGTCAAGTACCAAGTGAGAATGATTTAGTGCTGCTCTTCAAATCCAATTCCATAATCATGCTCTTGTCTCAAAATACCAGCTGGACATCAAAGATGAAAAGAAAAAAAAAAAAAGACACAAAAAAATGCGGCCACACTCTCAAGAATATTATGAAGCTGGAATACAACCATTTCAAATTCTATCATCCTCAAGTACAAATAGAATTTTCATTCATCAAATACTAGGCAAACACGTAGCCCGTTGCAGGCTCCAGTGATCTGCAGCATCTCACCTCTTCACAGAGCAGCACGCTTCCCATTGCGAACTCCGCTTCTCAAAAGAACTTGACTTCTTTTGAAAAACTGCGGTGCTTACGTTAAATTCTTTTCTTTCCTTTTCTGCCCATGCATAATAGTCACTTGACTCCAGAGAAAGGAAAATTCAACAATCCATGGGTATTACTGCAAATACTTCAAAAACAGGCGGAACCAAAATAGCACAGTCGACAAGCATAGCAACTGTTTGGTCCATAATACAAGCCCGACAGCAATTCGGAGCAGGAAAAGAGAGTCTTTATTGATTGTTACCTGTGTAGTGATGAACAATCAGAGGTTTTGAGGAGGAAGATGTCGTTTAAGTAGATGTCCTAAAGCAAAGCTTGAACTAGGCAGAAAGATGGTGCACTAAAGACATTTCCTCCCCCAAGAACTGGGGGAGGTTCTTGCTTCCAAAGTACTTCAGAGGCACGCCATAGATTAAAATTACTCTTCATGGATAAAACGGGGCTTTAATTAAATTTTAATTAGATACTCCAGTAAAGACAAATTAACCAACATAAATTGAGTACCTACTATGCATTCTGCTTTTTGCTACACTCCTTATAAACCAAGTAAGAGAAGTAGGGCTGTTCTGTTTAAGAAAGCTGTAGTCTCATTAGATGAGATCAGACACTTTGTGTCAAAGGATACATGATAAGTCAAAACAGCAAACTGTAAGTTGTCATCAGGTAGCATAGTACATAAGAGTTGTTTGGTCAAGAAGTGGTATGAATTCAAAGGAACTGGGTGCCACCATGAACTGGGCAGCCTGAAGTGGGCCTTGAAATAAGGTTAAAAGTTCTGGCAGCTATGGAGGAAAAGAACAAAAGAGTTGGGAACAAAGTACGGTGAAGAGAGCCCAAAGGCTGAAAGGCCCAAATTCTGCTTGGGAGATGCATGGTCTTTTGAAAGCAGTTCCAAATTGTTGAGGTCTAAGTTCAGGACTTTTTTTTTTTTTAAGATTTTATTTCTTTATTTGACAGAGGGAGAGATCACAAGTAGGCAGAGAAGCAGGCAGAGAGAGAGGAGGAAGCAGGTTCCCTGCTGAGCAGAGAGCCCTATGTGGGGCTCAATCCCAGGACCCTGAGACCATGACCTGAGCCGAAGGTAGAGGCTTAACCCACTAAGCCATCCAGGCACCCCAGGACTTTTTTATATATTATGTAGTACACATCTGTGAGACTCTGCCTAATACTATTCCTCCCACTCCCATAGCAATAGACAAGTTTGCCCACTCCTTCACCCAAAGTTGTTTTTCCTTTTATTCCCCCTATAATTTTCTATCTTAACCATTTTTAAGTGTACAGTTTAGTTGTATTAAATGTATTCATATTGTTGAACAAGCATTATCACCATCTATCACCAGATCCCTTTTCTTCTTACAAAACTGAAACTCTATACCTTTTATTTTTTTTTTTTAAGATTTTATTTATTTATTGGACAGAGAGAGATCACAAGGAGGCAGAGAGGCAGGCAGAGAGAGAGAGGAAGGGAAGCAGGCTTCTTGCCGAGCAGAGAGCCCGATGCGGGGCTCGATCCCAGGACCCCGGGATCATGACCTGAGCTGAAGGCAGAGGCTTTAACCCACTGAGCCACCCAGGCGCGCCAGAAACTCTATATCTTTTAAACAATAACTCCCTATGACCCCATTTCCCCAGCCACTGGTAACCACCATTCTATTTTCCTTTTTTTTTTTTTAAATCTCATCTCTCCCAAGCCCCAGCCTCCGGTAATTACCATTCTACTCTCTGTTACTATGAGTCCCGTTTTATGTCTGTTTTCTCTTTACTTTTTTTTTAAGATCCCTCACACAAGTGAGATCAAGTATTACTTTTCTTTCTGTGTCTGGTTCATTTCACCTGGTATAATGTCTTCCATGTTCATGCATGTTGTTACAAATGGCAAGATTTCCTCTTTTTGTGAGCCTGAATATTATCGCATTATATGTATAATAATTATATATTTTAGGGCGCCTGGGTGGCTCAGTGGGTTAAAGCCTCTGCCTTCGGCTCAGGTCATGATCCCAGGGTCCTGGGATCGAGCCCTGTATCGGGCTCTTTGCTCTGCATGGGGCCTGCTTCCTCCTCTCTCTGCCTACTTGTGATCTCTGTCTGTCAAATAAATAAATAAAATCTTTTAAAAAAAATAATTATATATTTTATAATTATATATCCGTATAATATTCTATTACACATGTGCGTATATAGGTGTATATATGCATATATACATAATTTTCTTGACCTATTCCTCCACAGATGGACACTTGGGTTGTTTCCATAGCTTGGTTATTGTAGTAAATGCTGCAATAGACCTGGGAGTTCAGATATTTCTTTGAGGTAGTGATTTTCTTTCCTTTGCATATATACCCAGAAGTGGGACTGTTGAGCCATAAGTTTGCTCTCTTTTTATTTTTTGAGGAATCTCCTTATTGTTTTCCATAACAACTGTATCAACTTATACTCCCACCAACACTGTACAAGAGTTCCCTTTTCTCCACATTCTCGCCAACACTTGTTATCTTTTGACTTTTTGATAATCACCACCCTAACAGGTATAAGGTGATATGTCAATGTGATTTTGATTTGTAGTTCCCTGATGATTACTGGTGGTGAGCAACTTTTCATATACCTATTGGCCATTTGTATGTCTTCTGCAGAAAAATTCCATTTAGATTCTTTGCCCATTTTTAATTGGGTTATTTGGTTTTCTGCTATTTGGTTGTAAACTTCCTTACATATTTTGGATATTACATTTTACTGGATATATAGCTTGCAAATATATTTCTCATTCTATAGGTTGCCTTTTCATTTCAACTGTTTCCTTTGCTGTACAGAAAGTTTTTAGTTTGATATAGTCACACTTATCTATTTTTGCTTCTGTTGCCTGTGCTTTGGGGTGGCAAATCCTAAGAACCACTGCCAAGTCCAATGTCAGGGAGATTTACCTCTATGTTTCCTTCCAGAAGATTTATAGTTTCAGATCTTACATTCAAGTTTCTAATCCATTTAGAGTTGATTTTTGTGTATAATGCAGGATAAATGTCCAATTCCATTCTTTTGCATGTGGACATCCAGTTTTCCAACACCATTTATTGAAGAGGCTATCCTTTTCCTATTGTGGATTCCTGCATCTTTGTTGAAAATTAGCTGGCCATATATGCAAGTGTTTATTGCTGGGCTCATGATTCTGTTACACTGATCTATGTACCTGTTTTGATGCCTGTATCATACTCTTCCGATTATTACAGCTTGTTAGTATAGTTTGAAATCAGGAAGTGCAATGCCTCCAGCTTTGTTATTCTTGATCAAGAATGCTTTAGATATTTGGGGTCCTTAGTGGTCCTCTATAAATCATAATTTTTTTTTCTATTTCTATAAAAAATGTCAATTGGAGTTCTGACAGAGTTGAATCGAATCTGTAGATCACTTTGGATAGTATAGACATTTAAACAATATTAATTCTTCCAAACTATGAAGACGGGATATCTGTTCATTAATTTGTGTCTTCAATTACTTTCATCAGTATTTTGAAGTCCAGTGTGTAGCACTTTTACCTCCTTTGTTAAATTTATTCCTAAATATTTTATTCTTTTGATGCTATTATAAATAGAAATTTCTTAATTGCTTTTTCAGATAGCTTCTTGCTAGAGTATAGAAATGTAGCTGACTTCCACATGTTGATTTTGTAAAATGCAACTTTATTGAAGTCATTTATTGGTGTTTGGGGTTTTTTTTTAAGATTTTATTTATTTGACAGAGAGTAATCACAGGAGAGCAAGAGGGAGAAGAAGACTCCCCACTGAGCAGAAAGCCTGATACAGAGCTCAATCCTAGGTCCCGGAGATCATGACCAGAGCTGAAGGTAGACGCTTAACCAACTGAGCCACCCAGGTGCCCCCATTTATTGGTTTTAACAGCTTTTTGAAGAGTCTTTGAGGTTTTCCTTATATAAGATCATGTTATCTACAAACAGAGACAATTTTACTTCTTTCTTCTTTATTTCAATGCCTTTTAGATTTCTTTTTCTTGCCTAACTGCTTCAGCTAAAACTTCCCATACTATGTTGAACAGAAGGGATAAGAGCAGGCATGCTTGTCATGTTCCTTATCTTTAAGCTTTTCGCCATTAAGTGGGATGCTAGCTGTGCATTTGTCATATCTGGCTTTTATTATGTTGAGGTACATTCTTTCTGTGCCTAATTTGAGAGCTATTATAAGATGATGCCAAATTTTGTCAAATACTTTTTCTGCACCTAAGGAGATGATTTTTTTTGTTTATTTTTCATTTTGTGAATGCGGCACATCACATTTATTGACTTGCGTATGCTGAACCATCCTTGCATCCCAGGGATAAATCCCACTTGATCATGGTATATGGCCTTTTTAATGTGCTACTAAGCAGACTTTTTTTTTTTTAGTTTTTTTTTTTCTTTAAGCTTTTTTATTTAAACATATAAAGTAACCCCACCCCCCTCTCCCAACCCCTCTCCCCCCCCACCCCCCTCAGTTTGTTTTACGACATTAAGAGTCTCTTTTGGTTTGTCTCCCTCCCGATCCCATCTTGTTTCATTTTTTCTTTTCCTACCACCTTAACCCCCACCCCCGTTGCATCTCCACTTCCTCATATCAGGGAGATCATGTGATAGTTGTCTTTCTCCAATTGACTTATTTCGCTAAGCATAATACGCTCTAGTTCCATCCATGTCATCGCAAATGGTAAGATTTCATTTCTTTTGATGGCTGTATAGTATTCCATTGTGTATATATACCACTTCTTCTTTATCCATTCATCTGTTGATGGACATCTAGGTTCTTTCCATAACTTGGCTATTGTGGACATTGCTGCTATAAACATTCGGGTACATGTGCCCCTTTGGATCACTACATTTGTATCTTTAGGGTAAATACCCAGTAGTGCAATTGCTGGGTCATAAGGTAGCTCTATTTTCAATTTTTTGAGGAACCTCCATGCTGTTTTCCAGAGTGGTTGCACTAGCTGGCATTCCCACCAACAGTGTAGGAGGGTTCCCCTTTCTCCACATCCTCGCCAGCATCTGTCATTTCCTGACTTGTTCATTTTAGCCATTCTGACTGGTGTGAGGTGTTATCTCATTGTGGTTTTGATTTGTATTTCCCTGATGCCCAGTGATGTGGAGCACATTTTCATGTGTCTGTTGGCCATCTGGATATCTTCTTTGCAGAAATGTCTGTTCATGTCCATGTTCATGTCCTCTGCCCATTTCTTGATTGGATTATTTGTTCTTTGGGTGTTGAGTTTGATAAGCTTTTTATAGATTTTGGATACTAGCCCTTTATCTGATATGTCATTTGCAAATATCTTCTCCCATTCTGTCAGTTGTCTTTTGGTTTTGTTGACTGTTTCCTTTGCTGTACAAAAGCTTTTGATCTTGATGAAGTCCCAATAGTTCATTTTTTCCCTTGCTTCCCTTGCCTTTGGCGTTGTTCCTAGGAAGAAGTTGCTGCAGCTGAGGTCGAAGAGATTGCTGCCTGTGTTCTCCTCAAGGACTTTGATGGATTCCTTTCTCACTTTGAGGTCCTTTATCCATTTTGAGTCTATTTTCGTGTGTGGTGTGAGGAAATGGTCCAGTTTCATTTTTCTGCATGCGGCTGTCCAATTTTCCCAACACCATTTGTTGAAGAGGCTGTCTTTTTTCCATTGGATATTCTTTCCTGCTTTGTCAAAGATTAGTTGACTATAGAGTTGAGGGTCTATTTCTGGGCTCTCTATTCTGTTCCATTGATTTATGCGTCTGTTTTTGTGCCAGTACCATACTGTCTTGATGATGACAGCTTTGTAGCAGAGCTTGAAGTCTGGAATTGTGATGCCACCAACTTTGGCTTTCTTTTTCAATATTCCTTTGGCTATTCGGTCTTTTCTGGTTCCATATAAATTTTAGGATGATTTGTTCCATTTCTTTGAAAAAATTGGATGGAATTTTGATAGGCATTGCATTAAATGTGTAGATAGCTTTAGGTAGCATAGACATTTTCACAATATTTATTCTTCCAATCCATGAGCATGGAACATTTTTCCATTTCTTTGTGTCTTCCTCAATTTCTTTCATGAGTACTTTATAGTTTTCTGAGTATAGATTCTTTGCCTCTTTGGTGAGGTTTATTCCTAGGTATCTTATGGTTTTGGGTGCAATTGTAAATGGGATTGACTCCTTAATTTCTCTTTCTTCTGTCTTGTTGTTGGTGTAAAGAAATGCAACTGATTTCTGTGCATTGATTTTATATCCTGACACTTTACTGAATTCCTATACAAGCTCTAGCAGTTTTGGAGTGGAGCCTTTTGGGTTTTCCACATATAGTATCATATCATCTGCAAAGAGTGATAGTTTGACTTCTTCTTTGCCGATTTGGATGCCTTTAATTTCTTTTTGTTGTCTGATTGCTGAGGCTAGGACTTCTGGTACTATGTTGAATAGCAGTGGTGATAACGGACATCCCTGCTGTGTTCCTGACCTTAACAGAAAAGCTCTCAGTTTTTCTCCATTGAGAATGATACTTGAGGTGGGTTTTTCATAGATGGCTTTGATAATATTGAGGTATGTTAAGCAGACAATGTTAACTGGCTAAAATAATAGCCATTCCTAACCCCTACTCAGTTGTTGCTTCTCACAATGAAGGCTAACAAGCTAGTTGCTCATTTTCCCATATTCCTTCACATGGGATATTCACATTGCTCCCTGCTGGCTGATGAGTCATAAAGGGAAGTCTGGTGTGGGGTTCTGAAAGTCTGGTGTGGGGTTCTGAAAAAAGTAGACAAAACATAATGAAAAAAGAATAAAGTTTGCTACCATGAGAACTTTTCTAGTCTCACCTTGAATGAGCATGAGGTATTTGGACCTCTGGCAGCCATAAAATGAAGAGATAACAAGTAGGAATGTGAAAATCCTAGAGAAAGAAGACAGAGCAGAAAAAAGACAATGCTACAAGATTCTTAAGATGTCACCTAAATAAAGGTTCAACTCTAACCCCAGATTTTTTGTTGTAATAGTCAATAAGTGTTAAGCCACCACTACACTGCATTGTTACTTGTAGCCAAAAGCATTCCTGTCTGATACACCTGCCCTCACCTTCCAAGACCCCATGTCTTCAGGGCTGCCTCAGGAGAAACCACATTCTTTATGACTTTACTCTCACCCTACAGTTAGGTGTTCTGAGTATAAGGCCCCAATTCAGTCCCTTTCTGGGATTCTTTAAACCACATCTGATAAGGAAAGTTCACACTCTCACATGGCTGCAGTCATATAAAATGTTAAGCCTGGGCCATCAGCAGCAATAGTTTTTGTACTGAATAGAAAGCCCGTCCACAGTGAGAAAGGCAAGAGTCAACACACATAATAAAGCATGAATGGAACATGCAAGAAAACCCTGCTGGAATTCGATTTCCTAATGCCAGCTGTTCCTGAGCCTAGCTTTCATGTGTACCCTTCCCACAGGTGAATCAATCTTTCTTTGAATACCAAAAACTTCCCCTTTTTCCCCAAACTAGTTTGAGTTTGGTTTCCTTAATTTACAACTCAAAAAACAAAACCTATGTATACTATTTCACATACTACCCAAAATAACTTTCCTATGATTTTTCCATTAAAATGAGAAACACAGAGGAAATTTCCAGAGGGTCAAAGTATAAGAAAAAGGTAGTGGTCATCTCTTCTCCTAAACCAGGCTGGGAAATGCTACTATGATCCTTGGTTCAAATAGCCCAGCTCTACCACTTAGCAGTTTTGACACCTTAGATAAGTCATTTAACCTCTCTGGGCCTAGGTTAACTTATATATAAAATAAGAATTGCAACTGTACCTAACTCACAGTGGTTCTAAGAATTAAATGAGTCAATACATATAAAGAACTTAGAATGACATGAGGTAATATGGATTCAATAAATGTGAGCTAATATTCTTGGACCTGCATCAAAATCTTAAAAATAATGAGATACCTGATCCATGAAAAATAATAAGTGAACTTTCAGCTGTGGGGTCAACATATTAATCTTTTAAGCATCTACTGTGTACATAGCACTTCACAGTGCTTAAAATATTGCCTAGCATTAACTCTTAAACCTATTAACTAGCTTATAACTGTAATTACTCTGGACGCAAAAGATTAAGGAAAGTTAAATAATATGTCCACTATGGCATAGATAGAGCTTGAACCCAAGGTTGTATGAATTATAAGATTCAACTTTTTTCATGACATCAAACAGCCACAGGAATAAGAATGTGTTCAGTATTTTGGTTCTGTATAGTGGAGTAGAATGATTATAATGGCTTCATATGTGATACAGAGTTAGGGTCTAAAATCAGATTTTAAGGGCGCCTGGCTGGCTCAGTAAGTTAAGCATCTGTCTTCAGCTCAGGTCATGATCCTGGAGTCCTGGGATCGAGTCCCACATAAGGCTCCTTGCTCAGCGGGGAGCCTGGTTCTCCCCCTACCTGCCATTCTTCCTGCTCCTGCACCCACACACTCTCTCTCTGTCAAATAAATAAAAATCTTTATTAAGAAAATCAGATTTTTGGGTCGCCTGGGTGGCTCAGTGGGTTGGAGCCTCTGCCTTCGGCTCGGGTCATGATCCCAGGGTCCTGGGATTGAGCCCCGCATCGGGCTCTCTGCTCACCAGGGAGCCTGCTTCCCCTCTCTCTCTGCCTGCCTCTCTGCCTACTTGTGATCTCTATCTGTCAAATAAATAAATAAAAATCTTAAAAAAAAAAAAGAAAAGAAAAGCAGATTTTTCATGTATTGTATGGTGACTAACATAACACAATAAAAAAATTTTAAAAAAAAGAAAATCAGATTTTAAGGCAAATCGTCAAGTATAGAAAAAGCAACCCTTGAAAAATCTCTTAATTCATCTTTAAATGTCCACACTTGTGTCCTTGAAAGCACACAAGCCAAGAACTGATTCTCTTAAATTTCTTTGTATTTTTTTTTTTTTAATCTTTGAGGGAAAGCGTACATGGAACTCTGTGGGGAAAAGGGAAACCTTTTGTAAGCTCTTTTTCTTTTGAACTGTTGAATTTGTGCAAGTAGAATATGTGGTATGACTCCATGGTGGCTGCTATTCAGGGAAGCACCGTCTTGAGGAACCCTGAATATGATCATTTCACTTCCCTTCTACCTCCAAGAAGGATGAAACAGCTGACTCAAGGTCAGGAGCATAAAAAAAGTAAAGCACAAATATTCAAATATCTCTATTTCTACAAAAGAGGTCAATAATTACTTGCTTCCTTATCCTACAGACAGATACTGCCTTAAAATATCTTTATATTCAAATAAATTTTGAGATTCCACTAAATATTGTGCATTGAACACATATGTTTCCCACCACTCTGAGCCCAAACCACATGAATCATGACAGTAGAAAAAAAAATTTAATGCAAAAAAGAGAGAGAAGAAGAAAAAAACACAACAGGTAAATCTTGAGAACTGGAGAGCAGATGAAATTAGCCCCAAAAGTGTCAGCAGTGGGGGAAATCCTATCTCTTAGAATTTGTACAGCCAGCCCCCAAAGGACTCAGGATTGAGGGGCAACGGATACCCACAAAAGATGCAGGTAAACCCGAGAATAGGGGAATGGCTAGAAGTCAAAAAAAATGACTCAATCCCCCAATCCCCCAGACCACCTCCACCACTCCACACTCCTCTACGCTGTCACCCTGTCTCACCAGACCCCACACAAACACACACACACACACACAGAGTCATCTTGAGCAGGAAAACAATGGCTCCAGGCCAGTCCTCTCTCCAGGGTCCGCATATGTTCCCAGGATACTCCTCTGCAGTCATTGCCCCACTCAGCTCTGAGTCTGTCTTTCCATACGATTAGATCATAATACACCTAGGATAGGGAAGGTATCCCATTTAGTGGGGACGTTAGAGAAAAAGAAAAGTTCCTATTTTCTAAGGGAGAATGTCAATAGATAACATCAAAAACTGTAAAACAAATCAAGAATGGGATGTATAACCTTGCTTTTTAGAAAAACAGAGGTAAAACTCAGGAGAAATATCTCTAAAAGCTGGACTGGTTGACATAGGGTGGTGGGAACTAAGATAAGAGAAGAGCCAGAAAGATCTGTCATTCACCACGATTCTTGTAGAACTGCATGATTTTTAAAATGTCCTCTATTTAAGCTTGAAACAAGAAAAATCAAACAAAAATAAAATACACCTGCAGGAATCTGTTCCCCCTCTTAGCTTTCAGCTCCATATGTGGTTTTACCTCTGCAAGCTCTCCTCTCCAGAAATGTGCAATGACCACGTGGCCAAGTCAACTCAGGGTGTCAAAATGATTAACTACAACGTACACTTTAAACAAGTCTAAGAAAATCCATATTTAGATACTATAAACTAGGAGATGACATATCAGTGTATAAAATCTCCCCCAAATGAATTCTTTCACACACAGATCCCCTAATGTATCTAAAATGATTCAATTGATTTTTAAATGTGATTTACATATAGCTTAACAGCAATATATTCATTGAACACAGAAAACCGGGGCTATATTCAATCTGCAATTTCCACACTATCACACAGAGGATGACACAATTATATGAGATTACTACCTTAAGAAAACTTGAAACCGCCGCTGGTTATATTTCAATCAAAATATCTACTTTTCAATTTTTTTTAAATGAAGCTATCAATCCATTATTAAATTGCTTAAAGCTTATGAGTTAACATGAGTACCTCGTGAATGATTTTCTCATGTTTAGAGTAGCTCTGCAACACAGATTCACAAGTATTATTAGAAGTGTGATCAACCCCACTGAGAATTGCTGCGAATAAATGGCTTTGGTAAAGCTAACTGTTAAAACTTGGCATTCACTGTCAACATCAAACTGTTTTCCCTCTTATCTACAAAGACTCTTCTCAGATAATGCTTTGTTTGATAACTTCCACAGCCCTATATATTCTGGAATTGTTGAAAACACTCAAATTTGTTTTTCATTAAATTATTGTGACTTTGGCCTCCTGTATTTGACACATCATAAAGTTTCAAATTACATTGTTTTCTACTGTGAAGGAACATATCTAGAAGTTCTTTACATGCACTCACAAGATTTCCTATGTATATAATGTTTACAGGTTTATGGAGATGTAGAAAACTACTGAAAGCTTGGGGTGTATTTAGATTCTGAACACCAAATTTCTACCATGAATTTGGTCTAAAATTCACTAGTCCATGGGCCTACTATACAGAAAGCTCTGAAAATGGTGTCTTAAAAATATGATTCTTTCCATAATTTTAAAAAGGTGAATGTAATATTTAATATAGTTTTCAGAAAATTACTTCCAGCCTCAGTGACTGAAATAATTGGAGTGGCTAAAATAAAAGTTTTTCAGATGATACTTGTATGCATCAGAATGATGCCACCTTCATTACTGACAATACATCGATGGCTCCATTCAGGTATGCTACAGTTTTAAATTATCTGCACACTAGTTAATGCTCAAAATTAAAAACAGACATATTTTTAAGGCTTTCTGTTGTTATCCAACACATGTTTAGGACTGTACATTAAATTTGTCTCTTTCTTTTCCTTCTTAGAAAGCTTCAAGCGGGACACCTGGGTGGCTCAGTTGGTTAAGCGTCTGCCTTTGGCTCAGGTCCCCCACTGGGACCCCTACTCAGCAGGAGTAGCTGCTCTGCCTGCCGCTCCCCCTGTTTGTGCGCTCGCTCTCTCTCTGACAAATAAATAAATAAGATCTTTTAAAAAAAAGTAAAGAAAAGAAAGCTTCATGCAAGTGTACTGAAGTGTACCATGTGCCATAAGTGCAGGCTTTTAAAATCAATCTCCTATACAGTGATGAAAACGAGTACATCAATAATGAATAATACATCATCAACACCGAAACCAGGCAATGGTTCCAAATTTCCATGATAAACTAGAAGGCACAGTTGCCAAAATGATTGCATTTGAGCTAAACAAAGATATCAAAATCTGACATTAATTCCCTGACCTGAGACCGCAGTACAGTGTAACCAGCATTTTCAAGGAAATGCTGAAATATCTCACCATCATCTCTCCAGTTGGAGGTCCCAGGGAGAGATCAGCATAGTAAAGTCTCAAGGATAAGAAAGTCTGCTTGGAATGAACTTATCCCTCCTATCCAAGGCACTGGAGGCCACAGCACTCCGCAGAAAACATGGCCCACACACCATTACTGAAACTATAGGCTAAGAGCTGCAAAACATCCTTGACTGTGTAAGGCTGATAAGCCTGATTCCTCCAGGCCACGAGCCCCAGGACATCTCTGGGGCCTCCCTTCTCACACAGGAGGACCACTCCCCCTGAACTGGGAGCACCCACAAAAGCTCAAAGGGCTATAAAGGCAAGGACAACCCAATGATGAAAGGCAATGATGAAATCTTTCATTGCTGATAAATCCAATAACAGAAATCACAGGATCACATGGACACAGACTCCCATCTGATCAAATCCAGGTTCTGCTCCTCATTAGAATACCTTTTTAAAAATTGGAACAGGAGATAGCTCTGGAATACAGGGTCCCTGATGATAAAAGGGCAGAAAACTTGCCATATAAGAAAGATAAAAAATCAAGGGTGAGTGGTGAAATGTTTAGCCAACTCAAAATAAGACAATGAAGTAAGTGGCAAACATTGTCTTGGAGATTGTCTGGAAACATGTATCCAAAGACTTAAAAACATTCAGTGCTTTTTTTTTTTTTTAGTTTCAAGAACCATAGCTTTATTATTTGTATCCAAGTAGTAAGTGCTTGGATACAAATAATAAAGTCATTGATCATTTACTCTCTTGTATCTTATTTTAATTTTCCTTGAGTATAACACACAATGTTACCTTATTCAGTGTACAACATAGGGGTTTCAGGTGTACAACATAGGGGTTTGACAAGTTGTGCACCCCTACATTTATGGCAGCTCTATTCACAATAGCCAAGATACAGAAGCAGCCTAAGTGTCTCTCCATAGACAAATGGATTAGGAAGATGTGATACAGCAGAGGATGATATAGCCATAAAAAGGATGATACTGGGGCACCTGGGTGGCTCAGTGGGTTGGGCCTCTGCCTTCGGCTCAGGTCATTATCTCAGGGTCCTGAGATCGAGCCCCACATCAGGCTCTCTACTCAGCAGGGAGCCTGCTTCCCCCCCTCTCTCTCTGCCTGCTCCTCTGCCCACTTGTGATCTCTCTCTCTGTCAAATAAGTAAATAAAACCTTTAAAAAAAAAAAAAAGGACGATATTGCGCAGTCTGAGGCAACATTCACAACTTTTAACCCATCGATTACATGCATAGGACTTTACCTTCTGAGATAAGCAACCAGATGTGAATAGATATGCTGGGACTTATCACACTGAAAAAGGTGAAACAAATATAAACACAGATCATAAGCAATTGGTAAAGAAACAGATATGTACTTACACAGGTATATATGTGCATGTATGCTAACTTCCAGTTATCTGCTAAAACACTGTTTCCGTCATCTGTTAAAATACTGTGAAGTCATTAAAAATGCTACTCAAGGGCGCCTAGGTAGCTCAGGTGGTTAAGCGTCTGCCTTTGGCTAAGGTCATGATCCCAGAGTCCTGAGATCAAGTCCCACATGGGGCTCCCTGCTCAGCAGGGAGTCTGCTTCTCTGCCCCTCCCCTGGCTTACGCGCCTACTCTCTCTCCGTCTTGCTCACTCTCTTTCTAAGTAAATAAATAAAATCTAAAAAAAAAAAAATGTTACTCAAACTACATAAGGATACAGGTAAATGACAGATTTTTGAGTAAAATAGACTAAATAGCAATACTATCTTTGATTTTTAAAAAAACCCATGTCCATTTATGCTGACATATATATATGTATATACATATATATAGAACCATGTGCCTAAAATTTTAACAGTAAATGGTAAAAAATTATAAGTAGTTTCTGATGACTTATATGTTACTTCCAATCTTTATATAAGTATCTTCCAAACTTTATCTAGAATAAACATGCATCCCTTATGAATTCTGAAGAAACAATAAACATCAAGTGTTTTTAAAATGTCACAGCAAAGGTCTGTGTCAAATCAGGGGTTTCTGTTCAGCAGGAGAGAGTCTGGAAAGTCCACAGTAAAGGCTTCTTCCTCCAAGGGACACCAGCTGAAGCAGAGACCAAGACAAGAAGGTACCGAAGATTCCATGCTTGCAGTTCTTGGTGCCCAAGGTAGGAATAATTGGGACATACAAATTCAAGATAATGGCTAAATAAACGTGTTAGTTACCAGCAGGGCCAGACCTAGTCCTGTGCCTGCTAAAAGAAGATGTGGTATTTGCTCCAGTTTCAACAACTGCCCAAAAAACCCAGCATGAAGGATGGTCTGACAGGCAACCCTGTAGCTTATCATACTGACCAGCTGCTCCTCCACAGATGCCAAACCCACTCAGCAGGGACAAGGGCTGTGAAGGACAAGGTCACCAGAGGTGCCTTGGAGGTACAGAGCAGGGACGGAGTCCTCGTGGACGCTTCATCTGGCTGCAAGCCTTAGGAGAATTTCAAATAGAAACAAAGGAGCAGGAAGCTCTGAAGAGAGCTGTGGGGGTGTGTCCAGACGATTTCCCAGGTGCAAGTTGGAAAGTGAGAGCAAGGAAGTCCATGCTAAAGTGCACCACCAGCACACTGTGTGTGGGTCTTCTAGAAGAAGAAGGTGCTTCCAGAGAACAAATCTCTCAGAATGTTGAGAACAAGAGACCTCCAGCCCTGGTGGAGATGTGTCAGAAAGCTGATGCTGGTGGACAAGACAGTCCACCAAGTGCAGTCTGAAAAGAAACCTAAGAAAGAGGTTTAAACAAGAAGCAGAAATGGTCCTCAGATGTCTCTTGTCCAGAAAATAGATTACATTATCCAGAATGGCTCCTCAGAATTTTATGAAGATTTTAAACAGTAAGACAAATGAATTGACTAAGGGAAAATATGTATACTTTCAATCTGCTTCGTCTACTCCACCACTTCTTCATGGCTTCTAAGAATAAAGTTCTGAGAACAGAATTCGAACTCTTTAGATAGAAAACAAAGGGGGCAAAAGGCTAATATACTTTTGAACAAACAAGTTATATGTTTAAGTTATTTTTTAAAAATGAAATGACCAGTTTTGCACATCTGCATACAATTACCAGAAGCAAGTAATCTACCACTTGCATAAAGCCAGCAAGACTTTTTCTACATATTCTTCTCTCCATTAAACGTTAAGGTCCTGAGAGAGAGAGAGAGAGAGAGAGACACACACACACACACATACACACACACACACACACACACACAGTTTTCTATGTAATGATACTTTCAGGCTGGCTAAGTCTTTGCTGTGGGAGACCGTCCTGCTCACTATGTGATGTGTAGCCATATGCCTGGTCCCCACCCACTATAGTCATTAGCAATCTCCATGCTTGCAGCTGTGACAACCAAAAACGTCACCATTCCCCTCACCGTAGAACCACATACCTACTGGTATTTTGACGACTTAATGGTATAGTCAGAGATCTGGACACTGCAAACCTTTGGTGGAGACTTTATAAACCTCAGTGATTTGCTTGGAATCGAATTCAAAAAGAATAACAATGTGCTTTTTAGTTGTCTACTGTGATTTAACCTAATTTGAGTAAATTTAAAATCTACTAGAGGGTGCGTTGAAGGGTGAATCTTTTATCATAAAAATAAGACCTTCTCATAAATTTTACAGAAAGTTTCAGTCATTCCATTGTGTGTCCATGGTTGGCAAGAAAAGTACATGCTAGAAGGCAAAAATATAAAATCCTGTTGCTGACACAAACTGCTCCATAATTAGCAGGTTTAGATTATGTTATATTGAGCATATGTATATATTATATCAACGGATTCACCATTATATGCATACAAAAATGTGTTCCTTGGAGAAAACATTCATTAAATATGAATAAAGGGGATGCTGCCACAATTGCTTAAAGTAACTATGGAAATGTGTTTAAATCTTGATTCTGCATTCTAATCTCTACCCAGATCTCTTGTTAAAAAACTCTACTTTCTCAGGTGTTAAAAAACACCTGGGTGGCTCAGTGGGTTAAGCCTCTGCCTTCAGCTCAGGTCATGGTCTCTGGGTCCTGGGATGGAGCCCCATATCGGGCTCTCTGCTCAGCAGGGAGCCTGCTTCCCCCTCTCTCTCTGCCCGCCTCTCTGCCTACTTGTGATCTCTCTATCTCTCTGTCAAATAAATAGATAAGATCTTTAAAAAAAAAAAAAAACAGAAAAGCAAAAAACTCTCTTTTTCTCAGCTCTAACATAAAGTTATACACTTTAGACACTAAGAACCTTTTGAGATTTCTTCCTATGTGAATGATGCTTGCATCATAAATGCACCAAGCATTAAGGATACATTCATGCAGCAAGGTTGGGTTAGAACAGATAGAAAAATTAGGAAATGTAAAGCTGTATTGTAAAAATTTTATTCCTCGAAAAAACAAATTCAGGGGCCCCTGGGTGGCTCAGTCAATTAAGCATCTGCCTTCAGCCCAGGTCATGATCCTGGGGTCCTGAGATCGAGCCCAGGCAAAAGGGCTAATACATTTTTGAAAAAATAAGTTATATTTTTAAGTCATTTTCTAAAAATGAAATGACCATTTTTGTGCATTAGCATATAATTATCTAAAGCAAGTAATCTACCACTTGTATAAGCAAGCTAATACTTTTCTACATATCCTTCTATCCATTAGGTCCTGATATATATGCATCTAATATCAGAGAGTTTTCTATATAATGAGACAGGGTTTTTGTCTATCCACAGTCTGACTGAGCCCAATGCAGGGCTTGATCCCATGACTCTGAGATCATGACCTAAGCTGAAGGCAGACACTTAAGCAACTGAAGCCACCCAGACATCCCTGAAATTTTTTTTTTCAAGATTCTATTTGAGAAAGAGAGAGAGAGAGTATAAGCAGAGGGAGAAGGGAAGGAACAAGCAGACTCCCCACTGAGGGTGGAGCCCAATGTGGGGCTCAATCCTAGGACCCCAGGATGCTGAGATTATGACCTGAGCTAAAGTCAGATGCTTAACTTGACTGAGCCACCCAGGGGTTCCGAATCTTAACTTCTTGATGACTATGACTTTCTCACTCAACTCTGAAATTATCCTTATTCTAATTCCAACACCTAGATCAGTAGAAGGCCCACAAGCAAATGTTTAACAGATGTGTGCTGATGAATGAATGAAGTATTGCTGAAAGGGAATTAAGACCATTGCATAGTAAAGCAGGATGTCAGGAGGATTTGCACAAAGGAGATGGCCCATAAAATTGGGAAGACTAAAATGTTTAGAAAGGAACAGGGAGAGCATGTTAATGGTGAGAATGGAGAATTGCATTAGAATGGGAAGAATTTGCAAGACTGGCCAGGGCCAGCTCTATAAGATGAAACATGTGAGTGAGAAGAAGGCTCCTCTCTGGGCCCGTGCACCTCTGGAGCGACCTCTATGTATAGTGAAGCACAGGGTGCCTGGGTGGCTCAGTGGTTAAGTGGCTGCCTTCGGCTCAGGTCATGATCCTAGGGTCCTGGTATCAAGGCCCACATTAGGCTCCCTGTTCGACAGGAAGTCTGCTTCTCCTTCTCCCACTCCCTCTGCTTATGTTCTCTCTCTCTCTCTCTCTCTCTCCCCCTCTGTCAAATAAACAAATAAAATCTTTTTTAAAAAATAAAAATATAATGAAGCACAGGTGAGATTTCAGCCTCTGCTTGTCCAGGATCGGGAGCTTTGGGTGGTGCATGCTCTGCACAACCATCTCAAACAGCCCTGAGGTGGTTCCCTGAGAGGAAGCCGAGGATTTCATTTTTCAAGCAGGTGCCCAGGACCTGATTCCACTGGGTTAAATGGCTGCCATAAACAAATGCTTTCCTTGCCGCTCTCAGAAGTTCCTCTTATTTACCTTTACACTTTTAGATCTCAAGCTAACAGAACAGCACACCATGGGGTTTGACTCTCAGGCTCTGCTGCTTATGTGACCTTGGGTTAAATTTAACCTCTCTGTGCTTCAGTTTCTCCATCTGTAAAACGGGGATGATGACAGTTGTCTCACCGCTGCCATGAGAAGCAGGTTGAATAATCATGTGTGTGAGACCCTCAGCACAGCACCAGGCTCCAGGCAATACCTAATGAGGGTCCCAGATACCATGCACCTGGCTGTGTGATGCCTATGTTTCCAATGTGAAGCATTTGGAAAGCTAGTTATTCAAAATGAAAATAGCTTTTTACACCACTTGTGAGTGGGGAATTATACATCCTCGTACTTTAAATTACCTATTTTGTTGAATACCGGAATTTGGTGCTACTTTTTTAGCTAACAAAATAACTAATATTAGAACATTTTTGAGAAGCAGAAACTAGAAGAAAACATTTAGATTTTTTCTATGTTCATAATTGTGCAGTCTCTTCTCTTCTCCTGGAAAGAACCCCAGAAGATGGTTAGCACTGTCTTCCCAACTCACAAATGGAGAAACTGAGGCTCAAAGATACTGAAGGACAAGCTGGAGGGCACACAGAAATAGTGGTAGAGCTCAAAGAGTCAGTTCAGGTACTGAAGGGTCTATCTAGAACTTCTACAAGGAGTGATGACCAAGATTCAATGTTATCAGCACAAAATTAGGTATAGCACTCTGGAAGGATCCTATGTAGGCCAGAGGTCTGGAAACTTTAAACTTTATTCACTGCAAGACAGTTGCTCCTCTGGCTGAGCTCAGAATGAAATAATTACATTCAAATGCACTGTTGACAGAGCATGTGGGGCCCTGTGCCAGGTACTGTACTGGACTCCCACCCTCACAACCTCATGCTTTCCTCTCCCCAGCACCATGATAACAAACTGGGGTACAATGCTCAAGTTTCATGTGTCAGCTTGGCTAGGCTATAGTACCATTATTAAACAAATGCCAATCTAGGTATTGCTGTGAAGGAGTTAGGTAGATACAGTTAACTTTTCCAATCAGTTGACTGTAAAGGAAATCAGCCTAGATAATGTGGGTAGGCCTCATCCAATCAATGGAAAGCTTTAAGAGCATAAACAGACTTCTGAGAGATGAAATTCTGCCTCAAAGCCATAACACAGTGAATGGAGCTAGAGATTACAATGTTAAGCAAAATAACTCAAAGAAAGACAAATACCATATGATTTCACTCATATGCAGAATTTAAGAAACAAAACAGATGAACACACGGGGAAAAAGAGAAAGGCAAACCATAAAGACTCTTAACAATGGAGAACAAACAGGGTTGCTGGAGGGGAGCTGCATAGGGGAGGGCAGAATGAGCAATGGGAATTAAGAAGGCACTTGTGATGAGCACCAGGTGTTATATGTAAGTGATAAATCACTAAATCCTTCATATGAAACTAATATTACACTGTATCTTAACTAACTGGAATTTAAATAAAAACTTGGAAGAAAAGAAAAAAAAATAACAAAGTTTGCCTAAATTTCCAACCTGTTTGATTTCCAAACTGCTGGTCTGCCCCTACAGACTTCAGACTTGCCAGCCCCACAACTCTATAAGCCAATTCCTTAAAATAAACCATGCACATATGTGTGCATATATACACATATATTTTTATACTTATATATTTATTTATAAATGTATAAACCTAAAAATATCTCTGTACATATACATATATATCTATATATCCCCTACTGTTCTAGTCTCCTCGAGAACTCTGACTGGTCTCTGGGCCTCCTCCTTCACAGAGCTTGGGTATGATCAGCTCTTAGCCAACTATGTAGTATGTGGCAACATCTGTCACAGCACAGGGCCAGTGCAAGGCTCTGGGAAGAGAGGCTGGCCCTCTGTTCCATGGGCAGGCAGTCCCGCCCCCTTCCCATCACATACAGCCTCATGTGGTAAGCCCTCCCCTATTAATCCTTAGCTTCATGCTTCCCAACCTCCCAACATCATGACTGTCTGTACCCTGCTGTAGTAGAGGGCCCACTGGGAACAACTCTAAGACAGGACAATCCAGGTCTCTACTCTGCACCCACTCCGACTAATACAGAAGTCACAAGTTCAGCAAAAGGACTGAATCCCACTGCGGAAGCAATCTGTCCCATACTGTTTTATTTCATGTTTTTAATGTTTGGATTTTTATTTAAGTTCTGGCTGGTTAACATGCAGTGTCATGTTAGTTTCAGGAAATTTAGTGATTCGTCTCTTACATACAACAGTGCTCCTCACAAATGTTCTCCCTAATCCCCATCCTCATCTAGCCCATCCCCCACCCACCTCTCTCCATCAACCTCAGTTTGTTCTCTATTGTTAAGTCTCTTGTGGTTTGCCTTCCTCTCTTTTTTCCCCTTTCCCCTATGTTTATCTGTTTTGTTTCTTAAATTCCATGATGTTTTTAAAGAATGTGAGGGGTGCTTGGGTGGCTCGTCAGTTAAGCGTCCATGAGGATGGAGCCTGCTTAAGATTCTCCCTCTCCCCACCACTTCTGGCACTCTCTAAATGAATGAATGAAAGAAAGAAAGAAAGAGAGAGGGGGGAAGGAAAAGAGGAAGGGAGGGAGATAGGGAAGGAGGGAGGAAGGAAGAAAAGGAAGGAAGGAAAGATGGATGGATTTGACCCAACATTTAAAAATTCATTGGGTTTCACATCAAAATTTACCTTTTTCTTTAGAAGCACTGAATGCCTGGAATTCTCCCAGGAGACAGGGTTGCCGACTGCTCCCTTTAGGAGTTAGGGCTCACCTGTCTTTCCTCATCTCTAATATGTCCTCTTTTTATCACACCATCCTCCTTCTTTTATTAAAGTTACCCACTTAAATCCTATAATCCATTCTTTTGGAGGGAAACTAAAAAGTGTATTTGAAATCCTACCAGCAGCCAAGAAAGAAGCACAGTTACATGTATGAAGCCATTGGCCCATGGCTGGACCAACACGCTAGGAGGGCTGGACCCAGTTTTCCCACCTCTCTGTACCCCTCACATCCCAGCAGGAGCTCAGTGAGGGCTTGGCTGATCTGCAGCCTCCTGCTCTCCAGCCCATTCATTAGACATTAGCAGAGCCAAAAAGGGGACACACAGGGAAAAGACAGAAACTATTCATTTCTTCTAATTGCTAGCACTTTGCACAACAGATTCAATAGGAGCATGAATGGAAAAATCTTGGCTGAGAGGACAATTAGGATTATATGGGGCCTTTGCTTTTAAACTCCTTCCACCTCACCTATGTATAGATGGTGCAAAAAAATTCGTCATTAGTCGGAGACGCTTTTAAAGTGAATAATCGGGCAGAGAGGAAAAGACTATAATGAGTTATCTATATGATTATGAAACCATCTAAGAACAGTAGCAAACTGCTCTGAAGCGCAGAGTACCTCACGGAGTTGGGAGATGGAACAGGATCCCACTACGATGGACCTGCACTTCAGGCATCAGGCTTAATGAAGCTAGGTACCTGTTTACCCTTCCTGCTCCCTTTCTGCTTTTGGTGAGCACGGAACATAGTGCCACAATACTGACTTTACTGCCATGGCCATTACCAGGTTGCATGGTACCCATATAAACATTAGATGAAGATGTCACGTCTGTGCAGATTTAGTACACAGTGCCTGTCCATGGGGGAGAGAAGTCCCCCTCACCATGGGCACCTGGATTGGAGTATGGACAGTACCATCGTCCAAGGTGGAGAAAAGGCATCCCTACCTTGGATTAAATAGACCCCCTTGCAAAGGCACATGACTAGGTGAGCAGAGCACAGGCTGAATTTCAGTGTCAACCTATCTTCCTGTCTGGATGCTTCTATGTGATACCAAAAACTACATAACCTTATTCAGCAGTCCTACCAGAGGTGTAAAATATTGTCATTTCTTGACTATGAATAAGACACAGAAAAAGGAAGGAAATAGAAAAGAAAGTTTTTTAGGTGGGTAGGTGATAAACATATTTTATGATAGACTCAAAGTCTAAAATCAGTTGGTCATCTGTCTATTGAGCAATGATTGAGCAGCTAATACATGCTAGTTAATGGGGAGTCAATGGCATCCCTCAGACAAAAGCCCTCCAGAGACCAAGGGACAGGATGTGTCAGTAAGAGCTTAACAGGTATAATGATTTCAGAGGAACATTTGGAAGATTAGGATTCCTGGCCAGTGGGACGGCTTCTGATGTTTAGGCATTGGATGCTTATGCTTTCTATACTTCAACCTTGCAGGAATTTCTGAAAGCTCTCCCTGCATATGCCACTTAGAAGGTGCAACGCTGAAAAATGGGAATTAAAACCAATATATCCAGTTTTTGCAGTCACCTATTTCCTTAGAAAGCCCGGAGGAAGACAGCTAATTTTAAAAGGCAGGTACTGAAGTCCAGGATTACATGATGAAAAATGTTCCCTAGCATCAGTGCAACTGGTTCTATTAGTAAACAGAAAAGATTCATTTCTTCTTCTTGCATCATAGCAATCCAGATTTGGGAGGTCTGGGCCTGAAGCATGAATGCAAGGGGGGAAATATTTTGAAAGTATTTTTAAGGGTTCAATCCTGTATTTTTAGTTACTAAAAATGATCTCAGAAACCAGAAACTGGCCTCTTATTAACTGCTCTGAAAAATTCTCCAGATTCCATGTGAAGCGGTAACTACTTAACCATGTTAAGTTCCATCCTCCTTTTCAAAGTTTAATACTGTGAGGATTACGAGAGGATATTAATAATAATAGAAAATGGTTATTTAGGCATTTACTCTACGCCAGGTAGGCTTCTGTTCTGCTACAGCTTTTCTGCTCCGTTACTTCAGCTCTCTTAACCCTTCCAGTATTTCCTTTTTCCTGATAAGGAAAGTAAAGTAATTGGCCTAGAATCCCAGAGATAATTAGTGGTACAGCTGGGATCTGAACCAAGGCTGTCCGGCTCCAGAGTCAGGCTGCCAAGCATTACACTTTCCGGCTTCTAGAACAACCATCACCTTTCTATTTCACTTTCCACGATGAATTGTAATTATTGGCTTAGGTGCCCAACTCTCCCAGAGGGTCATGTGCTCCTTAAAGACAAAGACTCTCCACCCACAAGTGGGGGCTGCTACATAGTAGACACCAGTAAGTATGTGCTAAATAAATGAATGAATGTACATCTGCTTATGGCTCTGCTTTAAACTATGTGTAGTGCCTACCAAGAGAACTTACCACATAGACCACAGGAAACACACAAAACTAAGTAAAACATGGCAAGTTGGGAGGAAAGGAAATTCTACATGGTTAAATGCAAGCAGAGGAAGGGTTCTGTCAAAGTGATCGAGGTGTTTGAGAAGGATCACTTCTGGGCTCACACTGTTCATCCAAGCAGCAGGAAGCCAGTGGCTGAGAAAGAGGCAACTTCTCTTACACAGGCCTGACCAAAACTACATGCAAGAGGGGCAGGAAGGGAAGCGACAAAATATTCCCACCACTGTCCACTGCAATCCCAATAGAGGACATCTCCCTTTTCCAGAATGTTGGGAATGATCGAAAGGTGCCAGCAAGGATCTAATTTTACAATGGCCGTAAGAGTGAATGAATGAGTGTGAGTGTTTGTGTGTGTGTGTGAGTGTGTGTGTGCGTGAGTGTGTGTGTGCGTGAGTGTGTGTGTGCTTAGAGGTGGGGAAGTGGAGGCAGCGAGAATGAATGCCAGCCTTTGTAAGGCATGGGCTGTAAATGAATGTGGCCAAAACACTGAAAATAGAATACAAAAGTTAACTACAGTACTCTGACCAAGAAACCCAAAGGAACAATTCAGAGATGTACAGAGAACACAATCAAACCAGTCAGTGCAATCAAAACACAACCACAAAAGGCCTACGCTAATGCAAAATTTTTTCCTATTCTGTTCTCACAGAAACCAGATATAAAAAACATCCCAAACTAGCTTTTATTCTTCGCTATCTGAAGAGAGGGTTGCTTGTTGCTTGTAAAGCTTTAGAAGGAATTATAAATGCAGAAAATGAGACATTATCACCCAAAGAAATAAATACCATGTCCTCTCCATGGTAAATTCTGAAGGATGTACCAAACCTTGAAGGAAACCTCATTCCAATCACCACTGTCCTGCCTCCATCCCTAGGATTCCTTAATACGAGGCCCACGGTGACTCCTCCCAAGTTCCAGTGCAGGACACCAGAGCAGTAGTGGCGCCCGTGGCCTTCCGGTGGTGGACTTGCCCATGGCTGCAATCACTACCCCATTACTGGTGTCTGTCAAGTCATTCCCACCACCAAAATTCCTTCTCCAAACAAGAGCTGAAGTGATTTTTTTTTAAAAATTCATACATCGGATTATGCCACCCTTGTTTAAATATTTCCATTGCATTTATAATAAAAAGCCATTAGCACACATACAAGACCACATAACTGGCTCCTGCTTCTCACATCCTAGATCACACACTGTCCTCTAGCCTACAGGTGCCCTTTCTGTAACTCAACACCCTGAAGAAGTTTATACCAGCTAGTTTTTCATAAAATGGCATTTCCCAACATTTTTTTCTCTCTTCTCCTTAGCATTCAGACTTCACCTCCACAAGAGGACTGATCATTCGCTCTGTTTTCTATTTAACATTTTACTTCCACCATCTAAACTTATCTGGATCTCTGAATTCTTTTTTTTTTTTTAATTATGAATTTGTCTATTTATTCATTCAAGCTTTTGCTTCATGTATTTTAAAGATCAGCTTTTAGGTCCATACACAATTACAATTCTAATATCTTCCTGGCAATTTGAGGATCTCTGAATTCTTTATTATTGTTTTATCCATTAGGGTCCAAGCAAGACATAGATATTACAAGCAAACTAAGCTGTGGCAGCATCCCCTACTAAAGGGGCTAATTACAGAAGTGGAGGCAGTGTGTGGGGAAGGCACAACCCAGTGCAGTCCCCAGGACCTAGGAACAATGAAGGATATTATTACCCTTGGGCCTGGAGGGACAAGGGAGGGCGCAGACAGCAGAGCAGAGAAGGAACGGGTTTTGTATGTCGAGGACCACCTGGTAGGAGCTGTGACCTTCAGAAACTCATTCAGCCAACCCACAAAGACTCCAAAGAGAGAAAGCTAGAGAAGAGATGACCCAAAGTCCCTCCTCCTTGTCCTCTGATTTTCAGCAGCAGCTCCTCATTTGCCAAGGTCAACAACAAGAGGGCAAGGAGTCTATGGACAAAGACCAGGGATCAGCACTGTTCTTCTGTAAAGGATCAGACAGTAAGTGTTTCAGGTTTTTCAAGCCATAGGGTCCCTCAGGCAACTCCCTGGATCTGCTCATGTAGGGTAGAAAGAACCCACAAGTGTGCAGACGTAAATGGGTAGAGCTGTGTGTCAATGAGACTTTATGTACAGACAACTGAAATTTGAGTTTCATAGAATTTTCACATGTCATAAAATTGTCTTTGAAACTTTTTTTTTCATCCATCTAAAACTACAAAAATCATTCCTGGCTTATAGACCATACAAAAATCACTGCCGAGCCAGATTTGGCCTGTGGGCCATAGTTTGCCTGTCCCTGATGTAAACCATTCAGATCAGTCTCCCAGGCAGAATAGAGTAGAGAAGGGTAGATGTCAGAGCTGAAGCAGCAAATGGAAATATGCAGCACCTCTGTCTTGCCACAATTGAACAAAAGTACCAGGCGAGCAGTGACCTTGCTGTATCCCCAGCACTCTGTATGGGGCCTAGATATAGTAAGTGCTCAATAAAAATCTATTGAATGACTCATCACATGAGTCTCCGGTTGGGATTCTTCACATGGTCAAAATCATTATAACTATCAAGAGTCCTTGAAGTCACACTAAATCACATTCCCTAAAAACATTTCTGGGGCATTATCACCTGACATTCAGGCTTTTGTCGGACAAACAAAGAGTGGATCTGGAGTCCTCAAAAGATCTACAGACAGGAAGTGGATACAGGCGTTAGAGGAATGTGCATCCCCTCTTAATATATCACCCAGATTTAGGGCCCCAAGGCTTCAATCCAAAGTCCGATTGCAGTAAGAAATGATACAAAAGAAGAAAAAGAATATTTTCCTTTGCCTTAAGCCAAAGGCAGCTCTGAGACTGAGCCTGAGGGAATCTGTATGCTTGACTATCGATTCACCTTCTAATCAAAATGGATAAATGCACCCACTCGGGCTGCAGCTAGACAAAGAATGATGGATGCAGGTGGGGAGTTCCTGGACAAGTTTAGGCCTTTTTGCTTTTAACAGGAGAGCAGCCTTGGTCCTGGGTATGTGGATGTTTCCAGGAGCTGGGGGAAAGCTATTGTTATTTAGTGCCACTCACAGAAAACCCTAAATTCATAATATCTATCTCCAGCTTTCACAGCAAGTCACTATCCAGAGAAACAATAAGCATATACTTCATGAATGAAAAGAAGAAGAGATGTACCCTGACTTACACCACATTAAACACTAAGAATTTTTTCTGCTAATAACAATAATAGCTAATGTGCTAATTACAGAACTTATGTGCCATGTACTATTCTCAGAGCTGTCCATATATTAATTCATTTCATCCTTCTATCAGACTTACCAGGAAGGAACTATTATTATTCCCATTTTATAAGTTAATAAACTGAAGTGCAGAGGAGCAAGAAATTTCCAGTCATTCAGCTACTAAGCAGCAAGAAGCCAGCTGATGACCCAGAGAGTCTTAGCAACTATGCTATTCTACCTATTTCTCCATTATATGATCACCAAAAGATCTGCACGGAGATGCATCCAATTCAAAATTGATTAGGAAATTACGCCACCCGTGGATTCAAAGAGTTTATACTCAAGATTCAACACAAGATTCTCACAAAAGCTAAGCTAGGAGATTATACATTACATCATCAAAGTATTGCCTTCATGGCTGAATGCAATTCAGCATGGGTTTATGCAGTATCTACCATGCGTTATAAAAGGATGTGAGATGCCATGTGTTGTTCTAAAGGGATGTGAGATGCCTCTGGGAACACAAGCAGGATATGACAAGGGCCAATTATAAGAGTAACACAGGTGAAACAGCCAGTCCATGCAAGACCAAAAAAAAGATCACCAAATGCCAAACTAAGTACTTGTTTGCATTTCTTTTGTGAAGAATTAACACTCCTTAGCACCAGATGAGCCCCAAAAATCTTCTCTATTAATAAAAAGTTTGAATACACTGTGCCCAGGTAGGATAATTAAAATTCTATATGAACACCCATGAATATTCTTCACATGTGCATTTGAATTAAGCTCACTGATTTTGGTGATAAGCCTACAGGAAACTAAAGAAGTGAAAAATCATTGAAATCAATGTTTTGGAGCTCTGTATATCAAGAGTACCAAAATGAATCAATAAGTGCCCTTACTTTACAGTAATCAAATTATTTAACTCAACTTATTGCTATGAACTGCATCCTGGGTCCCCTATAAAGAGTCAGAGAAGTGTTTCTGAGGAAATTGGCTGGAGAGGTGTGTTTTAAGTGAGAGCAGAGAAATGAAGTCTGTCTCTGTCTCTGGAGACTGGCAGGTGTGGATAATACACAGAACCCTAAGGGAAGTGTCCCCTTGGAATGAAGAGAGCAATAGATGTGCAGTATTTGGTTACTCTACGGCGTGGGTCCCAGGAGGACTTCACATTTACACACACTGGCCATTTGAGTGTGTCCATGCAGAGCCCCTCTGAACCAGGAAGCCTCTAAAAGCCTCTTCCCTCAGTTCCTTCTTTTCCTTATGATAACATTGGCCAGAATTACACCACTGTCCTATACAGATGGAAAATCTAGGTTATAGAACTCTGAATTCACCAGCAATGCCTTTCTGCCTGTGGCATTATTCTTTATATCTACCTACCCACCTTTCCACACACTCTTTCCCTTCTAATTTAGGCAAAATTGGTACCACCTTACTTTCCCAGATCTCTAGAGAGCTCAGTATCCTGCAGAGATTTCCTTAATTCCTAGTGGGTTTTTGCCTCAAGGTCACAATGGGTCTACCAGATGTCTTCCACATCCCAGATGAGACTTTAGCTCATGCTGCACCATTCTTGGCTCTGTGCCAGCCATGTCATGGATTTCAGACACTGTGATAACCCCAACCATGTATCAGGATGTGTGATAGACTTTATTTATGACTTTAAAATACAGCTATACACCTAAGTTTGATGATTAGACTTTTTCATATTCAAATATCTCTCAGCCAGCCTAACACTGGGAATTTCTCCCTGCCTCCTCTCCTTATAAACGCCATCCTTCTACCATGCTATCTTGTCTCATTCACTTACTTCTGCCCATTCCTCTGTCCACTCTTCTTTCTTTCAACCACTTCTCTAACATTTTTGTTCACTGCCTAGAACAATACATTTCTATATCCGTTTACTATTTTTCTTACAGACCTTGCCTGTGAGGCTTCACCTTTCCCTGAATAATTCCTAAACAAAAATGGTTTCCTCACTGAAAAGAACTTTGGTGCCAGCTATTAAAATAATGATTGTCTTTAACCCCTACAATCTATTAATATTATACTCATATATGGGGCGCCGGGGTGGCTCAGTGAGTTAAAGCCTCTGCCTTCAGCTCAGGTCATGATCCCAGGGTCCTGGGATCGAGCCCCACATTGGGCTCTCTGCTCAGTAGGGAGCCTGCTTCCCCCCTCTCACTCTGCCTGCCTCTCTGCCTACTTGTGATCTCTCTCTGTCAAATAAATAAATAAAATCTTAAAAAAAAATTATACTCATATACACAGATAAGCATTAACAGTGTTAAAATATATAATCATTTTAACAGTAATGCAGATTTTCATTCAGTTTAACATATAAATAAATGTGGCATGGTCATTTTTGTTGTAGAAATTTATCATATTTCTTCTTAACGTGACAAAGCTCAGCGTGTTTACAGGACAGTGAATAGCTGAGGCTGCATATTAACGGAAATTTTTTCTTTACATCAATTCTGCAAAATTCACGACTATAATCATTTTGGAAAGAAGTTTGCTGCTGCTGGGGTCAGATGTAAATTCTAGAACAAGCTTCCTTCTTTGGGTGAACTGCCTCCATGAACTTCCCAAAACAGCAGTCCCTGTACCCCTCAAGGTCCTCCATGACAGTGGCCCTTTGAGAGTCCCAAGTCTGTGGCAGCTCCTCCCCATCAACCACCCAATCAGATGAATGACTCCCATGGGACTTTTTTACATGTACTACATAGCTTTAAACACAAGAGTTAACCATGACACAACCTAAGAGTGAAAGGTATCTTTCCAATCAAAGGATCACATCAGTTGTTGTCCCTTCTCCACCCAGAGATAGGCCCCTTTGTTATGAGGCTTTATCCCATCTCTCAGCTGGGTTTCCATCCATCTGCCTGAATCTAGCAACAAGTATTTAAAGATCCTGAGTTCTGCACTGGGGTTACAGAAATTTTGACAATTCTGGCTCATGGGAGAAAAAAACAAATGAGTATTCGTAAAAAGATGCAAAGATACACATCACCTATATAATTTTTATCACCTACAGATAAGACATATTAAATAATTTTAACTAGAATAAAATATACTAATTTTTACCCAAATAATAACACATTTTGTGGCATTAGTTTTGTTTTTTGGAGGACTTTTTTTACTGAGTATTTACAACAAATAAATAATCTTCCCTTAATAACACAGTGACCTTGTTTTCAGAAGTGCATAGCACCTCATGACAAAAAAAAAAAACAAAACAAAACACTGAGAATAAGCAGAATACAAAGTGCTTCACATGTTCCCACTGACAAAGTAGAAGAGCAAGGAGAAAATTCAACATGGAAGCAATAACCTGGCAGGACAGCTCGGCACAAAAGCAAAGAGGAATAGAATATTGATAAAATAATTCTTACCCATCTCAAACATGGGCTCAACTCCAGGTTCATAACCGGAACATCAAATGGAATATGATCATGAACTCACACCAGTATGCCTCTTTGAGATATAAAATGGGCTTTCCACTTCTAATTCCCAGGGAAAGCCAGCATTTGACATGTATTAGATACTTTATCATAGAGACTCAAACTAAACATGACAAGTGACTTCAAGTACACAATTTCCTAAGAATTCTGAGATTTGGCATGGGGAATTTTGCTTTTTAGTGTAGGAAACACAATTCACTAAAAGAGAAACTAATTTGTTAATCAACAGGCCTGAGTCCTGATTATCAATTAAACAGACTCTAAAAACATCTAAATAGATGCTAAACATATCTATGCAGATGGCCTCATTCAGTCCACAAATCTCAAGAGAGAAAACTCGAGCTCATTCATGGAAATTTTATCCCCTACAAAGTGAAAGAGACATGACATTGAATGCAATTGGTCTCTTAAAAAGAATAACACTGATATTTTCATGAAAAATAATTTAAGAAAACTGAGTTAAGAGATGGTAGACTGGAACAGGGATACTGTAACAGAACTCAGAAATGAAGCTCTACCTCTTTTATAGGCAAAAATCCACAGTATTCTGGACTTATGTAAGTACAAAATATTTAACATTATCTTTAAAAATGCAGTCCTTCTCAAGCAAGATTCCTATTGACCTCAATGGAACTTCTAAAATTGAAGTAACTTTAGGGATGGTTCCATGTATGATGTTAACATAGTAACTGAAAGGTCATCAAACCTTCAAAAATTTTCCAATTGTATCACCAACATGTGTTCATTGCAATTTCTCTTTCAGGGGTCACTCTCATGGGGAATGCTAGGAAGGTTTCTTTTTAATCATTCCCAAGATTTCGTATCTGTATTATACTAAAATCTTTCCTTTTAAGGCCATACCAAAAACTGTTCAAAAAAATAAGAATAACATTTTGAAATATAAATACTTCTTGGCTAAATTAAAATGGGTCCTCTATAAATACATGAGCAATTAAAATGTACTTCTAATAAATGTCTCTTTTATGCACAGACATGGGCCACCTTGGACAATAAAGAATATTTTCCTCAGAGTTCTGTATCTGTGAAATTTGCCATGTCGGACAAGATGCAAATTTAGCTGGGCTGTCTACCAATTACTCCACAGTGTTTATAAATAGCTTCCATACCTAATCAACTGCTTTTCCCTACTTAACAGGTGTTAGAGTAGGAAGGAGTTGGGGAAAGACACAATGGGGCTGTCACATGACTATAGACTTTTGGTCTCTGGAAGTGGTGCTACCCTCCAAGGAACCACACAACTTTCTAAGCAGGGAACATTAGCTGGCTCTTTCCTGTTTTCCTAAATGATCGCTTTTGCTTTCTCTCTCTTTTGGCCATGTGAGGTTGGCTGACATAAGGTCAATGACAGAATTTTTCTAGGACTTTAGCAGGATTACCTTTTTATTCTTTTGAAGCATAAAATGGTAAACTTTCCAAATCAATGGAGAGAGAATGAGTTTTTAAATGAATACTTGGAAAGTCTGCTAGTTTGGAAAAAGAAAATCAAATTAGAATCGTACCCTAATATACAACACACCCAATAAATTCCAAGTGGATTGAAGAAATAGTGTATAAATGATACAGCATGGGTAAATATTTAACTTATTTGGAAGAAAGATTTTCTTTAAAAATGCAAATAAAGTGGTAGGAGAAAAAACTCTTCTTTTCTCAAAGAATGAAATAATAGTTTTTTAATACTAAGTTGTAATTACAGTTAAGATAATTTTTCTAGGGGCACCTGGGTGGCTCAGTGGGTTAAGCCTCTGCCTTCGGCTCAGGTCATGATCTCAGGGTCCTGGGATCGAGCCCTCCTCCCACCCCTGCACCCTCCCCCCACCCCCCAACCCCCACACCGGTAACAGGCTCTCTGCTCAGTGGGGAGCCTGCTTCTCCTCTCCCCACCCCCGCTGCCTGCCTCTCTGCCTACTTGTGATCTCTATCAAATAAATAAAAAAATCTTTTTAAAAAATTAAAAATTAAAAAAAAGAAAAAAGATAATTTTTCTTCCTGTAAAAATTTTACTCTCACATATGAAAATTTAGAAACCACAAAGAGTAAAAGCAAAAAAAAAAAAAAAAAGTTTAAATCAGGGGCACCTGGGTGGCTCAGTGGGTTAAAGCCTCTGCCTTCGGCTCGGGTCGTGATCCTGGGGTCCTGGAATTGAGCCCCACATCAGGCTCTCTCCTCGGCAGAGAGTCTGCTTCCTCCTCTCTCTCTGCCTGCCTCTCTGCCTACTTGTGATCTCTGTCTGTCAAATAAATAAATAAAATCTTAAAAAAAAAAGTTTAAATCATCTGCAATACCACTCAAGAGACAGCACTTTCAATGTTATGTCCTATTTCATCTGTATTACATTATATTTAAAAAGATAACATATATACAGCATGCCAATAGGAATGTACTTGGAGGTAGTTGGAGAGGGAGTACAACCCAAAGTCCAGGTACAAAGTGTGTAACATAGACCTGAACCACTTATGATTTGACATTCACAATGGCCATTGCAAATCATCCATGAATGAACATACAACCCAGCTGAAAAGAGTAAGGCTGCTGGGACTTCCAAAAAGTCCTTCTTAAAACACTTGTGTTTTTTAGCCATCTGTGACTGGAAGGGAAGACACGGCATGAGCACAGAGCAAATGCACTGAAAACAGAACGAAGACATAAAAAAGAGAAACTAAATTCTACTTTGAACCCTGAAGTCCACTGAGCCTGAAGCCAGTGCTACCCCAGAACTTCAAGCTATAAGTCAACACATTTCATTTCTCTTGAATTGGTTATCGGTTATGTTCAGTTTCCTATCACTAATAACTGAAAGAGTGTTAACCAGACTCATTTGTGGGTTGGAGATTAAAATAACTCTCATGGGGGCTCCTAAGTGACTCAGTCGGCTAAGCGTCTGATTCTTGATTTCAGCTCAGGTCATGGTCTGAAGGTCATGATATTGAGACCCCACACACAACAGACTCCACACCCAGTGGGGAGTCTGCTTGAGATTCTCTCTCTCCCTCTGCCCCCACCCCCGCTCATGCGTGCACTCTCACTGTCCAATAAATAAAATCTTTAGAAATAAATACATAAATAATAAAAAACAAAATGACCCCCATGATGGCAGGTTTCTAATAACCAACATCTTTTTCACCAACAGCTTCCATTTTCCACAGCTCAAAACTATCAAAGCCCCATTTCTGGAGATGTGGGTTCACATACTCATGTTTGAAAATTAGAACAAGAGTGATCTGAAGGAAAATCTCAAGGAGATAAATAGATGACAGCCTGCAAAAAACAGCCGTGTTCTTTTGGGGGACATATGTAGGAATTTTGAGTGCAGTTTAGGGTTTGGCCTGTTTTCCTCAGCATATATGACCATTGGGACCTGACACAGTGACAGAACCTATGTCTCCTACTCATATCCTCTGCCTTATCTCCTCACTCTGAGAATATCTTATACCCACAGCTATGGCTGAAGGAGTTCAAAAATGCAAAAGAATCGAAGGAACCAACTGTAACAAAATTATGATATTTCACAATTTCTAATACCAGCTAGGCCCTAATCACTGTCTTGAAAGATGAATAATTATGCACTACAGGTGCTGCATCAATCAATCAGGAACATGAATTTATTGACCTCCTATTATGTGCCTAGCATTACACAAAATGCTCTCTGAATCACAATGCATATTGACACGACATTAAAATGTCAAAGTCATCTTTACAGCACCTCAAAGAGATGTGTGGGAAACACCACGCCAGCCTTTCCACTGTATCCATCAACCACACAATCATGCTCAACACCGTCCATGGGCATTGACTTACAAAGGCACTAATCAAATTTCACTGCTGGAGGAAAAAGAAAATCACCTCGATGACAGTTTCGTAATCATGTCATTGTGTGTGTGTGTGTGTGTGTGTGTGTGTGTAGGAGTGTTAAAGAAAATAAGAAGAGGGATAAAACTACACTACTAATTGCCAAGAGAAGCTCAGTGTATAAAGATCATTATGAATTGTGCTATGTTTTGATTTTACAGATGCAGATTTAAAGTGCAATATCACTTGTTCTTTCTTGTCTCTCTTCTTGCTTTTTTTGGCATATAAGAGATAAAGAACAGGAAAACTGTAATGGAAATAGCACCATTCCACAGAGAAATGTTCAAGAGCTGCTGAGACTGTGTCCTGCCACAAGAAGGTCAAAGTTTTGGAAGATGAAAGTGCCTGCAGCACGGCAGCTGACTGTGCCACAGCCCTTCTGACCCCGTGAAAAGGGGCATGGTGAACTAGGGCATCAGCACTAGAAAGAGCCACAGGAAAATTCAGACTGGTGGAAGCCGTTGTTAACAGCAGTTGCTCCTAAGTGGAAACTGCACCTAGAGTGGATATTCCCTGGTTGACTATCTTGGCCAGTCAGCATCCAGATGGACGCTCCAGTCGTGGTGGAATTATAAAGCCAGGCACCCCAACTAATCCCAGGGGCAGCCGCTGGACACTTTACAGTAACTCCCTCCCAATCATGAACAAAGTGGCACAAGATCATAAACGATAAAACATGCTCTAAATGCTGGATCCTAATGCTGGATGACAAGAACTGCCTGTCCCTAATCTATTACACCAGGCATCCTCCTTCAGCCTACCACCCATCCTCCCATCTATTCAGTGTCTTTGTTCTAACCTCCCTTTTTATGCCAAAACTTGGACAGAATTGGGATCTGCTGCTTACACAAGAGGCTTTTAACTAATGAGGTATCCAACTGCATCTCAGTGCTTGTATTTCTTTGATTCTTATTCTAAAATACATTTCACTCTTTGGAAGATACTTGGTAGCCACTCCAAAGAGTTAAGCAACACAGATCAATAACACATAAGAATTAATATAAGGAGGATTTGAATTTTATGTCCATTATCTAGGCTTTGGTAGGGCAGGCTAATAGAATTTCTTGAATAAAAATATCCCCACAGGTATAATCCACCCATATCTCCATACCACCCTGATCTGGAAGCTAAACTTTAATGGTCACAGAACTCCCTGTTCCACACACAAGACCCCAAGCCCAAACCTCCCATCAACAAAACCCATTTACTTCCAAGAAAGAAAAAAGGGAGGGAGGGAAAAAGGGGAAGAAGAGAAGGAGGGAGGGAGGAGGGAAAAGAATAAAAAGGGCAAAAAAGAAAGAAAAAAATAAATCATAGTATCTTTTAACACCATTTTGCAAGGAAAATATATACATGTTTTGGGTTTTGTTTTTGTTTTTTAGCAATCTTTCTACTTTCACGACACCAAAACTCTTTATCCAATGCTTTTCACTGGTCTTACATAATTAATAGCATCTTAATTTATTTTGGTAACTTCTCAATTCACTCTTTTTCTGAGAAAGATACTATTGTTTTCTCTGTATAGTGAGATCATGACCCTGAGAACTAGAAAATACTTTTTGTTAAAAATAAACAATAAATGTTACTAGTTATGTTTTGTCGATAAAAACGTATAACCAATCAAAAAAAAAAAAAAAGCCAAACATTTCCATTAGTAATGACGATGGCTGTAATTTAGGGATTGTCTAATCTCTGCTGGGCACAAAGCTGGATGCTTTACCTAAGTTCTCATTAGTTCTTCATGACAATCCTAGGTAGCAGTGTTCATTCTCCCACATTATTGATAAGAAAACCAAGAGAGGGCATACCAAACCTAAGATCCTAAGGCCTGTCTTCTTCCCCAAATGCTACACTACTCACAACTCTCCCTGCTTCCAGAAAACTGGGCCATGCCACCCAAGTGCCACTCTCTACCATATGGCAGGTTTCCCAGACTGCAATTGTAGTAAGCAGTTAGTAATTAAAGCTCTGCAAACCCTTTTAAGTGATGTCACCACTTCCCAGAGCCTTTCAAAAGAATCTTGAACATTTTCCAAAAGATATGACCAGTTATAGAATGATGACATTCAGTCTGATTCATACCCTATTACCAAAAAGAATGAAATAGATTATTTAAGAAAAAAAATTCCATAAATTAAATTTAATTAATTAAATCATGCTAGCAGGCACTGAAGAAGACAAGAAACTAGACTCAGCCTGTGTTTCTGTGCCTCTGGGAACTTTGTCTAACTCTACAGAGTATAAACATCATTGAAAGTCCTTGAACCAGTCATCCAGAAATGTCTTTAAGCTTCTGGGCCACATTACTCTTACCAGAGATGCTGAGATGTTGAAAAATTCTTTGGTTTGGGTCTTAATGCCTCTGGAGATCTTTGCCATCCTATGGTTGAAATGCAAAGGACAAAAGGAATGGCCAAAAGACAGCAACTAAAGGATCCACAGAATTTGACTGCCCATTAATATAGATATTCAGACTCTGTATCACCAAGACATGACTATATTCAGAATCATGCTGATGTACCCTTTGTATGCAAAAAACAAATCTTTCATAATTACCCTGATAGCAGCCAGAGGGAGCCATGTTTGGAATTTCTGATCTACCTGTTTCTTATACGGTTTTCTTAATTGAGATGGTTTGAGTGAACTCAGCTTATTCTTTCAGAATCAGTCGGGGCTGGGGGGTGAAGACCTGGGCTCTAAGAACTGTCCGAACCACCATCATGGAGCTACTGAGCATTTGAAATGCGTCTAAGTACTAACTGAAAAATATGAGAAGTATAATATACTCAATGGATTTGAAGGGTTAGACAAATAAAAGAATGTAAAACATCTCAATAATTTTGATATTGATTATAAGTTGAAATAACTTTTTGAATCTATTAGGCTAAATATAAGGCATCCTTGAAAATATTTATGCCTGTTTCTTTTTAAAATGTGGCTACTAATCAAAAGAAATGAAATCTTGCCATTTGCAATGATGTGGATGAAACTAGAGGGTATTATGCTGAGTGAAAGAAGTCAATCAGAGAAAGACAATTTCATATGATCTCTCTGATATGAGGAATTTGAGAGGCAGGGTAGGGGCTTTGGAGAGTAAGGAAGGAAAAAATGAAACAAGATGGGATTGAGAGGGAGACAAACCATAAGAAACTCTTAATCTCACAAAACAAACTGAGGGTTGCTAGGGGGCTAGGGGGTAAGGAGAGGGTGGTTGGGTGATGGACATTGGGGAGGGTATGTGCTATGGTGAGTGCTGTGAAGTGTGTAAGCCTGATGATTTACAGACCTGTACCCCTGGGGCAAATAATACATTATATGGTAATAAAAAGATAATAAATAAATATATATATATTTTTAATGTGGCTACTAGAAAGTTAAAATGGCACACTATTTCCACTGGACAGCACCGCTCTATCTGCTGCAGTCAGATTCAGGATCTGTCCCCCACTGGCCGGGCTGCCGCACAGGCTGTGTGGGTTATGCAGGGCACAAGGGTACCTGACAGCAAGTGCAAACAGGGACTGCCATTCATCCTGTGCTGGGACAGCCAACCCATCACCAGATGGAGAGTTCTACCCTAATGTGCACACAGTACCCCATGGGCTAAGCATAGTCGTCCTTAGCTGTCTGACTTGAGGGAATAATGTAACCTGTCTTTCCTACATCCTCATCTGTAAAATGGGGAGACCTTACAGACCTCATAGGATCCTTGCAAGGATTCAGTGAGTTAATTCACATCAAAGGCCTAGCTCAGGGGTTAGCATAGAGTAAGGACTCAACAAACATAGTGATTATTAGGTCTTCGATATAAATCATCCCAAATCTTGAGTCTTCTACAGACTACTGCAAGTCCTCAGAAACACTTTCACTCAAATACCAGTCCCAGTTCATCTGGGTCGCCATTCTCTTACTCAGATGTTGGTGATTCCAAAGGCAAGGCTAAGCAGCTGGGTGTTGCCTCCCAGCGGTTGGCTGATGAAATGGAATCAAGCCAAGAAGCTGCCAAGCATTGGCTTCACCAAGAGAAACTTTACCACAACTACTGCAAAAGAAGTAAAACGAAGGTAAAGTTTTTTCAAATAAATAAAGTGAAAACCTGAGGAAAGAGAAGGAATGCCAAATAAATTATTTCTCATCAGCTTGCAGCAACCACATCTTTTCCTCCCCAAATGAACGCCAGGTGTATAAGAAGGATAAAATGTCAATTAAGCTGCTACATAAAGATTCAATGACCTTTAAAACAACTAGTATACTTGAAAGGGCTATTAATCATCATTAGGGTACACGTCAACCACGATCCAAAAGTATGAGGCCTCAGACTGGGCACATCATTTCAAAGGTGGTAATATTTCACTTCAAAGTGCAAAGCAACAAAGGTCCACCCGACAAAGCAGGAGTATGAGTTCCCATCAGGGAGGGCTGTTACCTCAGCCTGTTTTCCCACTATGTGGAAATGAGTTCCCGGACACAGAGTTCATTAAGCTGTGAGCCCAATTACTATCACATGGCGTCAACCGTATTGCAATTACAGCCCTTCCATGAGGCAGCCAGCCGCCGTTTTCAGTAGAGAAACACTGGTTTGGACAAGGTTTATAAATGATTTTCATTAACTATCATTTACCATTAGCGCAAATAAAAGCACTAAATGCCCACTTTGCTGTAGAGAATGACCTTTGGCCCAGATTCTCTCTCTAACCGATGAGGGCTAAATGTATTGTGACAGCTCCTAATCACATTTAGTGCAGCCCGTGATTTGATGGCGCTGGGTGTCCCATCAACTACAGACAGCCCTGGCAAGGCCATTATATTCCATTTCCTTTTAGAGATATGCATATTAGTATCCCAGGGAATCGAGAAATATAAGCCTTTTCCAATCATCCAGAGTATATTTCAATAGCTTAAAAAACTCATACAGTTACACCATTACCCACAAAGAATTGCTTGCAATGAGAACATATTTCTCATCTTTATAATTCAGGTTTATATGCCTAAAATGCAGTAATCCGATCAGCCCTACTCTAGTACTATAGATAAAAACTCAGTCATCATAACTCACCAGTCAGAAACAATCCTCTCCAAAATCCACACATAATGTTTTGCAGCTCAGCTTCATCTCATAAAAAGTTAATACAGCCGTGTGATATTTAATGCTGAGGCATTGGTGCCTGATTTTGTACTAATCCAGGATAACACATTTCACAGAAACGTCAAGGGGAAACACTGGGAAGTCAAGACTCATAACAGGAAAGTGATTTACTTTGAAACTCTAACTCCTTGATTTGAATGAAAACAACTAAATGGCCGCCAAATGCTCAAAATAAAATACTAAATTATGAGTCGGACTCCACATTACCATAGGTAATGGCTTCTCTTATCCTGAAAGAGATTGGCTCATACATTTCCCTAGCAAATGTATGACCCCAAAGGCGGGGGTGGGGTGGGGGGGGATGATTTCTAGGTACACAATCTGAGGCCAAGAGGGAAAGGAGGTAGAAGATTTACAGAGGGATGCAAAGGTTGTTTTCTAATAAAAAGCTAAAACCAGAGGCGGCTGAATTAACCACCACGTTATCAAGCAGGTGTCTGTTACTATCCATTGTCTTCCCAGCATGAAGGCCCTGTTGTTGTCTACTCTTTGTTCTCTAGCAGCAGGCTTGACTGTCAGGGGGAAAGCAGCAAGCTGATGCCCACCCTCTGGTTCCATAGGAAAGTGAAACATACTTGGGGAAAACTCAAGACAAGGTGATGCTTTTCATCTAGATTACAAATATTTAGGAAAAGAAGAAAAACACCACCACCAGAGAATACTTTAGTTTTGGGAAGTTAAATGGATAATTTACATAGGCAGGTCCCCTTTCTACAGATTTTTGAAAGAATGCTATGTGTTTTTTTCAACACCAAAAGAGCCTAAATAATTTTTAACTTGGCTACCTAGATGTCCTTAGGGGGGAAAGAAAAAAAGCCTCATTATCATTGTTTTCTTTACCTGGAAGACACCAGAACATGGAAGTAGGGAAATTGTTTTCCTCTGTGAGTTAAACTTTTAAAATCAGAGAGGTACAAAATCACTTTAAAGAGATAGGAGAGGGGCGCCTGGGTGGCTCAATGGGTTAAAGCCTCTGCCTTCCGCTCAGGTCATGATCCCAGGGTCCTGGGATGGAGCCCGAATCTCATCGGGCCTTCTGCTCGGCAGGGAGCCTGCCTCCCTTTCTCTCTGTGCCTGCCTCTCTGCATACTTGTGATTTCTATCTGTCAAATAAATAAAATCTTTAAAAAAAAATAAAAAAATAAAAATAAAGAGATAGGAGAGATAGATGATTTCTATGTTAAAAAAAAAAAAGAGCCTGTTGGAAAATTAAAGCATGGATGGTAAAAACAATGGTTTCCCACAGTTCAAGCACTCTGCTGCACCGTTTATTCATACATTTTTATGGATAGAGAACCTAAAACACAGTGAGGCAAGTAATTTGCCCAAGGTCACACAAAGCAGTGCCCAGCCAGTACTTTTTAAGGAATCTGGTCCTGGTGGCAAGTATCACTCTTTGGTGGACTTAATATAACCAACCCCCTCAGCCTCATGCCATTGAATATTTAAAATATGTAACTCACTCATCTTGGCTAGTTACAGCTTCACACCCAGCGGACTAAAATGTGTTGTCTGTGCCTACAGCAAGATAATGTGTTGGTTCGTGACATGTGTCTATGCCTTTGGCAAGTATGCTTTGCTGTATGTTCATCAGGTGGTTTTCTGACTTTATATATTATGATCAGGAGTTTGTGAGTTTAGGAGTCCACACCTAAGAGAAGAAACCACTCGCAGTGTACTGACAAATGAGTGTTCTAAACCTACTGGGATCAGTCCCAGAATGTGACAAATTCACAATATTAATGCCATCCTGTGATGAGATCTCCAGCAGGTTTGGGGTGGAAAGTCTGGACATTGCCATTGGATGAGTTAGATCCTTTTCCTTTTAGTTAACTGCACATCATTACTCAACTTATGGTCTCTAATATTCCATGGTTTCCCAAAACATTTTAAAAAAGCAAAAAATTACAGAAAATAAAAGCCCAAGGTCATATAGTTAACCTATAAAGAGCTCATTACACCTCCCTTTAATGCTACCTTACAAAGAGGTTCCCCCTGAATATAACAATTCAGGACATGCTTTATTTGTACTTCTCCATGCTATTCTGCACTTTGGATATGGATTATAGAATCTATAGTGCTTTTTTTTTTTTTTACTTCAAAGTCACTAAAACTAAAAGCTCTGCTCTCTTTTTTAACATTATGCATTTAAGAACAAGCCACCATTGGAAATAAAATATTCTAAATGCTTCTTCAAATAGATGGTCCGTGTTTTAGCTAAACAGGGCAGTTCCGCTTAATCCAGTTTCTTTTGAAGACAAAGTGCTTTTCAATTCGATCTTTAAAAATGGGTCACCTGCAACTGTGTTGATTTCCTAATTTATTCATTGCCTTAACCTTGACATGCCCAGGCACACCAGGCAACCTGTTCATACACAATTCATGGTGGAGTTAAATATGTAGTGGGGGGGAGAGGGGGAGCATCCTGAACGGTCTTTAGAAAACAGAGTTGTGAGGCCAGACCCTAGGATGTCATTATAGCAAGGGGCTTAGGAGCAAGGACTGAGCCTCGAAACAGCTAGAGATCAGAATCCCAGCTTTGCTACATAAGAACCATTGCCCTTGGCATGTGATTTAACTTCTCTGAATCTCAGTTTTCTCACCTATAGATGGGAATAATTTTTTTAAAAAGCCGATGTTCGAGCAATCACTATGTTTGAGACATTATTGTGATTAGTGATTTAAACTCCGCCACTTTAGGATGAAGGTGGTATGACTATTATTGCTATGTCATAGATGGGGTTCGCTTGAGGTTCAGTGAAATTAGAAGACTTGCCAAGGACACCCAGCTAGTAAATGGCAGAAGTGGCACTGGAAGCCAGGCTGGGTGATGCTGCCTTGCCTCCTTAATCATTTTACTTAATACCTCCGAGGGTTGCTAAGATAATCAAATGAGATGATGTATTAAAAGCACATTACCCAGTATGCATTAAGCACTCAGAAATGACAGGTAAGTTTCATTTATTAAGTATTATTTTATTTGAGGCTGAGGCAAAAAGAAACGTAAGTCCTTGAAGTTGTTACTCCTTGCATTTGTAAAATTCCTGTTTATTGAGGGAAAATATTACTTATAGTACTATAATGGTAGCAGCAATGATGACATAATAGCAACAGACTAGTTCAAAGCATGGCTCTCAACCCAAAGTACTGGGATCAATGAATGCTGGTGTTCCCCCAAATTCATATGTTGTCCTGACTCCGAATGCAATGGCATTTGGAGGTAGGGCTTTTGGGTGGTAATTAGGTTTCAATGAGGTCATGAGGGTGAGATCCTCATGATGGGATTAGTGCCTTTATAAGTAGAAAAACAGAGCTCTTTCTCTCTTTGTGCCCACACACCGAGGAAGGTGACATGTGCCCACACACCGAGGAAGGTGACAGGAAGACACAGCAAGAAGGCAGCTGTCTGCAAGTCAGGAAGTGGGCTCTCACTAGGAACCAAATCAGCCAGCACTTTGATGTTGGACTTCCCAGCCTCCATAACCATGCTGTTTAAACACCCAGTCTGATATTTGCCATGGTAGCCTGAACTGACAAAAACAACTGGTCATTTCTGGTGAGATCTTAGGCAAGTTACTTCACCTGTCAAAGCCTCATCTATACAAGGCCCCCTACCTCCTAGGACTAGACTAAGAATTACATGGGCTGATACATCAAAAGCACTCAGCACAGTGTCCAGCACAAAGGAAGGACTCTCTAAATATCAGCTATGATTTTGGGGATCACCCCCTTTCTCCACAGCCTCCAAGTCTTTTTGTGTAAATCAAATATGCCCATTGATGTTTGGGAGGTCATATAGTAACAAAGATTTCCAAGAACTCTTAGGTGGTATTACTTCTAAATCTCCAGAATGTTCTCTCTTGGAAAAGGCCACTCATCACCACGATCCCAGCAGGACTAGCTAAGGGCTAGCAGGGCTAGCACACACACCTAAGAGCTGTGTGAGGCTTTTCTCTGCTCCCATCTTTTCTTCCTGTGGCCTTTCACTGAGCATTTTTTCTTGTTAATGAACTCTTTCCTAGAAGTAGGCCTTTGGATCATTCTTTGTTTTAATACATCAATTTCTAACACATTCTCCATGCTCCTTCCTATATACGATTTAATTCATAATCCTGCCTTCCTGTGTGTGGGTTTCAAAAAATTGTCCCTGGACAACACTCAGGGGACTCTTGGTAGCATGGCTCTGGGATCTTCTTGGGTTTCTCACTTGAAATTGATCCCATTCCTTCTCCTTTGTCCAACCCTGGTCTGAGATAAAGTCCATTTCACATCCTAGAGATTTCATATTTCTTTACTTTATAATATCTGAAGTCATAGAAGCCAAATTTTTAGCCACGGAGAAGAAGAAAGGGATGATATAGAGGAAATTACTAGCTATGGTGCGGGAGAAGAACAAAAACAAAAACCTAACATTTAGGCTGAATTTTTCATCTTTCAACCATTTGAGTTGCTATGGTGCGCATCGAGCCTTAGAACGGTCTTTATTTCTCCCTAGCTATTTTAGATTATTAAAAAGTCTTTACTATCCCATTTTCTTTTTGCCCTGTAGTCTTTGGACCTCATTAGAAATGTTTATTCTTGAGAATAAGCTTTTGCCATACAGTCAAAAAATATTGAACTTCACTCCTTTAATCGCCAATTAGCATTTTTTTTGTTTCTCTTTTCTGTTGTTTATGCACTTTGTGAGTTAGACTCTTATTTCTCTGGAAAGAGGTTAAGCCCTTTCACACAGATTTCACATGGGGAATATAAGCGGGAGATTTCAGCTCTCTCCCTCCCTTTCTCTTTTTAAATATTTAAGATAAAACACCCGTCCATTAAAAAGGCATCATTTTATCACATATAATCCTCCTTCCCAGAAAAGTGACTACATTCTGCATCTTCTAACCAAAACCACCTCAGACAACAAAATGATATATTCAGTTCTGGGTAATGATGGGACCTCAGGAGGGAGAAAATGAGGACAGGCTAATGGTCTGAATGCTTTCCTCCAGAGCAAACACTGGTCCCAGCCCACTGGCTTGCCACACCTAAACCTCTCCTCTAAGGAGGCTGTCTCAGGTCACACACAACAATGCTCCCAACTAATGCGTCCCCATCTTCCCTCTGCCCATCTCTAATCTAGTTGTTTCTCTACTCAGCGCCACTCCATGAGATTTTACTTAGAGCAGTTACACTTATTTTGTAATTATTTACAGCTTATCACTCTGTCCCTGATTGCAATGACTGCATTCTAAGGCATATGCATTTTGTCTTCATATAAAAGTTAAGCCCATCTCTGTCCTTTGTCCATATGGGTTGATTCTGAAAATGGAAAACCAACAAAGAGTGTTTCTTATGACTTTTTTCTAAATGTCTAGATACTATTCACTTAAGAACCAAGAGGAGTGATACAAAAGAAATACATAAATAAATCACTTCCAGATGGAGATATTTTCAGGCACCCACTCCAAATGACCTTTTACCTCCTTTCTAGCTTCTTTCAATTCTCTTAAGCCTTACTCCTTTTCATATCACCAAAATACTATTATAATCTACTCATGAACTTTCTAAATTTTTGCACTTCCATTAATCTTTATTTTGCCTTCAGACTTAATTGTTAATGTGGCTAAATATAGAATTGTAGCTTCACAACCTTTCCCCACCTTCCCTGGATTGTAAAGACACTGCTTCTCTATCTTGTACCACCCAGGGTCACTGATTAAAGGTAGACTATCACTATAATTCTTATACCTTGGTAAATAATTCATTTCCTCTTCTCTCCAGAAGTTCTTAGGATCTTCACTTTATCCTCAGAGTACTAGAAGTACTAGAAGTACTTCTAGAGTACTTTAAGTACTCTAGTACTAGTACTAGTACACTAGGGGTGGTGTTAAAATCAGATGTGGCCATGTGGATGGTTTAAATAAGGTTATTAGGTCTGGGTCTCTTTCTTTCCATCATCAGACTTGGCTTCCTATGTGTTGGATACTTTCTTAGGCTGATAACTCTTCTTAAAAAGAGCCCCTTTCTGTTTCATGGTCACTGGGGGATTAAGCATGGAGACCTCAGAAAGGATAAGAGCAATTTTATTCCAGCTTCTCTATAGATCCCCTAAGAAGCTTTAATGGCCAGTTCTAGTATACAGCAGAGGAGCTATGAAAAGGTAAAAAAACTGAACAAAGTCTACTAAGTTAGCACTGGATTTTTCATTTCCTTCATTTTGCTTCATACTTACTGAAAACTTTCAATCTAAAGAGTTATATTTCTCCTACCAAAAAAAAAATTATTCTATTATATTTTAGCTACAACCTCTCTTCTTTCTTACTATCTCTTTAACTCCCATTAGAATGTTAGATGCCTAAACATCTGCTTCCCATCTTAACACTATTTCCTGACCTTACAGGCAATACAATGGCACTAAATTCATATCTCTCAATAGTTACCCTGAACGTAAATGGGCTAAATGCCCCAATCAAAAGACACAGGGTTTCAGAATGGATAAAAAAACAAAACCAATCCAGATTCTGCCTACAAGAAACTCATTTTAGACCGGAAGACACCTCCAGATTGAAAGTGAGGGGGTGGAAAACAATTTACCATGCTAATGGACATCAGAAGAAAGCTGGGGTGGCAATCCTTATATCAGATCAATTAGATTTGAAGCCAAAGACTATAATAAGAGATGAGGAAGGACACTATATCATACTCAAAGGGTCTGTCCAACAAGAAGATCTAACAATTTTAAATATCTATGCCCCTAACATGGGAGCAGCCAACTATATAAACCAGTTAATAACAAAATCAAAGAAACACATTGACAAGAATACAATAATAGTAGGAGACTTTAACACACCCCTCACTGAAATGGACAGATCATCCAAGCAAAAGATCAACAAGGAAATAAAGGTCTTAAATGACACACTGGAGCAGATGGACATCACAGATATATTCAGAACATTCCAACCCAAAGCAACAGAATACACATTCTTCTCTAGTGCCCATGGAACATTCTCCAGAATAGATCACATCCTGGGTCATAAATCAGGTCTCAACTGGTATCAAAACATTGGGATCATTCCCTGCATATTTTCAGACCACAATGCTCTGAAGCTAGAACTCAATCACAAGAGGAAATTTGGAAAGAGCACAAATACATGGAGACTCAACAGCATCCTTCTAAAGGATGAATGGGTCAACCAGGAAATTAAAGAAGAACTGAAGAAAACCATGGAAACAAATGATAATGAAAACACAACGGTCCAAAATCTGTGGGACACAGCAAAGGCAGTCCTGAGAGGAAAATATATACCGATACAAGCCTACCTCAAGAAACAGGAAAGGTCTCAAATACACAACCTAACCCTACACCTAAAGGAGCTCGAGAAAGAACAACAAAGAAAGCCTAAACCCAGCAGGAGAAGAGAAATAATAAAGATCAAAGCAGAAATCAATGAAATAGAAACCAAAAAAACAATAGAACAAATCAATGAAACTAGGAGCTGGTTCTTTGAAAGAATTAATAAGATTGATAAACCCCTGGCCAGACTTATCCAAAAGAAAAGAGAAAGGACCCAAATAAATAAAATCATGAATGAAAGAGGAGAGATCACAACCAACACCAAAGAAATACAAACAATCATAGAACATATTATGAGCAACTCTATGCCAACAAATTCGACAATCTGGAAGAAATGGATGCTTTCCTAGAGACATATAAACTGCCAAAACAGAACCAGGAAGAAATAGAAAACCTGAATAGGCCCATAACCAGTAAGGAGATTGAAACAGTCATCAAAAATCTCCAAACAAACAAAAGCCCAGGGCCAGATGGCTTCCCAGGGGAATTCTACCAAACATTTAAAGAAGAATTAATTCCTATTCTCCTGAAACTGTTCCAAAAAATAGAAATGGAAGGAAAATTTCCAAACTCATTTTATGAGGCCAGCATCACCTTGATCCCCAAACCAGACAAGGATCCCATCAAAAAAGAGAATTACAGACCAATATCCTTGATGAACACAGATGCGAAAATTCTCACCAAAATACTAGCCAATAGGATCCAACAGTACATTAAAAGAATTATTCACCACGACAAAGTGGGATTTATTCCAGGGCAGCAAGGTTGGTTCAACATCTGCAAATCAATCAATGTGATACAATATATTAACAAAAGAAAGAACAAGAACCATATGATACTCTCAATAGATGCTGAAAAAGCATTTGACAAAGTGCAACATCCCTTCCTAATCAAAACTCTTCAAAGTGTAGGGATAGAAGGCACATACCTCAATATTATCAAAACCATCTATGAAAAACCCACTGCAAATATCATTCTCAATGGAGAAAAACTGAGAGCTCTTCCGTTAAGGTCAGGAACATGGCAGGGATGTCCGCTATCACCACTGCTATTCAACATAGTACTAGAAGTCCTAGCCTCAGCAATCAGACAACAAAAATACATTAAAGGCATCCAAATCGGCAAAGAAGTCAAACTATCGCTCTTTGCAGATGATATGATACTATATGTGGAAAACCCAAAAGGCTCCACTCCAAAACTGCTAGAGCTTGTACAGGAATTCAGTAAAGTGTCAGGATATAAAATCAATGCACAGAAATCAGTTGCATTTCTTTACACCAACAACAAGACAGAAGAAAGAGAAATTAAGGAGTCAATCCCATTTACAATTGCACCCAAAACCATAAGATACCTAGGAATAAACCTCACCAAAGAGGCAAAGAATCTATACTCAGAAAACTATAAAGTACTCACGAAAGAAATTGAGGAAGACACAAAGAAATGGAAAAATGTTCCATGCTCATGGATTGGAAGAATAAATATTGTGAAAATGTCTATGCTACCTAAAGCTATCTACACATTTAATGCAATGCCTATCAAAATCCCATCCAATTTTTTCAAAGAAATGGAACAAATCATCCTAAAATTTATATGGAACCAGAAAAGACCTCGAATAGCCAAAGGAATATTGAAAAAGAAAGCCAAAGTTGGTGGCATCACAATTCCAGAATTCAAGCTCTACTACAAAGCTGTCATCATCAAGACAGTATGGTACTGGCACAAAAACAGACACATAGATCAATGGAACAGAATAGAGAGCCCAGAAATAGACCCTCAACTCTATGGTCAACTAATCTTCGACAAAGCAGGAAAGAACATCCAATGGAAAAAAGACAGCCTCTTCAACAAATGGTGTTGGGAAAATTGGACAGCCACATGCAGAAAAATGAAATTGGACCATTTCCTTACACCACACACACACGAAAATAGACTCAAAATGGATGAAGGATCTCAACGTGAGAAAGGAATCCATCAAAATCCTTGAGGAGAACACAGGCAGCAACCTCTTCGACCTCAGCCACAGCAACTTCTTCCTAGGAACAACGCCAAAGGCAAGGGAAGCAAGGGCAAAAATGAACTATTGGGACTTCATCAAGATCAAAAGCTTTTGCACAGCAAAGGAAACAGTCAACAAAACCAAAAGACAACTGACAGAGTGGGAGAAGATATTTGTAAATGACATATCAGATAAAGGGCTAGTATCCAAAATCTATAAAGAGCTTAGCAAACTCAACACCCAAAGAACAAATAATCCAATCAAGAAATGGGCAGAGGACGTGAACAGACATTTCTGCAAAGAAGACATCCAGATGGCCAACAGACACATGAAAATGTGCTCCACATCACTGGGCATCAGGGAAATACAAATCAAAACCACAATGAGATAACACCTCACACCAGTCAGAATGGCTAAAATGAACAAGTCAGGAAATGACAGATGCTGGCGAGGATGTGGAGAAAGGGGAACCCTCCTACACTGTTGATGGGAATGCAAGCTGGTGCAACCACTCTGGAAAACAGCATGGAGGTTCCTCAAAAAATTGAAAATAGAGCTACCTTACGACCCAGCAATTGCACTACTGGGTATTTACCCTAAAGATACAAACGTAGTGATCCAAAGGGGCACGTGTACCCGAATGTTTATAGCAGCAATGTCCACAATAGCCAAGTTATGGAAAGAACCTAGATGTCCATCAACAGATGAATGGATAAAGAAGAGGTGGTATATATATACAATGGAATACTATGCAGCCATCAAAAGAAATGAAATCTTATCATTTGCGACGACATGGATGGAACTAGAGCATATTATGCTTAGCGAAATAAGTCAACTGGAGAAAGACAACTACCACATGATCTCCCTGATATGAGGAAGTGGAGATGCAACGGGGGTGGGGGTTAAGGTGGTAGGAAAAGAAAAAATGAAACAAGATGGGATCGGGAGGGAGACAAACCAAAAGAGACTCTTAATGTCATAAAACAAACTGGGGGGGGTGGGGGGGAGAGGGGTTGGGAGAGGGTGGTGGGGTTACATTATATGTTTAAATAAAAAAAGCTTAAATTAAAAAAAAGAAAGCAAAAAAAAATCAAGCAGCAATCATCCATGAAATACAAAAAATCTCAAAGAAAAAAAAAGTGCTGATACAATATGCTGAGAAAAAGAGTATTGTAAATCATAACTAAGATATTTTGATATTTTAGGACATTTTATTTCTTGTAATGTTCATATTCATACTACCCCAATTTTACATATCAAAATTCTATAGCTTATGTCAGAATCCTTCATGCCACAATCTGAATTCATCTCCATTAAGGCAAAAATATTTCTCACCAAATAACTTCTATAGGACAATTTGCCAATTTCACCCAAAATCAATTTCTAGTTGTGTGCAATCCTCTTTTTGCCTTCCTATTTCTTTTCAAGCTCTCTTTCTCTCTTCCTTGAACATTTTAAGTAAAGAATGGCATGACCAGAAGTGGAATGTATTACATGAAACAATAAAGTTTAGACTTATTTATAATTTCAAAAGTGACATGTGAATAAACTTAAAACATCTAGAGGCACTAAAGTTTTACTATTGATTCTATCACAGGCATTCTTCATTTCTGTTATAGTGTTTTTTATTTATAGCATGTCTTCATTCTTTCTTAGACTTTCCATCTCTCCATTTACATTACTCATCTATTCTTATAAGTTTTTTACTTTTTCCACTGGAGCCCTCAGCAAATTAATCATAGTTAGAATCATATAGATTCTGAGTCTGATAATTCCAACATTCCTGCCAGATCTAAGTGTAATATTGACACTTGCTGTTTCTTTACACTGTGTTTTTTCCTTATAGTATACCTTGTAATTTTTTACTGAAAGGTGGACATGATGTACTGGGTAAAATGAAGTGTAGTAAATAGGCCTTTGGTGAGGTAGTGGTGGGGTGTATGAAGAGAGGAAACTTTCTGTAGTCCTGTGATTAGATCGTAAACTTCCACTGGGCCTGTGTCCCTGGGCAATGACCTTAATACATGCTTCTCAATCCCCACCTTGTCCTTCTTAGGAAAGTGACAGGAGGCTTCCCTTCCTCCAGGTAGGTTAGGCTTTGGCATAACACCAGTCCTCCAGGAATTCACTAAGCTTTAGTGAAATAGTTTCTCTTGAGGGCAGGCAGAAGAGAATGCTCTAGCATAATTCAAAATGGTTAGCTTTCCCCTCTCCCTGTCAGAAGCACAAGGGGAAAAATTTGAAAATAGAGCTACCCTTTGAACCAGCAATCGCACTGCTGGGTATTTACCCTAAAGATACAAATGTAGTGGTCCAAAAGGACACATGCACCCAAATGTTTATAGCAGCAATGTCCACGATATCCAAACTATGGAAAGAGCCTAGATGTCCATCAACAGATGAATGAATAAAGAAGATGTGGTACGTGTATACACACACACACACAATGGAATACTGTGTAGCCATCAAAAGAGACGGAATCTTGCCATTTGCAACAATGTGGATGGAACTACAGGGTATTATTCTAAATGAAATATGTAAATCAGAGAAAGATAATTATCATATTATCTCTCTGATATGAGGAATTTGAGAGGCAGGGCAGGGGGTTTGGAGGGTAGAGTAGGAAAAAAATGAAACAAGATGGGATTGAGAGGGAGACAAACCCTAAGAGACTCTTAATTTCACAAAACAGAGGGTTGCTTGTGGGTGAGCGTAGGGGTAGGGTAGCTGGGTAATGGGCATTGGGGAGGGTATGTGATATGGTGAGTGCTGTGAAATGTGTAAGCCTGATGATTCACAGACCTGTACCCCTGGGACAAATAATACATTATATGTTAATTAGAAGCAGCAGCAGCAGCAACACAAAGGGATTTTTCTCCCATCTTCACTCTGACTGCCCAGCAGTCCTTCTGGAGATAAAAGAGACAAGTGCAGTAGCTCCTCTAAGACCAGGGTCCTTGGAGTTTTAACTCTCAGACTTTTCCATACTGAGCCTTCAGGAATTCATCAATTACAGTTTAGGTTTTCCTACTCTGGCACTGGTTCCCACAGAGTTTTTTGCTCTGATAAGTAGTGTTCTCTGTATTCACTGGTTTCTCCAATTTGGGGGACAGTGGTTTGCCCTGTGATCTTGGTTCCCTGAAGAATCTAAGAAGAGCTATTGACTTCAAGTTTGGTTAGCTTTGTTCTTGTGCAGAAAGGACTCTAAGCTCCTTACATGACAGACCCAGAAAAGGGGAAATTTTATCATCCTGAATTCTAGATGCTTACTTGAATGTGTCTGTGATTTGAAGCATCTATTCCTATCATTCATTTTAAATATGACAAAATGAAGAGGAAAAGAAACTTAAACAAATATATCCAAGAAATTATCAGCAAGTCATGAGAAGTTAGTCTCTATCAGACCAACATCTCTACTAATACAGTCAAACTTAACTCTGATGAGATGCCTGGAAACTGGTGTTACAGACTGGTGGTAACAGAGCCTTTACTCTAGCTGGTTGGAGTGGTGTGGAAAAGGGATCCTACTAATTATTTGCCTTTATTAAGAATAACTTACTAATGAGATTAACAGCTAACTCCTTTAGATAGATAAAGAAGCTATTAAGAATTAGGGCAGCTTCCAATATTATCCAAAATTAAACACACACATCACATCACATCACAGAAGGGGAGAACCAAAAGGCTAACAAATACTAGAAATGACCAAATTTACTATTAAGAAGAGAAATGCAACCAATTCTCATTAGGGGGATGATTTCAAGTGATGGTAAGAATGATCTCATGTATGTTTTTCATAAATCTGTTTGTACTGCTGATATAAGATAAACAGGCATAACCATTCTGGAAAACAACGTGCAGAATTTACACCATGTATATATGCTATAACCAGGCAATCTAATGCTAATATACACCCAAGAAGATGTTCTGACACAACGGAGCATCACTTGTGATGGCTGGGACGTGTGGAGGCACTCTGGTTGCCTACCACTGGGGAAGTGAATCAACGTGATGGGTGTACACTTGGAATATTATGCAGCTATAAGAAGCAAGCCAGCTGTATACAAAACATAGACAGACACTAAAGATCTAGTTTGGGGTAAAATAAGAAACTGAATGAGAACCATAGTATAAAATACAAAACAAGATGACGTATTGTATACATACCATTAAGAATGAACATGAGAGAGAGGAGAGTTGAAAGGGCTAAGGGGTTTTAAGGATCAAAGGTGAACAATGAACAAAAAACAAAAGCAAGGTCTTACCTGGGGGAGAACAACAAACACACACAAGTCCTGTCTAGAACATGTTACATTTCACCCAACTTTTCAGATTCCTCTAAACCTGACAACTCAACAGCAGATTGGAACCATAGCCCAATTCTTTGCCTTTTGCCTCTTCATTTTTCCCACATGTCCCATGTTTACCTGCTGGGTTCTCAACCAAGTACTCTTTTGCTTCCTAGGACTTAGCTCACCACTGGTTGATTCAATTTTTTAAAAAATCCAGAATTTTAGTAATCAGGAACACTCATTTCTTCATTTCACAAATTCGGACTTGTTTTATGATTTCAAAAATGACACTTAAATATACTCAGCGCATTTAGGGGCACTTAAGGAAATTGTACAATCCTTGACACTAAATGCTCACTTGGATGTGTCTGTAATTTGGGAGTATGTGTTCCTATTATTATATGTATGAGAAAATGATGGGAGAAAGTCTTGCTTATGCAAATAAATCCAGTAATTTAGCAGCAGGCCACAAGTGAGAAGCTAGGATCCCTGACTCTCAGACTACCTCCTCAATGAATAGGGCAAAGCCAGGATGATGAAGAGTTATCTCAGAGCCCAGAGCTAGATCCATGGTCAGAAAGAGACCACAGGTCTCCAAAATCCCAGGTCAATGAGTTGTGTTTTCTTTCCTCATTGTCCACATTTGCACTGATTTTCCCAAAAGTGGTCTCTTTCTGATGAAACCAGCATCTTTATTTTAAGAGGATACATAGCCCTTTGATGCGCACTGCTAATTTTCACCAACAAACTCACACATCAGTGATGGAAAAAGATGCAGTCAAGGGTACAAGAAATTAGGGACCTTTGGAAAGGCAGCTGGTAGTTCCATAAACTTTCATATTTTTCACATGAAATACAAAAAGGCAGAAGAACTTAACCTTTTAAATATTTTCCCACAACTGAATAAAGGCCTCAGTGTGGAAAATCCAACACAATATGGTCATATTTCCCTGAATGAAAACCCCTATCTCCTTCATTTATTAATCACATTTTGCCCTCATGGTAGTACTAATTCTCACTGACAAAATACCTAAAGGAAAAAAAGAGAAACTCACAAAGACCCCCCAAAATGTAAAATAGTCCCAGAAGAGTGAATTAAAATGCCCATTTTGGTGTCTCCGCCCCCCCCCCCCCACATCTAAATCTCCTCAGGCACCTCCTGTGATCTTTTATTCAGAGGGAAAAAATATTCTGCTATCCGCCTATGCTTTCTCCTTCAGGCATTTAGCCCCAAAGAAAGAGGAAACACGAAGTTATTTGTAAAGAAAGCCCAAAATTTAAGAAATGAAGAAACAGATTAAAATGGAAGTGATTTTTACAGGAGGTTAAAAGTGGAGTCATTTAGAGTAACCCTGGATATACAGATTGCATGTGACTAAATGTAATCTTTCATAAAGAATTGGAATTTATATTGATAGAAAAAGCTTCCAGCTATAAGAAAACAAGAGTAGCAACAATATACAACACTGATCTCTTTTCTCAAAGAAGCACTATTCATGGACAAAGGAATTGAAGTGGAAAAATAACTTCAGATTTCAATCTACTCTGTAGAGTAATTCACACAAACATACACAGAGAACGGACTTAAATGAGAGTCACCTGAACAAAGTACAATAAACCTCAAGTAATGGCACATCTCCCAGGGTGAAGTGACTTCCTACACTTAGCAATAACCCAAAGAGGTCACCGAGACAAGCATCTCATCTAACACAAGTCCACTTAACCACTTCTGCCAAAAGAGATTCTAAAAATGCTTAAAGGTCTCCAGATAAGACTCCAAAGTCACACCCAGGAACACATTTCAAAGCTTAATGGCCTACACTAGCAGGAAATGATTTCAGGTAGGTAACTTAAATCACTCACCCTGGTGATTTAACCTGTTTATTCTCTTGTTGATTTTAGACAGTAACTGCGGATCCTGCTTCAGTGACTAGCTCTTCCCTTAGTGGAAATGCATTATCAAATTGCTCTCAGGACTAGCCGCTGTTCTACTTAACCTTTGTTTCTGGGTATCCCTTCACAACACTCCAAACTCACTGGTGGCTCCTTGGAATCACAAAGAGACACCTTCATTTTAATTGCAAGGCAACTAGGAGAGCCCCATTATGGGGCCTCTAAGAAATCCAAGAATGTGGGAGGAAACCAAGAACAATTCTCAAAAGGGTATCAGAAGACCCAGCAATTCCTTTCTAAGCATTTTTCCTAAAGATATTTCCTAATGTTAACATTTATCCATGAAAGGTACCAACATTTATTTACAAG
>RCUC01140343.1:0-24266 GCA_003697995.1 Taxidea taxus jeffersonii
TCTTTCTTTCTTTCTTCCTTTTTATAAACTATTGAAGTATAGTTAACATGCTATATTAGTTTCAGGAAGGGCTCCTTTCTTTATGTTAGAAAGAAGGGCTTAGAAGTATAATTATACTCAGTTAAAACTGCCATTTGGTTGATAGGATTATTTTATTCTTTCATATTCTAGTTTACTCATCTGTAACATAATAATAATCGTAGAACCTCTGTAACAAAGTCGTTAGAAGAATTAAAAGAAATAAACTAAGTTGAATGTTTAGCTAAACTGAGTTTAACAAACTAAGTTGAATGTTAGCATGTGCATTGCACATGGTAAGCACTACAAAATTGTTAGTGCTCTTCTTCTCCTCTTCCTCCTTCTTTTTTTTATTACCATTATGCATGATGATGATTAAATGAAGAGGAGAGCATATGTTCCCCAGAGGAATGGGAATGGGTGAAGAAGTTTTTTCATCTTCTTTATTTCAAAGATTATGAGAGCTTTTGCTACCAGCTGCAAGATAAGAATATCAACTACTTTAATAGTCATGATTCCAATACAGAAAGCCAAGAGCTAAATTAGCATTTTCAGGCAATAAAAGCAAATGTCAAGAAAATATCTAAAATCATATTATAGATATAAAGTGGCAAGAGTACAATAACAGACTGTAGCTGAATAGGATGTGTTCTCAGAGAATAAAAGATTAAAGATAGAAATGTAAAATTAATATTGAGTATTGGCACATTGTTAACACCAAAATGTTTTTTGGATGAATGAGCAAATGCATTGGTGGGTGTATGGTTGGTTTCTCACCTAATCACAAGTCTTTGAAAACGTTCAGTGTGGCAGATATATAAATTGTCTTACCTATCTTTTCCACCTTCCTTTTCCACCTTCCACTTTCCTTTTCCACCTTCCTTTTCTACCTTCTTTTGCCTTTAGAAACACTAGGGGCCTAGGGGTCATGTGCTGATAGTTGAAACTATAATGTAGGTGGTGATGGCCACTCTCTATTCAATGTAGGCCTCTCTGTTGTTCTTCAGATTTATTTTTCAGCCACTACCCAGACATTATCAACTGATATTTCATTGACACTTTATCTATTTATTTGGTCCAAGTTTTTATTTAAATTTCAGTTTGTTAACATACAGTGCAATATTAGTTTCAGGAGTAGAATTAAGTGATTCATCACTTACATAACCACACCCAGGTCTCATCACAAGTATCCTCCTTTTACCCCTTTACCCATTTAACCCACTTTAAACCAAACACTTCCCAAACTGAATTCACTGTCTATACCCTCAAACCTGCCTTTCCTTCCCTGCCTCCTACACTAATGTATGTCAGCCATCTTCGTTCTCTTAGCCTTGCTCAAGCCAGGTCCCTGAGCAATGATCTCAAATATGTTTTTTTTTTTCTTTTCTTTTCTTTTCTTTTTTTTTTTGGTTACATCCATCCAGTAGCCAAGGCACCTCCAGCTAAGTTCTATCCACTTCACCTGTCCCCCTTTTTTCATTCCCTCTGCTACTGCCATTTTTGGCCTAATCATTTCCCCCGGGGACTGCAGCACTGATCCCCTCATGCTACCTCACGCTGCTCTTGGTGTAGCAACTCTCACATTTTTTCATTTGTTTTTCAGCTCTGCCAACAACCTTCTGTGTTTCAGCTTCTGGGTCAGTGCAACTGCAGATGATGTTCAGAGATAATTTACTGGTGTATATGGATCATTTTGAGGGACTGTACCTGGAGTTTAGTTTTAAGGTAGATGGATTTTGATGTCTGCTTTATTTACTAGTTGTGCTCAGTTTTGTCAGAAGATGTGTTTTCGGACAGTTTTAGCATTATTAATTAAATAACCGCATCAAATGTCATTTACTATTATTAGTTGTTATTTTGTTAAGAAGTACAGCACAAAGCTGAAAAGCGAAGACTGGAGTCAGACTCACTGGGATGGGATCACCCAAGTTCTGCCACTAATGGCCTAGAGAACTTGGGCAAGTTCATTAATCTCTCTGTGCTTCAGTTTCCTTATCTGTAAAATATGGAAAATAATAATATTTACTCTGAATCTTGTAAGGTTTGAGTAAGTCAGTATATGCCAAATGCTTAGAATGGTGCCTAGCACTTAGTTAATATATGGTGCCAGCTCTTATTTTACTAGTTTTTAAAACATGAATTTGAGCTTTTAAAGTATCTAAATGATGTGAAATTCCAACTAATTAAGAGAGAAGAGCTGTTATCTTTGGGAATATATGTGGACTTCAGTGGTGGTAAGAATTGAGGGACTTTTCTTTACATTTATGATATAAACATACCTAGAATAACTTTTAAAATTCACCTAACCTACCAAATTTATCTTCAGAAAAATAATGTATGTACAAAGTTTGAATTATTCTGATGATTGTTAATAAAAAGTAGCAGGCTCCACAAGAATCATAATTAACCAGTGATTTTTCTATAACTCTTGCAGGTGTATATTAGAACTTGATGATCTTTTTATTCTGGTACCTTTTTTTTTTTTTTAAAGGCAGGAGCAGGTAATTATACTCTGTCACATTTCCTGAGTTCTTAAATCGCATAAAGTAGGCTGGTGATTTCAAGGGGAAAAAGACAAGATATTTTTATTAGCTATATTAATAAAATAGACTGTGGAATGATCTTTCTCGTATCTTTTAGATTAATTTGTGGAATTTCACAGTGGCATCTTATCTTTATTTTTCTCTTCTAATGGGAAGGTGATATTAATGACTCATTTTTTAACCATCAGGTTATATCATCAGAAAGTAACAATGACCAGGTATGGAGATGAGGATATCAGGCACTCATTTATTGGCACTCAGTGTCCAGGGAAGAAGAATACTGCCTCCAGGGAACTTGGGTGTGCTGAGCACCTATTTCCCAGCCCTTATACCATTCCTTTTTTGTAGGGGCTCAGTACATATGCTTCCCAGTCTTGGATTCTCTGAGATTCAGACAGAGAATCAGCCACCATTCAAGACTTTTCACATCAGTTCAATAGAGACATAAAGTCAAGAATTTCAAGTGGTTCAAGTTCTACAGAGTCTTCAGAGTTAATGACTGGTAAATATGTATTTTCTGTATATGTTTGTAGTAGAAAGATTTAAGGTCAGCAACATAATTTGTCTTTGAATAAAATAAACCATATTTAAGAAAGCACCCAAGCAGCCACTCTGAGGATGAAATGGGAAACTGTCCCCTACACTCCCTCATCCTGTCCTCCCTCATTTTCAAGTGGGCTTGGTCAAGATAAGATAGATAGATCAATGGGAGCTGTATTGCTTGCTTCCTATACTGAATGGGAGAACTTTTGAAAGAAGTTTTGAAAGAAGACCGAGAGAGGAAGAGAGAGACTTTAGAGAGGGAAAAGATAAGGGAAAGACTTACATCAGCAGCATCCAAGAAAAACATAGTGTGAGTCTTTCATATACTTTTAAATTTTCTATAAGCTAGATTAAAAACTTGAAGAGAAACAGGTGAAGTTAATTTTAGTCATATATTTTGTCTTGACAGCACATTCCAGTTTGGGCTAGCCAAATTTCGAGAGCTCCATGGGCACACATGGCTAGTAGGTTACTGTATCCGACAGCTCAGATGTAATGAGAGGAATGTCAAAATCAGAACCAGAGTCTGCAGTCCTGTGAAGAGACAGGCACTTAAAGTCCTAAGTGATAGGAATGGAGAAGGGCTCTGAAGTTTCCATTTTTCATTCATTTTCTGTGTAATGCTATGATGTAATCTGTCTACCCCAGCACTATCTCTACATCTTTGGTAAAATGATGATACAGAATGTAAGACATTTTCAGTGAAACTTCTTCATATCTGTATTGGTAGGAAGCGCTATTCCCAAGCTTTCATCCAAGCCAGGAACATAATGTCTTTCCTTCTCTGGGAGCCTATAAATCCAAGTCCCATTCATTCTATAGCCTTAATATCATCTGTATCTCTTTCCTACTTTCTATCTCCACTTTGCTTTGTTTGCATTGGACACTCAAAAGAAAAGAGGTTATATGCCACAGTTGGGTCACATAAAGCAGAGAACACAAAACAGACATCAGAAGCTAGATGCGAGTGAGACAGGAACTCGGCAGAAAGGGCAAAATCAGAGAAGGCTTGGAGATCTGGAAGGGTGGCAGGCAGGAAGTTTCCCACTCTTCATTGGAGAGGAACTTGACTCACTTTTATTCAAATATTAAAATGAAATTTGGAGAACTTGGGGCCACTCAAGCAGCTAGTGATTTCTATGGGAAGGCATGGGTGTGAGATCTGGGAAAGATCGTGCAGGATGAATTAACATAGTGGTATTCCATCTTGAAAGAATAATTTGGTGACAAAGGCCTATCTGATATGTTTGGGTCTAAACATGGCATGAATTAACAGAAGACTATTTATTGTCTTTGTTTTCACATTTAGGGTGGATATTCATATATTTCGCAGCAAAAATATTAATGTATTCAATGATGGTATCCCACTACAGAATGTTACATAATATAGAGTGTAAGTACTCTTTTTTAAAATTATTTATTTATTTTTGAGAGAGAGTGTGTGTGTGCACAAGTCGGGGGAGGGACAGAGGGACAAGCAGACTCCCCACTGAGCAGGGAGCTTGATTTGGGACTCGATCCCAGGACCCTGGGATAATGGGATCATGACCTGAGCCAAAGGCAGACACTTAACCAACTGAGCCACTCAGATACCCCTAAAGTAAATGTACTCATACTAACTTTCTGCAGTTCAAAAAATTCAGAATTCCAAATTCTGCTGGCCTCTTAGGTTTCCAGTAAGGGGCTGTGGACTTGGATTGGAGGTGGGGTTGGGATAGGAACACATGAATGGGAAAAACTTCTAGAACACCTCAAATGAAGGGCTAGAGGTCACTGCTTGAGTTGCCTCTGTTTAATGTGATCTCTGCTGATAGATACACCCCTTTTCTTTCATTAATTGAACAAAGGCTCTTTCTCTCCTTCTCTTAACTTTGTTTTTTCCATTCTTCATTGTTTGTCCTCTATCTTCTGGAGTCCTGCAGGATTGTGTATATTTCTCCATGTAAAATTCTAGCATTGTTGGATGGTAGGGAGAACCTCTTGAATCTCTAGTTAAGAGATGCTGTTGATCAGAAATTCATCTCCAAGGTGTTTTTTTTTTTTTTTTGAATAGCAGATACTTGATTCAGGTTGAACATATTTGATTAAGTGTGTTGCTTGCACTTGAAGGATGAAGAAGGCAGAACATAGGCAGTAAATATGTGCTCCAAGTAACACATCTGTACTATTTTATTTATAGCATAGTGATTCTGATCTTATCAGAAGAGTAAGCTGCTTATGTAGTATGCTCTTCAGGTGTACTATCTACATTCTCTATCTAGAAATTCTCTCATGCTAAAAGAGTTAATGGCACTATATAAATAGGGCTCAATTTGCCCTCAGAGAATAATTTACTTGGCTGGAGAGAGATATATATTTCTTCTGTGTATTCAGAGGCATCCCAAATACTGTCTCTGACACTTCATACATCTCTTGATATAGTTTGTAATGAAAACAACGACAACAAAAATCAATGTCAATAATTATAGAAGGGAGCTTGCTCTCCCCCAAATTAGAAGTCCGACATGACCAAAGTTCATTGCTTCTCATAAATCTTTCCAGAATATTTTTTTCTGTTTGTCTTACTGAGCCAAACTTCTTTCAAGAATTATATCTCTCCTCTATGTGATATTCATTTTGAAAAATGCTTCTCTTTCTCTGCAGCTTTGACAGAATAATGTGTTCCCTGCTGAACAGAATGTAGAGTAATTTCTTATCTAATAAAAATGAAAAAAGAAAGCTGTTTAAAAGAAACTTCCAAACTTCTACAAAGAAAACTCCAGAGAGATCCCCCAGCAAGCTGGGGGATCAAAGGGTAACATTCAGGACCCATCCACTCGCATTTATCATTCATCTGAGCAGCTAGTGATGTGCCAGTCACTGGCTTTTGGCTGTTTCTAAGGCAGCAAACAAATACAATAATTACTGGAGAAAAGACCTGCACCTTTGTGGTAGATGGAAGAAAACTCAAACTAGGTCTTAATTTCACAGACATCCATTGGCATTGGTTTTCACTTTAGGGCCATGAAGAGCAGTTGTTATTCACCTTGGATGAGCCATGAATTGTCACTGAAGAGTAAGGACCCTTTCCTCAGAAAGATAAATACACGTACAATTGTGTATAATTTAGGGAAGTGTGTGGGTTCTGTGAAGCTCATATCTGTAACCTAGGATAAGTCTAAGAAGAGAAAGACATAAACATATACACCCTTTATTTTTTTTTAACTTTTAAGATCTGTTTCTGAAAAATCATGCTTTGTTTTATATTTGCATCTTAAAGAAATTACAGAGAAAAAGAAGACAAAAAATGTTCTGTTATTTAATTCTGGAGTTGTGTGTGGCTGAAATAATAGATTATAGGATTCACAATAAGATTAATTTCAAAATCCTGGCAAAACAGAGTAGGCCAAAACAAACCATCTTGTGATGTCTTTAAGGTCTGAAATATCAGTTTATCTGAAGACATTAAAAGAAAAATTCTATCTAAAAAAACATCTGTGGGAATAGAGGCATTTTATTTGCACCTAAATTAGTAATGCTATTGCAGAGCATGGATTTGGAACTTTAAACATTTACTGTTCCCTTTAGATGGACTTCTTGTGGAAGGTAGATTTTCCAGAATGGAGGGAAGGGTGGGGATTAGATGTGGGGGGAGCAGTTAACCAATTATTAATATCTCTGTGATTGGATTTCCAACTTATATGACATTTAAAAATTAATATTAACCTCAAGAGCATTATGAATTCTGTGCCATATAGAATCCAAAAATATCCCATCATTAACTTTGTATTATCTTGAAACTCACTTTGTAGGCACTTTTCACAGATATCTTTACAACCACGTATGGTAATTGTCATTACCATTCTTTTTTTTTGATTGAGGAAATTAAGTTCAGAGAGGTCAAATAACTTGCCCTCCCAATCCCAGTTGTGATAGATCTGGGACTTCTGATTTCCCTTCTTTTTGCTCAATCAAGAAACTACATTCCATGTCAGAGTCACCTGGCCCTGCAGCCTCTTGGTCTGGCCATTACAAATGGCCTGAAAGTGTAAAAAGTCTAAAAGTCAAATTAGACTAAAAGTCTAATTTGTGAAATTAGACTAATTTCTTCTAGGACCAGAGAAGACACGGTCATGTGAGTATGTCAGGCTTCTTGTCAGTGAGAAGCAATGATGGCAAGCAAGATCTTGATGTGGTGAAGAACAGAGGCTCTTGGGAGTCAGAAGTTTGGTAGCAAAGAATGGAAGAAAATAGATTTCCTTATGGCTCAGCTGTGTCAGAGCCAAATCCTACAGAACACAGTTTGATGATGTGAAAGAGGTCTTCAGGAATGAGAAGGAAAAAAAAAAAAAAAAAAGGAAAAGGCAGATACCCAGTCAACTTTGTGCTTCATTCTTTGTTAAGGAAAATGCTAAGATTTTCCCTCCCAAATTCCAGCTTAAAGCTGAGAGGTCAGAGGTACTAGAACAAATAGTGACAAAGGCACAGTATGTTCTAAACCTAATGACAAAGTAGATGCAAATAAATAGCTGGGACTGGAGGGCACTCATCCAAGAGTAGAGCAGAGTTCCTCTGAAGGAACTCAAGAGTAAAGCAGTCTGTGGGTCTAAGGCAATTTATAGTCACAGATGACCCTTAAATGTTTCTAGAATTTAAGGATAGATGACAAATCCAATCCCCTATTATAAAAATCCAACATTTGTCATTAATTTGTTTTTTCTTATATTTAAAAATTAATTCATAAATGTTCATTGAATATCTAGTATAAGGCATTATGAAATAATTGTGTTTTTGACTTTTCAAATTGTTTTTATTAGATTTCCAGAAAGCTCAACAAATCTTAGACATCTCCAAAAAATTACTTATAGACCTAGCAGCCTGTCAACTCAAGGTCTTTTATTATAAGTTAAGACTATGACTTTAGGGAAATAAAATCACAGACCAAAATCTAAAACACGGTTGAAAAACAATTCTATTTAGGAAAATTAGTATACTAAAAGCAGAAAAGCAGAAACATGCCGCATGTTCTTATGCACAATTGAGCCTACAACAAAAGGCTCTCAACAGGTTCAGATGGGGCTATCAGAAAGCAGGTGAAGCAGTATTTTTATTTTTATTTTTATTTTTATTTTTATTTAAACATATAATGTAACCCCACCACCCTCTCCCAACACCCCTCCCCCCGCCCCCTTCAGTTTGTTTTATGACATTAAGAATCTCTTTTGGTTTGTCTCCCTCCTGATCCCATCTTGTTTCATTTATTCTTTTCCTACTCCCTTAACCCCCACCCCCTTTGCATCTCCACTTCCTCATATCAGGGAGATCATATGATAATTGTCTTTCTCCACTTATTTTGCTAAGCATGATACCCTCTAGTTCCAACCATGTCATCGCAAATAGTAAGATTTCATTTCTTTTGATGGCTGCATAGTACTCCATTGTATATATACCACATCTTCTTTATCCATTCATCTGTTGATGGACACCTAGGTTCTTTCCATAACTTGGCTACTGATTCTCCAAATTAGTCCAGTTTTTTCTTTCAGGTAATTTAAGAGATGATGTTGAATTGACTTATCTAAATAAGATTCATAGTCTTTGAATGAGGGCTATAGGAAAGTACATGTTTATTTCTTTTCTGTCCTGCTAAGCTAGAAATTATTCCCTAGGATTTCTACAGAAGGATAGTATGGCCTTGAATTGAAACTTCCAAGTACACAGACACAAGTTCTTTTATTTCATACTTTTCAGTCAACCTGCAAAACTACCAGAATCAGAAAAGAATTTCAAGATAGGTATTAACAATAGAGACATTACCATAAAGAAAAACAGTATGTAGGTGAAAAAGCATTTTTTTGCTAATGGTTGTAAAAACACAACTATTAAGGCAATGTATTATTGCAACTATAGAAATTCCAAATATCTTTTTTTTTCTTCTCTTTATATAATACGGACTTGTAAAGGAAAGCTGGATTTCTGCTCCCTGCTTTACCTTTCCATGGTACTTGACCACCAGGGAAAGACAGAGGACGTGTAGAGAAGAAAAGGGAAGAAGGGAGGCACATTTGGATATTCTTTGGATATTCTTTGGACATTTGGATAATTAGTTGAATTAGGGGACCCCAACTTTGCTGGGACGAGGGTAACAACAACCATAAAAGGCTTGTTACATTTACATTTCTTTCTTTTTAAGATTTCATTTATTTATTTGAGAGAGAGAGTGAGAGAGCATGAGTGTGGGGGGAGGGTCAGAGGGAGAAGCTGACTCCCCACGGAGCAGAGAGCCTGACAAGGGGATTGATTCTGGGACTCCCGGAATCTTGACCTGAGTGGAAGGCAGATGTTTAACCAACTGAGCCACCCAGGCACCCCATGGCTTTCTGCATATCTGTATATCTTTTAACTTTAGGACCACATGGTATGACTGACTGTTCATTTTGGAAAACTCCAGTATTGGCGGGTCATATTAGTAATAAGGTTCTGTTCTATTTTATCTTTTTTATTTTAAGTATTATCTGTTCAAAAAGTAAGTTTTCCTATCTTTCTCTCAGCTCTTTTTCTTATTGGCCTTCTTCCCCCTCCTTTTCTTAATCATAAAAAAAAGGGAAATCAGACCTAAAGGGATCAGAGGAGGGCTTGTTTGGCTTTCCTAAACCTTATTTATTCTGAGACTTGTGTTTTATAGGCAGTAAATAAATCAGGCTTTTCTTATATCTAGCCATAAACTATTGTTGGTTTTTGAGTGAGAAATGAATATTCTCCTCAGCAGTTGCCACTACTTACCTGGCAATTTTTCTCACATAAAGGGTTGACATTATGTCTAAATGTAGCAGGAATATAGGGTTTTTGAATGTGCTATTAATTAGAACTGCTGTCAAAATTATGAAGGGTCAACAGTTATTTTTTTCAGCGGCCTGAAATGTTAATTGAGCTGAGTAGTGTTGAATTCAATAGTGTTCTAACTTTAGGCTTTCTTTTTTTTTATTAATTATTTTTATTAACATATAATGTATTATTTGCTCCAGGGGTGCAGGTCTGTGAATCATCAGGCTTAACCATTTCATAGCACTCACCGTAGCCCATACCCTCCCCAATGTCCATAACCCAGCCACCCTATCTCTACCCCTCCCACCCCCCAGCAACCCTCAGTTTGTTTTGTGAGATTAAGAGTCTTTTTATGGTTTGTCTCCCTCCCGATCCCATCTTGTTTCATTTTTTCCTTCCCTACCCTCCAAGCCCCCCCCTCACCTCTCAGATTCCTCATATCAGGGAGATCACATGATAATTATCTTTCTCTGACTGACTTATTTCACTTAGATAATACCCTCTAGTTCCATCCATGTCATTGCAAATGGCAAGTAACTTTAGGCTTTCATTTGTATTTCTATCTCTGGGCTCTACCTAGGAAGTGCTCAATAAAGAAATATCTTGAGTATCTACTAAGTTCCAGGACATCTCGATGTTTAGGAGGATAGGCTCTGGATAAAGAATTGGGTTGGCATTGTGATTCCACTGCCGGCTAGCTCAGCACATACTTAACCTCTTTCTAAGTTTTTTTATTTGTAAAAGATAATAATAGTGCCTTCCTTATAGGGTATAAGAGTTAAAGAAACGTATTGTATCAGGCTGTTTGGGGTTTGTTTGTGTTCAGGTCTATTCCCTGCCCTTCCCCAGCTCAAGCTCATATCACAGAGGGTCTCACTTCTCCAGGCTGCATTCCCCAGGGTCCTGTGTCAACAGGCTTCTGGCTGGTGGGAGACTGGAGGTGTGGAAAGAAAGAAGCCAGGGCATCTGTCTTCTTTCTTCTCTGCTTGGGGATATCCTCAGGCAGCAGCTGCATCTCCTCCATGACAGTGGCTCCCACTGGACAGTCACCTTGCTTCCTGCTTCCTTCAGGTGTCCCTAACCCCTTGGCTCCTGCAACATCACCTTCCTCTGTCTCTCCATCCTAAGTATGACTGTAACTTCCTGCTCTTGCTGCTCTCTGGGTTACCTCTCTCTTCCCTGTTTGGCTCTCAGTTCCTCTAGCCATTTGTATGACCAAATTCCCTGAATTGGTTTCTCTGTTGTAAATTCTATTTATTTATTTATCTATCTATCTATCTATCTATCTATCTATTTATTTATTTATTTGACTGAGAGAGACAGAGAGCACAAGCAGGGCAGAGGGAGAGGGAGAAGCAGACTCCCCACTGAGCAGGGAGCCTGATGCAGGGTTCCATCCCAAGACCGAAAGATCATGACCTGAGCCAAAGGCAGACCCTCAACGAACTGAGCCACCCAGACACCCCTATCTGTTGTAAGTTCCTGAAATGGTTTCTGTTTATCCAGTAGGTTCCTTATTGATGCATGTATGTGAAATATTTATTATAGTACCTTCTCAACTATAAATTGTCCTTGTATATGGGTATAAACAAATATAAACCAAGTAGAAATTAGTAAATCTTAAAGAATTTTAAGTATAAGAAAAACCCCAACCCCACAAACCCTTTCCACAATTCTAAAATCTGTAAGGCTCTGAAAAGTTGAGTTTTTTAAAAATTAAGATTATGGGAAACTCTTTTAAATGTAAATTCTGACTTGAATTGACATGCTACCCAAAGTATTTATTCATCCCATTCAGTGTGCTTTTATTTATGTTTTAATACATAAAAATTGATGTGTTTGATCTCAAGAGACTGATCAGGCTCTACTGGGGATGTTTCTTAACAAATGGAAGGTGCCCATATTCTTTGTAGAAGCTCCAAAAGATTCCGTCTTCAGAAATCCATTGGACCCAAGTATGTAGAACAGGGGAGCATGTGACTGTACAAAATTTAAGAAAAGAAAAAAGTTATCTTTGAAATGGGCCTTGTTAGGGCGCCTGGGTGGCTCAGGCATTAAGCGTCTGCCTTCAGCTCAGGTCAGGATCCCAGAGTCCTGGGATTGAGCCCCACATTGGGCTTTCTGTTCAAGCATTAAGCCTGCTTCTCCCTCTCCCGCTCCCCCTGCTTGTGTTCCCTCTCTCGCTGTGTCTCTCTCTGTCAAATAAATAAATAAAAATCTTAAAAAAATAAAAAGAAGTGATCTTTGTTGAATTGGTAGAGATAAGGGCATATTGAGTAAAGAGAAAGTTTTGGGAAAAGGTATGGAAAAAGGGAAAAATGAGGTGAATGTGGAAAATGGTAAGTAGGAGTAGGAGGAAGTGAAGAGAGAATAAGTTGAATACAAATCATGACAAGTCTTAAAATATTGAATTTCTGTTTTGTTAAGATATGGAGAACCCTTGAATTTTGTGCAGAAGAGTAACTTAAATAATACTGTGCTTAAAGGAATTTTATTTATTTATTTATTTATTTATTTATTTATTTATTTGACAGACAGAGATCACAAGTAGGTAGAGAGGCAGGCAGAGAGAGAGGAGGAAGCAGGCTCCTTGCCAAGCAGAGAGCCCGACGTGGGGCTCGATCCCAGGACCCTGGGATCATGACCCGAGCTGAAGGCAGAGGCTTTAACCCACTGAGCCACCCGGGCGCCCTGCTTAAAGGAATATTAAACTAGATAGGCTGGCATAAAGAAAGAAACTTTTACAGGTGGAGATACCTTCAATAGGCTGCTTTGATAGGGTGAGCAAATGCAATTGAAAGGAGGGACAGTAGACCCCCCTTATCTCTGGTGTCTGTTATCCATGGTTAACAGCGATCTGCAAGCAGATGACTTTCCTGACGAATCATTGAAAGGTAGCCCAACATGACATCACAATGCCCACGTCACTCACCTCACTTTGTCTCATCACATAGGCATTATATCATCTCACATCATGACAAGTAGAAGGGTGAGTATAGTACAATGAGATATTTTGAGAGATAGACCACATTTACATAACTTTTATTACACTATATTGTTATAATTACTCTATTTTATTATAGTTGTTATCAATCTCTTACTGTGCCTAATTTATAAATTAAACTTTATCATAGGTATGTATATATAGGAACAAACAGAGTAAATACAGGATTAGGTACTATCCTCGGGTTCAGACTTCCACTATGATCTTGGAATATATCCCCAGGGAAAAGGTGGGGGACTACTGTAGAGGCATGCAGAGCAAAGTACAAATATAGAATCTGTAGGCCTTGACTCATATGGAAAAAGATGAAAGTGTGATGGTTATTTTTATGTGTCAACTTAACTGGGCTATGGGATGCCTAGATAGCTGGCAGAACATTATTTCTGAGTATGTCTGTTTCTGGAAGAGATTAGCATTTGAATCTGTAGATGGAGTATGGAAGATTTCCCTCGCCATTGCAGGTGGGCAACCATCCAATCCATTGAGGGCGTGAATAGAACAAAAAAGCTGAGGAAGTGCAAGTTTGCCCTCTGCCTGAGCTAGAATATTCATCTTTTCCTGTTCTTGCACATTGGTACTACAGGTCCTCAGGCCTTCTGACTTGGACTAGGACTTACCTGCTCCGTTGGGTCTCAGAACTTTTGCCTGGAATTGCAAATGGGCTTTCTTGGGTCACCACTGGCTTTCCTTGCAGATAGCTGACTGTGGGACTTTTCAGCCTCTATAATTGTGAACTAATCCTTCATAATGTGTCTTTCTATTTATCAATATATATCCTATTGGCTTGGTTTCCCTGGAGAACCCAGACTAATACAGAAGCAAATCTAGAATAATTAAGTTCTTGCCTGGGCAATTAAAAGAATAGAGCTAACACTGCAGAAATATGAGACAGGAGGAAGAGCAAGTTTGGGGGGAAGATAGTATGTTTAAATTGATAGATTCAAATATTGAAGCAATGTGGAAATGATGGAATGTTTGTGAAGATAGCAAGTAACTATCAACTTTGCTGTAGTCATTTATGGATTCATGAGATTCTGAGAAAAGTAATTTCAAGTCTGTTCTTCACTTGAAATTTACATATGGAAATCTGACTTCAGAACTGATGGGTTTGCTTTGGTAAAGCTCTTCATAACAAAAGAGTTGCCAATGCTAGAATTTAAATACATATCCTCTAAAACCAGAAATTCCTATTTTCATATTAACAATTCACTTTCCCAGCACATATGCTACAGTTCAAGAATTACAAATTCAATGAGTACACCATTATAAAAAAGAAATCCCTAAGTGAATTTTAGGATTTTTGCTTAGGACGAAATTAGAATTACCACTCTAAGGTGTTATGAAAATTCCTGTTCCATAACAATAGTTAGTTAAATAGACATTTATCCCCTTCCTTTGTAATTGTCAATCACAAAACCAGTCATATTTTTATCACTGCTTTATGTACCACCGAAACTGCAGTGTCATAGAAACAGGCTCACTTCTCTAGTGATAAAGTGCCCCACCTAAAGGCAAACACAGTGTTCAATTTTACAATTAGTTCCTTTTTATTAAGGAGGTATTCTTATGACTAGAGTGGGAGTCATTGTGGTCCATGCACACAAAGACACCTGTATTTGTTTGCCAGAGCTGCCATAATAAAACATCACAAACTGAGCGGCTTAAACAACAGAAATGTAACAACAGTTTTGGAGGCTGGAAGTCCAAAATCAAGGGGTCAGCAGGATTGGTTCCTTCTGGTCTGTGAGGGAAGGATTTGTCCCAGGCCTGTCTCCTTGGCTTGTGGATGGCTGTCTCCCCATGTCTCTTCACACTGTCTTCCTTCTAGGCATGTCCGCCTCTGTGTCCAAATTTCCCCTTTTAGGAAGTTATCTGTCATATTTGATTAGAGCCCATCTTTACGGTCTCATTTTAACTTGATTGCTTCTTAAAGAGCCTATCTTCAGATAAGGTCAAATTCTGGGGTCTGAGAGCTAGGAATCTGAATGAAGTAACTTTGTGGGTGGGAGTGAATGTGGTTTAACACCTCATCCTAAGTGTGTTCCTGTGACTCATATATCCGGAGGACCCATTTCAACACAAGGAAAGGCTGTGGGCTGTCTTGAGAACTGGACTAACCAAGAGTTAGCTCCTGAGCAGATGGGATGGACATCCTGGCTGATAGGCTGGCATAGATAACTCTTTCAAAGGGGAAAATTGATGATCAATTGAAAAATGATTATTTCTTCACTGAGTCCTCTTTACTTCAGAAATAAAGATTTTTTTTAAATTAAAATTTTATTTATTTATTTATTTTTCTTATGTTTAGTTAGCCAGCATATAGTACATCCTAAGTTTTTGTCATAGTGTTCAACAATTCATTAGTTGTGTATAACAACCAGTGCTTATCCCAACACGTGCCCTCCTTAATACCCATCACCTTGTTACTTCATCCCCTGGTTATCAAATTCCCCCACCCCTCCCTTCTATAGCCCTCTCTTTGGTTCCCAGAGTCCAGAGTTTCTCATGGTTTGTCTTCCTCTCTGATTTCTTCCCATTCAGGTTTCCCTCCCTTTACCTGTGGTCTTCTAGGATATTCCTTATGTTCCACATATGAGTGAAACCATATAATAATTGTCTTTCTCTGTTTGACTTGTTTCACTTAGCATAATCCCCTCCAGTTCCATCCATGTTGATGTAAATGGTAGGTATTCATCCTTTCTGATGGCTGAATAATATTCCGTTGTATAAATGAACCACATCTTTATCTGTTCATCTGTTGAAGGACATCTAATTTCCTTCCACACTTTGACTATTGTGGACATTGCTGCTATGAACATTGGGGCACATATGCCCCTTCTCAAAATAAAGATATTCTTTCCAAAAAATTAGAGCCTGAATACATCTTAATTGCCTCCCTATGAGTAAAAGCAATAATCTCATTATGAAAAAAAATTTTTTAAGTTATTTTAATTTTTGTTAAATATTTGTCCTAATTAATTTTTATTTATATAACTATATGTTTATGATAGCAGGGCTTTGTTTTATGTTCAGCATATAGTAAGTTTGTCAAATGGATGAATAAACTAATGAAAAAATGACATTCTATTCTATACCATTGCATTATCATTTGGGGAGAAGAAAAAGAAGAGGAAACAATGAAATGATAGAATCCCTTATAAAAATTAAAATAAAATCATAAAACATTATAACTTAGAGACTTTGGAGACCATTGCAAGAAAAGTTTAGTGTTTTGTATTTTTTAAAACAATAGACAATGAGATTCAAAGAGATCAATGTTTCTGAGAGCATAGGATAAAGTTAGTATCCAGCCTAAGAATAGTGTGGTATAGTAGAAAAGTGGGCATTTTGAAATGAGAATTTTTGTTGTTGTTGTTTTTGTTGTTGTTTTTAACAGTAATCATGTATTCTGAGGATCTGCAAGTTAGCTGAGGATTGGCTGCTCTCAGCTGGTTTGGCAGATGTGTCTTTTGGGATTTTTTGCGCTCCCTCATAGGTCTGGAAGTCAGCTGATCTAGGCTGGGCTTGTTTTGATTTAAATTCGCTCTCTGTGTCTCTCCTTCTTCTGGTACCACTGGGCCAACTTGGGTATATTCTCAGAGGAGCAAGTGGCCAAGCCCAGTTGTGCAGGCTCTTTCCAAGTTTTTGGTTATGTCTTGTTGCTAATATTCCACTAATAAAGTCAAAGGGTTGAATCCAAGATGCAGGGTCTCCCTCTTTAATGAAAGGAACTATGAAGCTATATGGTAGTCTGTGGATGTGGGGTGGGGGGCAGAGTTATGAAGGCCTGGAGCTATTCATCTATCACAAATAATGAATACTAGGGAGTGAGAATGGTGGGTGGAAGTTTGTAACTTTTTTTCTTGGCAAGAATATGGTACATTAAATCTTGGCCTTATAGCATAGTTTAGAGAAAATGAGCTGTCCTCGGTTTCTTTATCTATGAGTAGAGATTAAGGGGTATCTGTATTGCGGAGTAATTGTGCAGAATAAAGAGATAGCACTTACAAAACATTTGTCATGTGGTACATTTTGAATTTACATTACATTTCTTTCCTCTTCTCCTTCAGAGTACTATTCCAGGGTGTATGTACCTAAAAAACAAGAAGGCTATTATAAAGCAAACACACAAAAATAAAAAATATGATAAAAGCAAATAAATACATAATGATAGTGTGCACCAATATAGAGAAGGAATATAAGGGAAAAAATTGGCCTGAAGAGGATATCCAATGAAGATTAATGGAGAGGATTAGAGAGGATATTCCAAAGCTAGAGGGGGATTAGAAAAATGTGGAGGTGATGTCAAAACGAATACATTTATGACATCCCACAATAGTGTCTTCTCTCTTTGTGGGAGACGAGGGAAAGAGGCCTGTTCCAGCTGGATACTTAAGAACTGTGAAAAAATATCTCTTCTCTCACTTCCCTCTGGTACCTTTTCTTTCAGGATTCTTTATAGATTTATAAAAATGGAGAGAGGACCCAGGAGACTGAGCTTAGATGTGCTTTGCTTTTCTCCTGTCTTCTGATCTTTTCTCACTGTTTATTCTAATCCTTGGTTGGAATAGATATGCCATTATATTTGTATTCATTAAGCATTTACTGAAGACTTAGTTTGTACAAAACATTATACTTGATGCTGAGGAGAGGTGATGTGATGAGGTAGTGGTGGTGGGCTGTGTGTAGAGAGATATATGACAAAGGGTTTCTGCCATCAGGGAGCTGGATATCCTCCATTTCCCCCCATCCCCACTAATCACTGTTTTCCCCTGTACTGTGTCTCAGACTGGCCTCTATGAATATCAGCTGAGTCCTTTTTTTTTTTTTTAAGATTTTTATTTATTTATTTGACACAGAGAGTGGTCACAAGTAGGCAGAGAGGCGGGCAGAGAGAGAAAGAAGGGGAAGCAGGCCTAGATCCCAGGACCCTGAGATCATGACCTGAACAAAGGCAGAGGCTTAACCCGATGAGCCACCCAGGTGCCCTGAATATCAGCCTTCTGGTTTCCATTGGAATTGAGTCAATCAGACACATCAGCAGGTCGTTAGAGACTAGGAAGTAAGGGTTAGATTACTGCCCTGTAGCCTTAACAATTGGCAATGGCTACGTTCCTAAAGTCACAGCTCCCATCTGGTAGCCCTTTCCCAGAGCTATAGCTATGGCTTCCCATGAGTTCTGGTAACTGCTTCCTCTCTTGGCCTAGAGCTGGTAATAGCTTCTCAGTGTTGCTAGTCCTGGGCTGTTTCATCAGTACTTGTTAGTTTCCCTTAATCCACCCATATCTTGGTAGATAGTCCCTTCACTAGACCTTCTTCAGTTACCCCTTCTGGTTATACCATCTGTGTTCTGTCGAAACCAGGATACAACGTCCTAATTGAGAAACAGGTGATGCTAATATGCTCTCTTTTCAAATTCAAGCTTTGCTGGAATAGTGATACCCTATTTTTTAATACGTATTTTCATACAGTTACTGTTTCATTTGGAAAATGATTTTATCTGTGTTATAGTTGCTTTTTTCTTCCTTCCTCTCCCTCTCTCCTTTTCTCCCTCCCTCCCTTCCTTCCTCCTTCCCCTTCTTTCTTTTTTCTTCTCCTTCCTTCCTTGCTTTCTTCTTTGCTTCCTTCTGCCCTTCCTCCCTCCCCATTCTTTCTTTTTTCTTTTCCTCCTTCCTTCCTTTCTTCCTCTCTTCCTTCTTTTTCTTTCTTCCTTTAGTTCTTTCTTTCTGTCTTTCTTCCTTATGTTCCTTGCTCTGTGCAGTAAGACAAGGAAGACATTTGAAATCTAAACAACCCTGGTACAAAATTATAGAACAGGTGTTTTCAGGAAAGAGATTACCACTAAAGCCAGAAAATTTGGTGCCCATTTTATAATAGAAAAATGTAAAATCTTGGTGTTTCTATTTATGTATTATACTTTCTCACGACTTATACTTCTAATCTAAATACCACACTCACAATAACTTCCCTGCACCCTTGCAGTCTGTTACCAAATCTTATATATTCTACTTTCCCAACATCTCAAGCTTTAGTTTTTAAATCCCTACTGTACATTCCTCTTTAAATCCTATTCTGCGGTATATTTGAGATAGACAATAGTTCCTAAACTTGTATTTATAATGGCTTAATTTAACTTTTTCTCCCTAGCCAAACTCAACTTAGCCCATGCATCCTATTTACAATTTTGGCAGAAAGTCTTTCTTGTTAATTCAAGGTTAACTCAATTATACTATTTCCCAATGTAATATCAGACAAGGGCCTCACCCAGGGTCTGGATTCTGCTTGCTTTGTTTCCTGTCCACTTCTGTGATATTCCACTGCAGTTCGCATGAAGCCATGCTAAACCACCTGCAGTTCCCCAAACGACGTGCTTGGTGCTTTTCCTGCCTCTGTTTTCAGACATGTAGTTCTTTTAACTGGGTAAGCCATAGTCCCCTTTCTCTCTCTTTACCTTATTCACTTCATAGGAATAAGTGTCTATGCTCTTTATTTGACTACTCTTTCCAAACATTTGGTAAGCACCCAGCTTTCAAAAGTCCTATGGTAATAAGATCATTCCCACTCCAAAGGTAAGGAAACTGATGCTCAGGGAGATACCCAATATTAAAAAAATTGATAAATATATCAGTTGTGGAGTGGAACTGAAATTTCTTTCTGACTCTAAATTTTGTGTCTTACTCTCTACTTACCATAACCTATTTATTCATACAGGAGATATTTGTGAAATTCCTAATATGTAGAAATCGCTGGAATACAGGGATAGTTTAAAAGTTCTCACAGTTCACTGAGAAGGGTTGTAAGTGGAAAGATGGACATGACACCAATTAGAGAAGAATAGAGGAGGGGCAGAGAGAAATGCCATCCTCTGGGAAGGCAGGAGAATTTTCCTTAGAGAGATAACATTTAAGTTAGTTTTTGAATGTAAGTAAGGCTTCCCTAAGCAGAATGAAATTCAGGAAGGATAATTGATACTGTGTTTATTTAAAATTTTGGTTTTTATTTATTATAATTTTTTGCATTGATTTAGATTTTTAAAGTATTGCATTAAAGTATTTGTCTTGATTCCCGAGCATTTTTGTGCCACTTTTGTGCACTTGGTGCTTGAAGCAAGCCCCTTGCTCTTCTCATTCTAGTCCTTTTCCTGTAAGTTATCAGTGGGAAATGTCTAATTTTTCCAGTAAAAAATGACAATCAAGCTTGATAGAGTGAAGGGTGTGAGTTAGGGACAGTGGTGGGGGTGGAGACTATCCAAACGCAGGGCTGCTGCTGGACTGTGAAATGGCTAGGTCACAGCCTAGAAATCTTGGTTTGGATTTTTTGAAAGAGTCATTAGAAATCTTTTTGAGGGACGCCTGGGTGGCTCAGTTGGTTAAGCAGCTGCCTTCGGCTCAGGTCATGATCCCAGCGTCCTGGGATCGAGTCCCGCATCAGGCTCCTTGCTCGGCAGGGAGCCTGCTTCTCCCTCTGCCTCTGCCTGCCTCTCTGTCTGCCTGTGCTCTCTCTCTCTCTCTCTAACAAATAGAAAAAAATTAAAAAAAAAAGAAATCTTTTTGAAAAAAATCAAGAATGGTAAAATCAGTTGAAAAAAATCAAGAATGGTAAAATCAGATTTGATTTTTGAGAGATCTTTTCATAGAGGGCTGAGTGGGGGAGGCAAGACTTAAACATGACAATAAACTATGAGTTGGTTTCATCAAATAAGGTAAGGAATATTGGAAACCTAAATAAAATCAATAAAGCTAGATAGTGTACAAGGGGTAATTTGATCTTATAGTTAATTTTTCAATAGAAGTTTCTCTTGCTAAGTATAGAATTAACTTTTTTCCTTCAAGGAAAGCTCATTTAGATAAGACATTTTTAAAGTCTTCATCTTGTCTTCTACTTTTTAATATTTGATGTGTCTCTAGTTGAGCTATAAAATGATAGTAAAGTGCAACTTTACAACCTCACCACATAGTACCTTATCTAACCAATGATGTTTTTCTTGTTCTCCAAAAAAATCAGTAGCAGAGTTGATTTTGTTTAGCATGTCACCACCTAGTTAAAAAAAACAAAAAACAAAAAATGAAAGAAAGAAAAGAAAGCAAAACAAGTGCAAGACGCCTGAGCAACTGCAAGTATCTCCCAGTCACTTGAGAATTGCTCTCACAATACTTTACAAACTGTCTTCAACCCTAATAAGGAGAAAGCTCCTCCACTACATAAACTCATTCAACTCGTTCAACTCATTCTACTGTAGTTTTCTCATTTGTTGACTTAGCAACAGCCTTTGACTCTGAGAGTTTTTGTTTTTATTTATTAATTTTTAAAAATTAGAGCTTATAAGGTGGAAACATTGATTTACCTAATGAAGTAAGCATCCTTGGAAGATAATTTGTCCAACTATAGGGCAACCAGGGTCATGCCATGTTTCATAAATGAAATTGTGCTAATTTTTTTTTTGGAGAGGGTCTCAGTGTAACTATACTGGGGAATTAAGATATGAAAATGGTAAAGGTCAACTGTGAGTGGCATTTAGTGTCCCTGATCAGGTTGCACCATGTCATTGACAAGAATTATAGCTATAAAAGCATAAAGTTAAAAAGAATGGAGCAAAGGCTATAGTAAGTTTGTTCTGGAAAAATATGAGGCAATAAGTAACTTTACTTTGGCAATGATTCCTGGTTGACTTGGATAGTATCATTTAATAGATTTTTTCTGAGTATGTTCCTAATAGGACATCTTCATCATGAAACTCAATGCCAAGTGCCTTATCTTGGAAGTTCCTATCTCTTCTTTCGGTGGACAGAGAGTTTTTGAGAAGCCCTTCTTCAGTTTGATGACTAGAACCTTCTCTAAGCAATTAAGGAAAATGAAAATGCATTTCTAGCGGATGTTAATTAGGATTCTGTCAGCATCATCCTTCCCTATGCTTCCCTTCCTTCCTTCGTTGTCTTTTACAATTTTATAGTTTTACATTTAAATTTAGGCTTACAATCCATTCTAAGTTATCCTTTTGTATGAAAAGTGAAGTATAGGTTAAGGTCAATTTTTTTTCTCTTTTTTGGCCCATGGGTAGTCAATTGTTTTATGCCATTTGTTGAAAAGAAATCCTATCTCCACTGAATTGGTTTTACACTATTGCCAAATACAAACTGACAATATTTGTGTCTATTGTTTTTAGATTTTCTCTTCTGTTCCGTTGATCATTTTCCTTTCACTAATACCATCCTGTTTTGATCACTGTAACTTTGTAGTAAGTCTGAAAAATCAGATATTGTGGGTTCTCTAAATTTGATCTTACTTTGGCTTTGAATTCTTTTAGTTATTCTTATTATTTTACTTTTCCATTTAAACTTTAGAAGCAGTTTTTTTATATCTTCTGGGAAAAAGAATCATACTTCCAGGTTTTTTATTGGGACTTCATTAAATCTATGGATCAACTAGGGAAGAATTGACATCTTGACAATATTCTGCCTTCCAATTAATGGATACTGTATATCTTTCCATTTTTTTTAAAGGTCTTCAATTTCTTTCATCAGTGTTTTGAAGTTCTCAGCATACGTACCATGCATGTATTCTTGTTGGATTTACACCTCAGTATTTAACCTTTGGTGGAGTTCTAAGCAGTACTTCTCAAAATTTCAATTTCACTTGTACACTTATATAATAACAGATGAACTTTTATATTGATATTGTATGTTATGACTCTTTTCAATTTACTTATTAATTCCAGAAATTTTTTAAATTTATTTTGAGATTCTTCTACATAGAAAATTATATCACCTGTGTATAGAGATAGGTTTACTTCTTTTTCAAACTGAATGCATGTCTTTCCTTTTTATTCTGTTGCTTTATTACTATGGTCAGAATCTTCAGGCATATTGAAAAGAAATGTGAGAGCAGACATTGTTCCTTATCTTAAAGGGAACACATTCAGTTTTTCAACGTTATTATCTTATTTGTTGGTATTTTATAAATTCCTTTTACCAGGTTAAGGAATTTTCCTTTCATTTTGACTTTTTAAAGTTTTATTAATCATGAAAAAATTGTGAATTTTGTCAAATCCTTTTCTGCGTTTCTTCATATGATCATGTGGTCTTTCTTTAGTATGTTAATATGATGCATTATATTGATTTTTGAGTGTTGATCAGCATTGCATTCCCAGGATAAATGTCACTTAGTCATGATCATATTATCTTTTTAAAACATTGCTGAGTTCAGTTTGCTAATGTTTGCTTGGAAATCTTTGTGTCTAAGTTTATGACAGTATTGTTCTGTAGTTTTATTTTCTTAATAACTTTTTGGTATCAGAGTAATGTTGGCCCGCTAAAATTAGTTTGAGAGTGTCATCTTCAGTTACAATTTCTGGAAAAGATTGTGTAGAATTGGTATTATTTATTCCTCACAAGTTTAGTAGAATTCGCTAACGAAACCATTTGGGCTTGGAATTTGCTATGTTGAAACATTTTTGAATTTGATTTTTTTAATAGATATATGACTATCTAGGTTATCTCTTTCTCTTGAGTGAGTTTTAGTAGATTTTATGCTACAACATAAGATAAAATATAATGACTTTATAGTTTGTTTTACATATAAGAAATCTTTGCAAAAACCGAGGTGATGAAGATCTTCTCCTAAGTTTTCTTCTAGAAATTTTAGCTCTTAATTTAAGGTCGATGATCCATTTCAGGTTAATTTTTTTATACATTGTAAGGTAAAAGGTGAGGTGCATTTCTTAATTATGTGGCTCTACAATTGTTTCAACACCATTTGTTAAGAAGATTATGATTTCTGCATTGAACTACCTTGGCACCTTTGTTGAAAATTGATTGACCACATACTTGCTATTTCATTTTGCTGATCTCATTGTCAACCTTTATAATGATACCAAACTGTGTTAGTTATTGAGACTTTTTTAAATTTTTGAAACCAGAAGGGTAAATCCCTCAGCTTCGTTCATCTTTATCAAAGTAGTTTTGTTGACTATCTGTCCTTTTTTATGATTATAAACCTTTTATTGATCTCCTATCTTATTAAATTACTGCCAAAACATACACATAACTTTATAAGGTTCTTGTGGATTGATATATTGTTAGTTATTATTAATATATTATTGTTTATTTATTTAAAAATATTCCCCTCTTTACTACCTGTGTTTTTTAGAAGTCTTTATTTTAATTCTGGTTAGCTAACACACAGTGCTGTATTAGTTTCAGTTGTACAATATAGTAATTCAGCACTTCTATACATCATCATGTGCTCATCACTTCTATACATCATCATGACATGTCTATACATGACATCATGTGCTCAATCCCATCACCTATTTAAGCCAGCCCCACCCCCTGTAATCATCAGTTCATTCTCTATAA
>ML104109.1:0-14231 GCA_003697995.1 Taxidea taxus jeffersonii
ATTTCATCATTGTATTATCTTCTACTTGACAAATGTTCCCTTTATTAGTTTTCCCTTCTCAGATAAACTGTAAGCTTTCAGAGAAAAGAAACTGTATCTTCCACTTCTTCTTATATCCCTTGCCAATTCTGAATATACAGAAGATGCTCAATAAAGTCTTGTTGATTAATGACTTTAAAGTAGTCAAAGAAACCATGATGAGTCCTAGCATTCTTGGGTTTTACTCAAAAACCAGTCTCCAGGTGAAACTGCTTCACTCACAAATTACCAATCTATTCTTTTGTTTATTCTTTCTGATGTCATTTCACATCTACATATAGAATTCTTAAACATCTGTCATTCATCTCCCTAGTTTTCCTAACACCGCAGTGGACTCCACCCCTCACCTGTTCTTCTCTTCTCTTTGGTCATGAGCTGTTGGACCTTCCTTTGCTCTTCTTGTTCTTCTATTTTAGCCTCTTTGTGAATCTGTTCAATAGTTTTAGGCCCTTGATCTGCTCTTCGAGATACCCAATTGCACTATAAAAGGAGAAAACAACATTATCAACTAGAAAACAAAAAATGAACAAAATAAAATTTTGAAAAACTATTTTATACTTCTCACTGCTGGAAAAGTGTAAAATATATGTAAAATCTGTACTACAGTACAGGGTCAGCTGCAGTAAATAAGAATAGAGAAAAGAGGTGGGAGTGGTAAACACTGCATCTGTTATGAGAATTAAGCAGCAGCAACAGCAAAACAGGAGAATACACACGAAAAACAACAGAGAAGAAACACCAACACCTCCTATGAGCTGGGCACTTTACATAATCACTTCACTGAAGCTTTATAACACATGTGCAAGGTAGGCAACATCCCCATTTTAGAGAATAAATATGTAAGGCTCAGGGAAGTTAAATATAATCATTTTGAAGATGAGGAGTCCTGATTATTTAGCACACTAAAACTAAACTTAATTGAACACAGTTTGAATTCAGAATGGCTGATTTTAAAAATACAGTGTGGTTTCATAATTAGCACAGAGGCACGTCTATATCCTTGTATTCTCTCACACAGCTCTGTCATGGAAGTGCGTCAATTCAGGTCTGGAAGTCCCTCCTGCAGCGTTACGTTTTTACACATGCGTTTACAGCGTTTATGTTTTACACATATACTGGGACATCCTCCCCATTCCGACTCCTTAAAAAAGACTGGAGTAGTTGCCTTACAGTTTTCCACTTACCAGCCTTAGGTCTATCACATCTTGAAGCATGAATCGAATCCTAGATGAGGTTTTTCTTTCTTTCACGATTTTCTCCATCTGATTAAAATACTGGTCCATACGCGGCTGCAAGGGACAAAATATTCAGTATTCTTGGCTGAGGAATTCAAATGTAATTTTATCATATAAAATTGTTAAAAGGCCTAGGTATACAACTTATAGCCAAAAGATAATGAAGCAGAATTTTAAACTGAGCATATGATGCCCAAAATAAAGGTTATGTATTCTAAGGGCTGTAGTCACATGACAGTCAAACAATAAAAATGGAAGTGTCATGCTGCAGCCCCTGGAACCTTCCTTAAGAAAGAGGTGGCCATAATCTTGCCCCTTTCCAACCTTCTCTGCTGAGAATGTAAGGACAAGGGCTATACTTTGAGGATGAAAGAATGTTAAGCGGGAGGAAGTGAACTGTTTATCACCCCTGAGCCACCAAACCAACCCCAGATTTCTCACCTCTGAACTTTACTTACTCGAGTGAGAAACCTTAATCTTACATAAACCACTATATTTGGGATTTTTTGTCACAAACATAATCCCAGCTGATTCAGATGTTATGAAACATTTCTGATACTATTTCTTCAAAGCATTTCTAATTTTCCTGTCCCCTTATTTGGAGAACACCATGTTATGTTTGAGTCATAATACTGTTAATAATTTCTTACATTATGGTTAGATAGCCCTGTGGTTAATTTGAGCATAAACTTAAGAAAACTCGTAGGTCCTCACTTCTGTAACACCTTCAGTCCTGGCCCACAGTAGCTATTCTCCTTGTATTTCTGCCAATAATTTGCCATACATAAAAATGACCTGTGAGATGGTCATGCAGAAAAAGGAAAAGGGACAAATAATCTGAACAATTCACAAGTTGGCCTTTATATAATTTGGGACCCTCATCACGTCTTACCACGATGGAAAGGAGGTACGGAGCTCATGGCCAAACACCTGACAATGAGAAGGGCAAAACAAGACAAAGAAGGAGCCTAGACTGTCAGGGTGAGATGGAACACTCCTGCTGATGGTTCTAGTTCTTTTCACAACTGACAGAGGCCACTCTGGGTGCTTACCTTTGCCTTCTCGAAGTCCAGGTCTCTGCCAATGGTAGTCAGCAGGCGGCACAGGCATTCCAGGGACTCCTCATCATGGTTCTTCAACAACTTCACCACACAGTCATGCATGATGGCTTCTGTCAGCATCTTGAGTTTGAAGAGTTCCCCAATAAACTTGATGTTACCAATGGATCTCCGCCGGGCTTTGTCCTTAGCTTCTTCTAGTTCATCATGAAGCCTCGTCCTCTCCTCTGGCTGTTGTATAAGGAAGCGTAATGGGAGTTCGATGAAGACAACTGTACTGCACACAAGATGCTAAGAACATACACTTGGACTCATGGTCTTATGCTGTGTGGGAGTTAAGGGATACTCTGAGAATCTGACAGCAACTGTAGTCCTACTCCTCAGAAAACTGCACCACACCCAAAGCTTTGCATCCATTTCAGGAGATTTCTGGAACTCAGTGACCCCTCTGAAATCTGGGCTCTGAATTCCTGTCTTAGAAGGTTGAGCTGCTCTAGCAGATGGCACTAAAAGGAATAAAGCATTCCTCGAAACGTCAATATAATGTCTCCACATGATCATCTACTGAAATAGGGAGATGTATCCAGCTTCATGAAAATGCTATTTGATAACAGAGAACATAAGCACACTGTCTTTCTGTGCAAATACTCACAGCACTGGCAGCCTCGAGTTCTTTCTGCTTCTTCTCAAAGACATCATCATCTGCTTTATCTTTTTCAAACTCCTTCTGGCAGCGGTTCAGTAGCAGCTTCCGGAAATTCACTGTGTTACCAGGTTTGTCTGCCATGGGTACCTTCAGCTGCATCCATATAGGAAAATGCAAAAGCATTAAGATTACTTATAACATTCGATGATTCTCTCAAAATACCTATCATCTTTACTTAACTACAGGTAATGCTGAATGAACTACAGGTAAGCTTTTACAAGAGGTACACAATTTAGCTTCAGGCGGTTCATGTTTTAGTGGTAAGAGGTCTGTAATTTTATACAGAAAAGATATACATTCCTCTCATATAAATGTACTCTATCTTTATGGTTGGTTGTGCCTCTAGATGACTTTGAAATCCATGTCTTAACTGTGACAACTACAGCTCTGTCCTTATCTAAGACCTTGTAACTCTATAGGATTTTACCTTTGTTTTTTTACTACCATTGCAGGTACTCTGGTTTAAAGGAACAGAAAGAAATGACATAAAGCATGGCCATAGGAAAACAGTTGTGGGTGGGGATCATTATTCTAGAAAAAAGCAGAAGAGGGGTGGGGAGGACAAATTTGATGATTTTTGAGATATCCTGTCTTTGGGGAAATGTCATTAGCAATGTGATGCTGGTACTTACCTTGACTATCAATGCACTATATTTACTGATTGTTTCTTATGTACCCAAAGAAAATACTAGTTTTCTGAAAGTTCAGTCTAAAAAATGGTCACCTGTGAAACATTCTTTTCATACACAGGAATACCCAGACTGGAGGGGGTAGACCATGTGGAGGCAAGATGCTTACAAGGTTTCTGTTCGAGACTCAGAACCGCTTTCTAGTAACAGCAATAGCTCTTATCTTCAAGGTTGTGTGTAACCAAACACAGAGACGTTCTTATAAGAAAGTGGACTGGTGCACTGATTGACTAAAATGCACCATTTTACAAATGCAACCTCCCTAAGCACCATTCTGAACAACTACTGTGTAACACAGCAAAATGTTTTTTTTGGAATCACGAAATGGCTCCCAAAGTTCTGAAATGCATGGTCTTTGCCCTAGGTTTAATGGGAGAACTTCGTAAAAAAGAGTGCATTTTATTTACACTCACAAAAGAGTTAATGTTATCAACCAGAATGAACTTGGGACAGCTGCTGATTAAGGCCAAATGGCTAGAGAAACTTCTTGAGAACTGAGGACTATGATGCTATATTGGATTTCTTTTAGAACTGATGGACACACTCTCCAACAGATGCTCTACGATACATGAAAGACCATTTAACAGTTGAGTGCTTTTTAAAAACATTTTATTTATTTATTTATTCATTTACTTATTTATTTTTAGACTTTTATTTATTTGACTGAGAGAGAGAGAGAGAGAGAGAGGTATCACAAGTAGGCAGAGAGGCAGGGAGAGCAGGCTCCCCCCGAGCAGAGAGCCCGATGCAAGGCTCAATCCCAAGACCCTGAGATCATGACTTGAGCCGAAGGCAGAGGCTGAACCCACTGAGCCACCTGCCCCTAAACATTTTATTTTTAGGTAACTTCTACACCCAACTTGAGCTCACAACCCTGAGATCAAGAGTTGCTTACTCCACCGACCGAGCCAGGCAAGTGCCCCAACAAGTCCAGTTCTAATCAACAAAGAGAGCAAGCGTTTCATTACACGTTGTTTTCAGCTGGAAATATTAACTCAGGAAGAGCATAAGATCACCAAATTTTTTTTTTTTTTTTTTTTTAGTAAGCATAAAAAAAGGTAACATGTCCTTATCTCCAAATTTAAGCCAAACAAATTCAAGTGACCATAGGTAATTGCATAGTCAGGCCTACTCCACGACTGCAAAGGAAGGCAGACATTTAATCAGCCTTCAAGAAAGAAATGATACATGAAAGCAAGGGCTTTCCAAAGGAAAAGCCAAAAGTGGACTCTATTTAGGACCCAGAACATAAAACAACATACCACAAAAGAGAACCAGAAAGCATATCCATGAGCAAGGTGGTATATAATAGACCAACAACATGATATTGGGTTCTAAAACAAACTAAAACTTTTAAAAATCAGCAGAACAAAACCCTCAGCAGTTGTTTCCAATTTGCTGCTTTACAGGAACACAGTAAACCAGCCAAAAAGTTCTATCCAGCTTCTTGGCATATTTACCAGCATCATCTACATTAATACTATGGACATAATCACTAAGACAAAAATCGGCTGAGCCACAATCTATCAAGCCCTAAAGAGATGTTTCTTGTATTATGGATTGTAATGTGCAGGAAATGGAAAAACTGTGGACAACAGTATGAAAATCCAAGCCAAGCTTTCATGGGGAAAGGGACCAGAATGAAAATGAATCAAAAAGATTAAATAACAACTTATGACAGTATGCTTTACAGAAAACAAGTAGAAATGACACAAGGTAAGGGAGAGCTTTTCCTATACAAAGGATATAAAAAGCTATGCCTTTTAGACTTTTTGTTGGATTAAGGGGATGGAAGATAAGCTTACTTATTTTTAAACAAAGGCAATTCTTTTAACCCAAGTTTCAGTTTCATCCTCTAGAACAAGGGAGACACAATACCCAAGTCTAACCTAGAGTGCCGCTTTGAGCACTAAGTGCCGCTCAAAGCGGCACTCTAGGTTTAGTGGAAGCACTTTGTAAGTCACAGAGGAGGATGGGATGTCTGAAACACTGAACATTGAGCTTTAGTCTCTTCATCTGCAAAAGGAGACATTCTAATGACTATAGACTGAATTATAAAATAGCTGTTGAAACAGAAACTAATCCCTGCTCTGCCAGCTGACTTTGGCCAAGTTACTCAGGTTCACCAAACCTCTATGTCTTTCTAAAATGGGGATGATAACACCTGTCTTTTAGGACTGTTGGAAGAACTACATGAGATTAGTTTAATGCAAACGATAGTGGTTGGCACATCACCATGAGCTTAATAAGCTAATATAGCTCTATTTATATACTTAGAGCTGCATTTGACATGTTTATGATTAAAAATAAAGAGTAGTCTAAATTATGACATGGGTGTCAAAAAAAATATATATATAAGCCAAATCTGTAGGGAGAAAACCACACATGGCAAGAAATATGAATACCTGCGCTATCAAAATGATGATCAGGGGAGATTTCCCATGTATAAATCATAAAAAACATGACTGCACAGAGGCTTTTTAGATATAATCAAATGGAAATATTAAAACTAAATAATCACCAGAATGGCCACAGATCTGCAAGTACACATATCTTCATATGAATGAATGCCTAGCTACACAATCTCCTGAGGACTTGTTTTGGAACATGGTTTTAATGTTCTTGGGATGATAGGACAGTGGAAATATGGAAATAGGCCAGTGAGAACATATTCTCTGAGAATGGTCATGCATCATAATTTTTTTGTTCTTGAGATGATAAATTCAACAGGGTTATGACATCATTAAGTCAGCCTATGTTGTCTGGGGGACACTGACTGCTCAGGAGACCCAGTGAAATTGTTTAGTTAGAAGAGACATGATGAGTGGATGTCTTGGTCTGCGAGGGCTGCTATAGTAACTACCATAAAATGGTGGCTTAAACAACAGATATTTATTTCTCCCAGTCTCTCAGTCCAAGACTAAGGTGTCAGCAGATTGAGTTCTTGGTGGCCACCCTTTTCTTGACTTATGGCTTTCTCCTATATCCTCAAGTGGTGGACAGAAGAAGCTCTTGCGTCTCTTCCTCTTATAAAGGCACTAATCTCACCATGGAGGCTACACCATTAGGACCTCATCTAACTTAATTACCTTCCAAAGGCCCCACTTACTGATGCCAGCAGAACCAGACGAGGGTTAGGGCATCAACATATGAACTGGGGGTGGTGGACTCAAACATATAGTCCGTAACAAAGAACAAGGTAGATATTTGCAAGTGTGATCATGGAAAATAGCAAAAAATAAAAAAATAAAAAAGGTGATGTGCTACAGTGAGAATTTTAATCTTCTTTAAGCAGTAGTCCACAATCAAAATGAAGACGTTTTAAATGGGTTGTCTGAAATGGTTTCCCAGGAAGTAAGGGAGTCAGGGGGAATAGTTCAGTAAGGCTGTTCGGTAAGCTAAGTACACTGGAGAGAACCTGGCTTTTCATTTTTACACAACTGTAAACGAACAGTGTAACGTATCACACCGTAAACTAATCACACCGTGTATCATCTCATATTGGGATGAGATCTGTCCACATATCAGTCACCCAGCAATCTTGGATACGAATGTTGTCAGCGTCAGGTAGTCATTTTCTTTAAGCTAAAGGGCCTGTACTGCTAATATATTTGCCAGAGCAAGAGCTGCCAGCTATAGTGTTAATTATGGTAGTCAAATAAGATACTAGAATATGAGGGGCGCCTGGGTGGCTCAGTGGGTTAAAGCCTCTGCCTTGGGCTCAGGTCATGATCCTAGGGTCCTGGGATTGAGCCCCGAATTGGGCTCTCTGCTCAGCAGGGAGCCTGATTCCCTCACCCCTTCTCTCTCTGACTGCCTCTCTGCCTACTTGTGACCTCTGCCTGTCAAATAAATAGATAAAATCTTAAAAAAAAAAGAGAGAGAGAGAGAGACTAGAATATGAAAGGACCAGCCCTGGTCTTGCTTAGCATGCTCCCGTTTTCCAAGCTGTCTCAGAACATAAGCAGTGCTAGTGTGAACCCATGGCCCAGGAGCCATTTTGCTCCTGAAGCATATTCCAGTATGAGGTAAAGTATTTGGAATGACTGGTGTAATGTAGTGGCACCTCCATGCTAACTCTAACATGTGAAGTGAACAGTAACAAATCAGTTGTCCAATTGTCACTCCTGAGTCCACGGTGACATACTACTCTCCATCAGTAGTTACGTCCTGACCTTAGTGAAATCACCTATTAAAACACTGAATGAACACACGTACTCTGAATGTGCTACAAACACATCTATTAAACTGCATCTCTGATTAAACACATCTGAAGCGATATGGAGTTCTGAGAGATGCCCACAAGATTCAAAATGGAGGGGCACCTGGGTGGCTCAGTGGATTAAGCCTCTGCCTTTGGCTCAGGTCATGGTCTCAGGGTCCTGGGATCGAGCTCTGCATCAGGCTCTCTGCTCAGCAGGGAGACTGCTTCCCCTTCTTTCTCTGCCTGCCCCTCTGCCTACTTATGATCTCTCTCTGTCAAATAACTAAATAAAATCTTAAAAAAAAATTCAAAATGGAGTTATGGTAGGGTAAGTCATTTCTCCTCAATGTTTCTTCAAAGCATTTTGCATCTTTCATCAGGTGAACTGAATATCCCTCCTCTTCCAGTTGACTCTAGCCACTTGCTGTTGCCCAAAGCTGACTTTCCTGGTCTGTACCTGAAAGCTTTTTTTTTTTTATAGATTTATTTTTTTAACAGAGAGAGACACAGCAAGAGAGGGAACAAAAGCAAGGGGAGCGGGAGAGGAGAAGCAGGGTTCCCACCACGCAGGGAGCCCGATGCGGGGGGGGGGGGGGGGGGGGGGGCCTCAATCTCAGGACCCTAGGATCATGACCTGAGCCGAAGGCAGGCATCTAATGACTCAGCCACCCAGGGCCCCTATACTTCTAGGCTTTCTTTTCTTTCTTTTTTTAAAAAGTATTTTATTTATTTGACAGAGATCACAAGTAGGCAGAGAGGCAGCACGGGGCGGGGGGAAGCAGGCTCCCTGCTGAGTAGAGAGCCTGATGTGGGGCTCAATCCTAGGACCCTGAGATCATGACCTGAGGGGAAGGCAGAGGCTTAACCCACTGAGCCACCCAGGTGCGCCCCCTAGGTTTTATTTCTGATGAGATTTAAGTGTATCTCCTTCATTCTTTCAGCATCTCTTCCTGTACTCATTCTTTGCATGGTTTACACTTAAAGCACTTTAGCAGTGGCAACACTGAAACCTCTGGATATGGCATAACAGGACACAGAATGCTCAAAATCTGCCTTTAGTCCCTCCCTTTACAGATGAGGCATGCACGCCTGCCACAGCACAGACAAAAAGTACAAACAAAGCCCCCCTTTACAAACTGCAAAGCATTTAACTAGAATTCAGTACTTCTCTTAGGAGGATGACAATTGAACTGAATGGCTAACAGAGAAGACTGAACAAGAGAGAATGTTGTCCTGTATCTAAATTCGTAGTTAAATAAAATTTTTAGTTGGATTGTTGGTAATTTCAAAGTACTGGGCTTTTATTTAATCATAATTCAAATCAAAATCCACATCTCATGAACTCCATGAGCATGTAAACTCCTAAGGGCAGGTATTTTTTCCGCTTTTTTGTTGTTTTGTTTTTTTCATTGCTAAATAAATCCCCAGTTCCTAGAATGGTTTCTGACACATCACAGACTCTCAGACATATGTCGTAAGTGGGTAATGCATGAACAGAAGAATAACAACTTGAATTTATTTTATGCTCAAAGTCTGTTTTGGGGTGTTGGTTTTGTTTGTTTACTTGTTTTTACAATATTTTTATTTATTCATCTCTTACCAAAAATGCTACTAACATTTTTGCATATGTTGCCTGGTATGTAAGAAATGTAGGTTTATCAGCTGGGTACACACTTAAGAATGGAAATGCTTCTTATAGCAGAAAAATAATTTCTTTTCTTTCTTTTTTTTTTTAAGAACGTTCCATGACCAGGGTGGAGCCCAGTGCAGGGCCCAAACTCATGACCCTGAGATCAAGACCTGAGCAGAGATCAAGACTCATATGTTTATCTGAGCCACCCAGGCACCCCCAACTTTAGCTTTTACATCTAAGCTTGTCTCCAAAGTGGCCCTCACCACTTTATATTCCCACTAGCAATGCTTGAGTTCTTGCTTCACATATTTGCCAAATCCTGGTAAGTTAAGCAGTCTGGAGTTAATGTAAAGTTTTATACCTAGCTATAATTTCATCAATTTGTTGGTCATTTGGATGACCTCTTTGGTAGGTGTAAGTTTTTTTTAAAGATTTTATAGAGAGAGAGGGGAAAGCAGGCTCTCCACTGAGCAGAGAGCCCAATGTGGGGCTTGATCCCAGGACCCCGAGATCACGACCTGAGCCGAAGGCAGCAGCTTAATCCACTGAGCCACCCAGGCACCCCTGCAGGTTTAAGTTTATCGTCTGTTTAAAACACTGAGTTATTCCCGATTTCTTTTAGCTTGACAAAAAATCTGATAAAGAGCCTTCATTGGATTTTGTTTTGCAATTATCTTTTCCTAATACACGATCTGCATTTTTTACTCCCTTAATGATATCTTTTGAGGAAAAATATGCTAATTTTAATGTAGCCCAATGTACTGATCTTTTTTTTTTTTGTACACAGTGACATTTGGGTCCTGGGAAACCTACCAACAAATTATTGTTCATTTTAGTATCTCCTCCCCACCCTGGTTTCTTTCTATTTATTAAATGTAGATAGCTTTACTATATCACCAGTCTAAATATTTTCCTTTATTCTCACTTTTTTTTACTATCATTCATGACTGGTATTTGTAGGAAATTGTCTCAATCTATGGCTTTTACATCTTAGTAATTATGAAAAATTTCTCAGCCACTCTCTTCAAGCATCATTTTCTTCCCACTTTCTCCTCTCTCCTCTTGGGACTCCAATTAAAGCAAAGTTTGATCTTATGGAATCTTCCTCATCATTTACCCTCCCTTTTGTATCTTTATTTTTTGATCTATATGCTTCTTATGTATTCTAAGACACATCTTCTACTTCATAATTCTTTACTTCAGCTGTATCTAACTGGCTATTAAACCAATCCATTAAGTTCTGAATTTTATTATATATTAAGTTCTAGGATTTCTATTTAGTTCTTTTGATACTTTTTCTTTCTCTGTTAAAAGTTTCAGCCAATCTTTATAACCTTGAACATAATAAATACAGTTATCTGATGTCTGTGCCTGATAAAAGCCAGTATCAAGAGTGCCTGTGGGAAATTTGTTTACTGCTGGTTCCCATTCATGGTGATCTTTTTCCCTTGTGTGACTTACTGTTTCTAACTACGTGCTGGACATTTTATTTGAAAAATTGTTCAGAAATAATCTGAAAACTAACATGACAGTTTTTAAAAATATGATAGTTTTAAGAAGAATTTGTGTTTGCTTCTTCCAGGTACTAACATACTCAGAAATCACTACAATCCAAGTTCAAGGATTGAGATTATTTGATGTTGAGCTACACACAGTCCCCGTGAGAGCAGATAAATTTCTGACTCATCCATGTTTCAAGCATACAGTCTTTTGGGATCTCAACCTAAAATATAAGAGTCAAGCTCCAGAGCCTCTTCCACCACTCTTTTGGTAAATACTGTTCCCAAATTCTATCCCCTAGACCAATGAATTTTTGAAAAACAAGTTTTTCAAGACGTTTTAGTTGCCTCTTCTAGGGGGAAGTTTTACTAAATGTGTCACTTTTCTTTGTATTTCTAACTTTTCGAAGATCTTAACCTTAGTAATTCTTTACTGTCTTTTAGCTCTCTGATACATTCAAGATTTTAAAGATTATTGTAGCCAGTTTTTCTAATTGTTATCCATGGAACGGCGGTCTGGATCACCTAACTTGTCAAAACTAGAAGCTCTAATACTTACTCCTGTGTACTTGTCCTTTATCTAAAGACTTTTTATCTCTTACCTTGAATTTGATGTTTAGTATTTCCAAATGGTCTAATCTTATTATATATATACTTAGTATAAACAATAACTTTATTTTGCATATAATTATTAAATGATGTTATACTGTTATTTATTTATACTGTTACTATTTTTGAGTTTAATTAACCCTAACACATTTAGTATTACTTCATTAATTTTAACTGCTATATATATATTACTATTCAAATCCACTGACCAAATAAATTGTGGTATACCTATTGTCTTGCTTAGGCTTATTTCATTTGTTTCCTATTATTCACTATTAAAACCAATATAAAAAATAAACATTCTTGGGGCACCTGGGTGGCTCAGTGGGTTAAAGCCTCTGCCTTCGGCTGAGGTCATAATCCCAGGGTCCTGGGATGGAGCCCTGCATCGGGCTCTCTGCTCAGCGGGGAGCCTGCTTCCTCTTCTCTCTCTGCCTGCCTCTCTGCCTACTTGTGATCTCTGTCTGTCAAATAAATAAATAAAATCCTTTAAAAAAAATTCTTAAAAATGATTCTTTGCATTCATCTGGTAATTTCTGTGGAATATATCAAGAAGTAAAATTCCTAAGGAATAGAATTTGAACATCTTCAATGTTATTGTTTAATTACTCATCAAAGTGACTGTATTAAAATGATTTCATTTTTTTTCCTACTCTAACAAGTGTGACTTCTATAGAATTGTGGTTTATTTATTATTTCCCTAATCATGAATAACACTGAATATCCAGTTAAATTCATCAGCTAGGGGCGCCTGGGTGGCTCAGTGGGTTAAAGCCTCTGCCTTCCGCTCAGGTCATGGTCCCAGAGTCCTGGGATGGAGCCCTGCATCGGGCTCTCTGCTCGGCCGGGAGCCTGCTTCCTCCTCTCTCTCTGCCTGCCTCTCTGCCTGCTTGTAATCTGTCAAATAATAAATAAAATCTTAAAAAAAAAAATTTGTCAGCTAACAGATTTTTATTTCTATAAATTGCCCATTTAATTGAACTGTTTTCTTATTGACTTTTCTCCTTAATTCTGTATTTTATTTTATTTTTTGATTTTATTTATTTATTTGTTAGAGAGAGAGAGCAAGCGAGCACAGGCAGACAGAGAGGCAGGCAGAGGGAGAAGCAGGCTCCCTGCTGAGCAAGGAGCCCGATGTGGGACTTGATCCCAGGACGCTGGGATCATGACCTGAGCCGAAGGCAGCCGCTTAACCAACTGAGCCACCCAGGCGTCCCAATTCTGTATTTTAATATTTTATCATTATGTATTCCAAATAGATTTTGCCATGCTGTGGCTTTATCTTTTTATTTAAGGTATCATTTGCTGCACACCACGGATTGCAAATTTTAATAGTCAAATTTTGATATTTTTCTGTTATTCACTTTGAATCTTAATCTTGCTAAACAAAATTTTCCCCAACATTCATGATGATAGTCTCAATTTTCTCCTAAAAGATTAACTTTTCTTATTTGGATTTTCATTATTCCCATGACTGTTTGATTTTTGTATTTCCTACATAGCAGGAACCAATGATGACTCTATTCCCATTGCCCCCTTTCATTTCAGGCCCTCAACACCTCAAAAGTCCTAAAAGCCATCACAGTGGTTACTTTTAAGGAATAAGGAACAGTAGAGTTTTATTTACTGACCAGGGTGGTAGGTATGCTCCCTTCACTGACATACACTGAGCTGTACACTAGTGATCTGTATAACCTTCTGTATGCATGCTGTAATGCTGTGCTAAAGCTAGCTCATACTGGGTCATGGGAGCCAACTATTCAGGTGAGATTTTGTGAATTACTGTCAAACTGTTATTGGCTTAAAATCAGCCATGAAGAAACTGTATCATTAAATTTGACAAAAGCAACAATGAGGAATTTTTCTTTTTCCAAGTAGCATGTATGTCTGTTATATTTCAATTAAAAAAGTTTAAAAAGGTATATCGTTTAGTATATAACTCTGGAAGAATTTAATACTAAAAAAGTAAATCCTCAACATGTAAATAAAGGAAGTATACTTTGGCGTTTATTGGAGTGCTGCTTGTGGTTCTAAGAAAACCTGCAAAACCCAAAAAAGTAGGAACAACATGGAAGAAAAAGGGGCGGGGGAGAGAAGAGGCTAGGGGAACTATTGTACACGTATGTGTATATATAGATCTTCAGATATTATGCAACTACTAAAAAAGTAGCAGTTAAATCTCTGTAGTGACGTAGGGGTATGCCCAAAACATATTAAGTGAAAACAAAGTAAACTGCAAAAAAATACATACATGATAGAATTTAACTACTACAGAATCAAAAGTATTCTCTTTATACATATGTATATGTGTTTATACACTTTTATGAATATAAATAAAATTGTGGAAGTGCAGATATAAACTATTCACAAAGGGAAGTGTAACTGGATGGGGCTGAAAGAAGAGTAGTAGCTTTCTCTATGAATACCCCTTATACTGCTGGACTTATTCCAAAAGGTTATTCTGTAATTTAAAATAATCTAGTAAAGTTTGATCAATCCTATTTAACCCACTGAGCCACCCAGGTGCCCCATGATCAATCCTATTTAAAAAGGGCTGAA
>ML104109.1:19231-29682 GCA_003697995.1 Taxidea taxus jeffersonii
CATCTGGTACATTTCTCAGGGCAATTTGGCAAGGTGTACTGAAAGCTTTAAAACTATGACGTATCGGGGCGCCTGGGTGGCTCAGTGGGTTAAAGCCTCTGCCTTTGGCTCAGGTCATGATCCTAGGGACCTGGGATCGAGCCCTGCATCGGGCTCCCTGCTCAAGCGGGAAGCCAGCTTCCCCCTCTCTCTCTGCCTGCCTCTCTGCCTACTTGTGATCTCTGTCTGTCAAATAAATAATATCTTTAAAAATAAATAAATAAATAAACAAAACAAACTATGACGTATCTTTTGTTTTTAAGACTTTTATTTTTTATTTTTATTTGAGAGAGAGAGCAAGAGAGAATGAGCAGGGAGGAGGCAGGGGTAGAGCGAGAGGGAGAAGCAGACTCCTGATAAGCAGGGAGACTGATGAGGGACTCCATCCCAGGACCCTGAGATCATGACCTGAGCTGAAGGCAGATGCTTAACAGACCGAGCCACCCAGGCACCTTTATGATGTATCTTTCAAAACAACTATTATACTTTTAGAAACTTATTCATATTTAAGGATAGGTACAAAAGATTTTAGCCACAATAACCTTCATTACTACCCCTTTATAGAAAATAACTTAAATGTCCTAAAATAGATTTGTCTAAATTATGATATAATATAAATTATGGTACAGAATACTAGGCGGGAGGTATTTTAAACTCATCAAACTAAAAACAGAAGAGCACTTCCTCAACTAGAAAAAAAAGCATATATAACTCTACTTAATGGTAATTTCCCTCTAAGAATAGGAGTGAGGCAAGAATGTCCATTCTCACCATCTTATTCAAAGTCATACTGGAGGTCCTAGTCAGTGTAAAAAGCAAAGAAAAAGAACTACAACCTGTATAGACTGTAAAGGAAGAAATAAAACTCTCTATTCATAAATGTTATGATTTCAGAGAGAAATAAAACTCTCTATTCATAAATGAAATGATTACGTAGAAAATCATAAGGAATCGACAAAGAGATACTAGAACTAATATATAAGTCTAACAACATTGCAGAATATAAGTCAACATACAAGTATCAATTTTATTTCTACATATTAGGAATGAACTAGAAATTATATATTTTAAAAGTACTATTTACAATAGCACCAAAAACCATGAAATACTTAGTTAAGAATCTACCAAAATGTCTATAGGAGCTATATGATAAAAACCATAAATCACTGATGAAAGAAAAAAAGGAAGACCTAAATAAAGAGATCTATGTCATGTGCCTGTATTAGAAGATTCATTATTGTTAGGCTGTCAATTTTCTCTAAACTGATATACAGATTTAAAATAATCAAAATAAAAATCCTAGCAGGGTTTTGGAGCTTTTAGACAGAAATCAAGAAGGTGATTTAACAATTTATGTGAAAAGGGGAAAAAAAAAAAAGGCGAGACACTGTGATATTGGCCAGGGGGCTGACACATAGATCACTGGGACAGAATAGAAGTCTAGAACTAGATTCACACATATATGATGAACCAATTTTCAACAAAGGTACAAAGAAAACTGAATGGAAAAATGATTTTTTAAAAAGATTTTATTTATTTGAGAGGGAGAGCAGAATGAAAGAGAGCAAACACAAGCTGGATGGAAGAGCCTGGCATAGGGCTCCATCCCAGGACCCTAGATCATGACCTGACCCGAAGGCAGACACTTAACTGAGTCACCCAGGCACCTGAGAAAAAGGATAATCCTTCCAACAAATGGTGCTGGAACAATTGGATATACATAAGAAAAAGAAAAGAAAAAAAGAACCTTGATCCATATCCTGCATGAAATACAGAAATTAATTAAAACTGAATCACAAACAGATATATAAAACCTAAAACTATAAACCTTTAGAAGATATGAAAGGAAAACATTTTATATTCTTGGGTTATGCAAAGATTTTTTAGATATGACAAAAGTACAAACCTATAAATGCAAAAGTTGATAAATTCAACATGATCAAATTTGAAAACTTCATTTCTGCAAAGACACTCTTAAGAGAATGAGAAGACAAACCACGGACTGGAAGAAAATTTTTGCAAAACACACATCTGATAAAAGATCTGTATCCAGAATATACACAGAACTCTTAAAAATCAATGATACGAGAACCACAAGCCAATGCAAAAGGGTAAAAGAAGAGAAATTTTACCAAAGATACAAGAATGGCAAATAGGCACAAGAACAGATTTGCTTATTCAATATATTATTCATTTGGAAACACAAATTAAAACAATGAGATGCTACCACACGTACGCATTAGAACGGTTAAATTTGTAAAGTACAAAGTAACAAGTGCTGGTGAAGAAGTGGAGTAACATAGTCTTGGGCCTCGCCGCCGGAAATCAAAATGGACCATCCCGGCAAACAGTTCGGCATTTTCTGAGAAAGTCAAACCTGTATTTACTAGATAATTCACGGATGTCATAGCTACAATTTTACCCCAAGAGACAAAAACCTTATGTTCACACAAATCCTATACATAAATAATTACAGTACTTTTACTCATAATTGCCAAAACTCGAAAACTGTTTCTCCTGTGAATGGATAAACAATCTATGGTATATCCATAACAATGGAATACTAACAGGTAATAAAAAAATGAGTCATACATGACTACAAATGTGCCAAGTGAAAGAAGCTACATTCAAAATGATTCCATTTATTTGGTATTTTGGAAAAAGCAGTGCTACTGGGACAAACAGATTGGTGACTGCTAGAGGTGGGCATGCAGGGAGAAGATGGATATAAAGTAGCACAAGGAAATTTCTGGGGTCTGATAAAAACATACCATATCTTGATTGTGGTGGTTGTTACAGCCTATGTGTGTTCAAGAGTTGTAGAATTATGCATCAAATAGTAAAGCTTACTAAATGTAAATTATGCCTCAGTAAAATAGGAAGTTGCAAAAATCCATGAAACCATGATATAACTGAAAAGGCCTATAAAATGTCTTATTTGATCCCCCCCAAAATTAGTATCTGACTATAAGGATTTTAGAATATGTGTCAATATTAACAGTTTTCTCTAGGAAGGAGATAGTAAATAAATACATTTAAATCTGTAAAAAATTATATAGTCAGGTTTTTTCAGCAATGAGTTAGCATTGCTTTTATTTTTAAAAAAATTAAGTTTCTTAGGGGTGGGGAAAAGTCACCAAACTTCTCTCAATTGCCTCGATCAATTGATAGCATTAGTGAGATCTAAAACAATCTGTGCTTTATTATCAAGGGGGAAGAAAAAAACAAACAACCTTGGGGGTGCCTAGGTGGCTCAGTCACTAAGTGGCCAGCTCTTGGTTTTGGCTCAGGTCATGATCTCAGGGTCCTGGGAGGGAGCTCCATGCTGGGTTCTACCTTCAGTGGGGAGTCTACTTGAGTTTCTCTCTCCCTCTCCCTCTGAAAATGCACCTGCACTCTCTTTCTCCAGGGAGAAATAAAGAAGGAAAGGAAAAGAAAAATAAAGACAGATGGAGGGAGGGAAGAAGGAGGAAGGAAGGGAAAAAACCACAACCTTCAAATATCTCATATTTCAGATGATAATCTAAGCTTAAAAACTAGGATAAAAAAGTAATTTATTAAAGTAATGAACAACAAGGTGACTACAGTTAATACTGTATTGCATACTGCATCAAAAGTTGGTAAGATAGTAGCTCTTAAAGGTTTTCATTACAAGAAAAAAGAATTTGTAACTATGCATGATAACAGATGTTAACTGGACTAATTGTGGTGGTCATTTTGATATACATAAATGTCAAATCATTACAGTGTATAAACTGAAACTAACATGATGTTATGTCAATTATACCTCAATGAAAAAAAGAAATCAGCATCAAACAACAACTTTATTGAAAATTATTAATTCACATCTATTTGAGGCCCAACAAATTCTGTATCAGGTACAAATAAAGTGTCACACAGTTGCTGCCTTCCAGACCACTGACTTCAGCTGCAAAGACAATATAACTGTAAGTGAGGTGATGAGCAAACACCAGGTGAATTAGGAGGCACAGAAGGGAGCAGTTTATGTACTAGAGAGGTCAGAGGCAATGGGTTAGTTAGCAAATGAGAATTGGGCCACGTTATGAAGGACAAAAAGAGCTGGCTAAGTGACTGTGTATCAACTATACTCAAATAAAAACTAAAATTAAAACAAGAAACAAACAACTAGGGGTGCCTGCGTGGCTCAATTAAGTGTCTGACTTAAGAGTCCCCAGGTCATGATGTCAGGGTCCTGGGATCAAGCCCTGCATGGCAGTTTCCTGCTCAGTAGGGAGTCTGCTTGATCCTCTCCTTCCTCCTCTACCCCTCCACTCGTGCTCTCTCTGTCTCTCAAACAAATAAGTAAAATCTTTAAAAAACCACCCCAACAAAGAAAACAACTAGCCAAGTAAAAAAGAAAGGGAAGAAGACATTTTAGAAAGGGAAAACATTTTAGGAAGGGGTTATTAGTGAGGGTTTTCTATTTTGGGAATAGAGAATAACAAGGAAAGATCATAGGGCTAGTGTGTGAATTGTTAAGACAAAATGAGGCATTTATTTTATTTTTTTATTTGAAAATGAGGTCATTAAAGACAGGTTAAGGGGCACCTGGGTGGCTCAGCGGGTTAAAGCCGCTGCCTTTGGCTCTGGTCATGATCCCAGGGTCGTGGGATCGAGCCCCGCATCGGGCTCTCTGCTCCGCGGACAGCCTGCTTCCTCCTCTCTCTCTCTGCCTACTTGTGATTTCTGTCTATCGGATAAATGAATAAAATCTTAAAAAAAAAAAAAAAAAAAAAGACAGGTTAAAAGCTAGGGTGGAGATCTAAAAATCAGTCCTTCAGGTAGAAGAGTCAGGCAGAAGCAGTAGGAATGCCATAGCAAGAGAAGAGAAGAGAGACATAAGCAGGGGACCTTAGCAGTGGAACCACCACAGTAGTATATGTGGTTGAAGTCTAGACAAATCATGAGGCAATGCCTCCTAGAACTGCCTCAAGGAGAAGATGAAATCTTATGGTATAGGAAAAATAAGGTCATTGGTATTATTCATAGTGTTGTTAAAATACAGTGGTAGGAATGAAGTCAGAATGAAAGAGTTTTTTAGAAGTCGAAGTGGCAACAATAAAACCACTCTTTGACAAAAAAGTAAAGAAACAGAATTAGCAGGAATGCCAGGTCAGCGTGATGTAGACCTAGGCAAAAGAGAAGAATGAAAACACCAAAAGAGAGAAGGAATGGAGCAAAGATGCACCATACTCAGAAGAAAAAGTATCAATAACAAGAGGATTGTACTTGCCCTGAAAAAGAAGCCTATTAATTCTCCACTGGGTTTGCTTTATCTTTTCAATAAAGAAAACCTAGCCAATTAATGAATGATCCCTCAAAACAAAATTATGTTTCTGAAATAAAACTTAACTGGTAATAGGGAGAACTTTGTTACAAAGTAAACAGGCAGATTACAAGGTGTGGTGCAACGAATGGACTATTCCATAACACCGAGAGTAACTTAATTTCTCAATACTTCAATTTTCTCATATATAAAAGAAGAAAAATATCTATTCCCTCCTTCCTAGCTGCTGCAATAATCTAACGAAATGAGGCACTACTACAAGTGCCTTAACTACTAAAACAAGACCTCTTCAATGTCAGTAATAAAGATTCAGCAGGAATTTTACCTACCCTTGCAAGTCATTTAGGCCCCTTATCAATCAGCACTTCTCAGGATTGGAGGGAGAGATACAGAAGGTATTTCTAAAATAAGGTTGAGATACATTGAAAGAAATTAGATACTTGATTTCAGTGACTATGGAGGAGGATGTACTTAGGGACAAATAGCTGAGGAAATCACTAAAAAGATGAACAAAGACAAGCACCCAATTGAGGTTTGACAGCATGGCTTTGTGATGAATAAGTTCATCTTGGTCTTGATTTGTATGAACAACTTTGTTGGTTAGTTTATTTGTTTATCAAGTATACCGAGTATCTACTATGTTTGTGGTTCTATGATGGTGTTGAATTAAGATCAAGATGTATAAGGCACATATCTGACCCAGATCATCATCATACTGAGTACCTGGGTTCCACGAACCATACCAACTGCTTTATATTACTTTATTCAGTCTTCCAAATAGCCCCATAAGGTAGGTAAAGGTAGGTAGTATTAGTATCTTCATTTTATAGTTGATATTAAGAACTTGCCTAATAGGTCCTGCCTATCTCTAGAGCTGAAGCTTTTCACTGCTGTATTAAACTATTCACAATGAGAGGAAAGATATTTAAGGAATGAGACACTGACAAGTCAGCATATGATCTGTGATGCCTAACTCTGATATAAGTGCAAAATTCAAGAGGAAACTCTAGTCTTGGTGCCTAGAAGCAAAAAATCCAAAAAAGATAGTAGAGGTGGGGCGCCTGGGTGGCTCAGTGGGTTAAGCCTCTGCCTTCGGCTCAGGTCATGATCTCAGGGTCCTTGGATCGAGCCCCGCATCGGGCTCTCTGCTCAGTGGGGACCCTGCTTCCTCCTCTCTCTCTGCCTGCCTTTCTGCCTACTTGTGATCTCGCTCTCTGCCAAATAAATAAATAAAAATCTTAAAAAAAAAAAAAAAGATAGTAGAGGTAACCCAAGTATAGGAAACAGCATTGTGTGTACAGCAAAGGATGAATGAAGACTACATAATTTGACACAAAAAATTATTTTGTTTGGATTAAAGGAATTTATTCAATTTATCCTAAGGGTTCTGCAGGCAGGTACGCATAGAAAGATGCGAAGAATTCAATTTTATTCCAGAACAAGATTGGTCTCTAAATTCTAACTTATTAGAAATGAAGGCCTGACAAGGAGACATAAAGCAATACGCTAAATAGATTAGCATAGGGTACTAAGAATCTAAAAACACATTTTTAAGAAAAGCAAGCATTGATCTAAGCTTAAATGATCAAAGCCTACCTCTAGATACAGCAGTTGTTTTGAAAACCAAACAAGAAAATAGTAAGTACTTGGCACCCATTACGCTAAAGATTTTAGAATAATGCTTTTAAAAAACAAAGCACAAAAATCATGAACTAAAATCTCTAGGTATACTAATAGGACATAAAACAAGTTAAAGCACATTAAAACAACAGCACTATAATTCCAAAACAATGTGAGAATGTGCTTCTGTTCTCACCTGAGTTTTGATGTTTTCAGGATCCTCAGCTTGGCTGTCTCGTTTTTGGCTAGGCTTCCAGGCATTCTCTGCCTTTTTCAGGTGCACATCTTCTTTCACAGAGACTGTGATAATTTTCCTTGGTTCTCTTCTCTGGCCAGGTTGAGATCTTCGTGGTCCAACGTTCAACAACTAGGACAAGAACATTCTTTATTATATCTACAGAGTGCACTTGAAATTTACTGCCTCTGCTGTGCTTCCCAAGTCAAATCTGATGATCACACTGAACATTTCTTACATGCAAAGATGGATATTAAGCACTCAATTTGACGTGATCTTTTTGGGGGAGAAGAGGAGGACAACCTTAGAATACCATCAATGTAATGTTCTCCACTACTACAGTTTCTAATCCTGAAATCCTAAATTAGATAATGTGATGGACAATTTTGTTTGATACTGCTATTGTTCTTAACAAAAAAGAATACCCCAAACTGAAGCTTTATTTTTTACTAGTTGTGTGACTTTGGACTGCTCACTTGAATACTTATACAAATTCACAGGCAGTAATCATCACAGTTACAAAGCTGCTTCAAAAACTAGGTTTCTATACTGCCAGTGTGAAATGCAAATACAATTTTATCACAAAAATTCTTTATAGCATAGACATCCAGCCTTAGTACAGATTTTAATGGATCTCTGTAAACTTCCTGGGCCAGAAATACTAAAGTAAGTCTTTCTTAAATCACTAAATGAGATTTAACTAAATTGTTCCCTGAAAAAAGTGTCTTCTCTTTGTCAGTTCTTAGTTCCTGCTAGAGTCCCACTATACTCACTCTGTTAAAAACACTTGCTGGCATGTCACAATGGTGATCAGATTAAGACTAATTACTGTTAGAGATAATGAAGTAAAAGTTGCATTCTGTGTATTAAAATATCCCTAACAGTTGCTATCTCAAATGCTAGGAAATAACTTTTCAAGATTAAACATTTGGTTTGATATAAGTTTTGTTCCTCCCAGATCTGTTGCATATTGACAGCCTTTCCTTTTTGTGATATGCCCTTTTTTTTTTCTTCCTTTTTTTAAAGTAGGCTCCACAGCATGGAGCCTAAGCAGGGCTTGAACTCGCCCAGAGATCAAGGCCTGAGTTGAGATCAAAAGTCAGATGCTTAACTGAGTCTCCCAGGAGCCGCTGTTATATCATTTTCTAAATGCTGAGTAAATATTGTAATTAAACTTCAAGAGGGAAGAAAAAAAAGTCACACAATACATATAGATCAGAATAATCTCTATTAGTGCCCTATTACTGCCCTTCTGAATTTATACAAAGCTTCAAAAAAGGAAACAAATTTACATTTCAATGATTTATATTAAAAAACAGGTTCTAAGAGATACATGGTCTGAGGCTGAAACTGGTAGATTGAAAGCCTTTAAATAACACTCATTCTCAGAATTATACTTCACTATCTGCCCTAATCAGTAATCAAGCAGTATCAAGCATGTATCAGGATCAAAAGATAGCCTTCCTGGGCAATACACACTAATCTTGTCAAATATATCCAGCTAAGTACTCAGAATAAATGATACAATCTCAGAGTATTTGGTACACATTAAGAAACCTGAGGTACCACACATAGTTTAACTAAAAAGGACCTGAAGAGGATCACACTGGAAAAGTACCAACAGGGAGCAGGTGCTAAACTGGACAGTGCTACTAAAAAACACTTATTTATAACTGCAACTTTGACATAATAGCCCAGACAATTCTTTTCCTCTCTTTTGAAACAGAAATAAAGATGTGGTTTTTTTTAGATTTAATTAATTTATTTGAGAGACAGAATATGAGAGAGAGCATGAGAGGGGAGGAGGTCAGACCCCTCACAGAACTGGGAGCCCAATGAGGAACTCGATCTCGGGACTCTGGGACCATGACCTGAGCAGAAGGCAGTCGCTAAACCAACTGAGTCACCCAGGCGCCCCCAAAACAATTCTGATAAGAGAATGCAGCACACCAAATATTATCTGATTTTTATAATTCAGGTTATATTCTAGTGTAAATAAGAATGGATAACTAGTGTGGGTTAAAATCTTTTTAGTACTTGGATAAGTTCAAATAACTTATATATAACTTCTATCATAGGACACTTAAATTAATCCATGCATTTGCACATAAAAATTTGTCAAGAACAAAGATTAGTGGGTGTAATGAAAGTAATTATGTGAAAATCAGGTAAGAGGCGTAGTAATCATAATTTGGGGATACAATGTTTTTTAAGGATTTTATTTATTTATTTGACAGACAGAGACATAGCAAGAGGGAGAATGCAAGCAGGGGGAGTGGGAGAGGGAGAAGCAGGCTTCCCGGGGAGCAGGGAGCCTGATGTGGGGCTTATCTCAGGACCCTGGGATCATGACCCGAGCTGAAGTCAGACACTTAATGACTGCACCACCCAGGTGCCCCAAATTGGGGATATAATTTTAATCATGTTTGAATGTAGTATGAAATTTCCATTCCCTATTACAGGAAACATCAATGACTATGCAGTGAGATTTGAATCTAGGAAGTAAATATGACTTATGCCAAATTTCTTTACCAGCTCTAAGACAAATATATATGGATTTCAAATGAATGCATAAGATGTGAGAAATATTACTAAATAGGTAACAATGTTTCAAAGGAAAGTAAGTATTAAAAGATAACATAAACCGTTAGTCCCAGATAAAAAATTGGTATTATAACCTACATGCAACCTCCCAAGACAACCTTGAAAATTATTATTTGGTTCACTGGATATAATAACTAAGAAAGATACTGTTCACAAATATTTAACCAAGAGTACTGAGTCTTCAACAGATCTATTATACTTATAAATGCTTAACACACTTAATAAATTAATCTCTAATGTACTCATGCTTATAGTCTGAAAATGAAATCATTGTGTGGAACATCAGTGCCTGGAAAAGACTATGGTACAGCAGAAAAAGAGGCAGATTAGAAGACAAAAGGACTGTGTACTTTGAGTTCAATTCTGCTACTTATGAGCAAAGTTACTGTGAGCAGGTCTCTGAATTTTGTTGAACTTAGGCTTTCTCATACATTAAATGCCAGTCCTACCCACGTTAGTTATATTAAGAGGATCAGGGATATAAGACATATAAGAGGACCTTAAAAACTAGGTAAGTAAAAAAAAAAAAAAAAAAACAAACCTAGGTAAGTTATCATCAATACAAAAAAAGAGAAAGAACTTTAAAAAAAGTGTTATCTAGGGGTGCCTGGGTGGCTTGCTCAGTCGTTAGGCTCAGGTCATGAT
>RCUC01140346.1:0-25652 GCA_003697995.1 Taxidea taxus jeffersonii
AAAAAAAAAATTATCCCTGCTTAAGCTAATACCAGTACATGTTGAATCATGCAAGATCATTCAGAGCACAGATTAATGCCCATGGCTGCAGGACTCACATGGTTAATGATGGCCAATGACCTCAATGCTGGCTTAGCTTTCCTGCCTAGAATGAGGACCCCCAATGCCCTGTGAAAGCCACCTGCCATATTTAGACATTCTGACTCGGATGGGCTCAGCAGACGGAATGGTAAGCCTCGTGATCACTAAGTGAGACTTCACCAATAACACTTGACATGCAATGCCCCATTTTTGTACAATCTCTTTGCTCCTGAAAAGTTGAGTTTAATCAACATTTTGTAAGGCAAATCCAATTTTGAATACTCCAAAAAGAGATGCAGCTATTTAAAGAGACTCTTTAGAAAAACTGTCTGGTAAAGCAAAGAATCTTTATATAATTAGAATTAACTCTCACTAGTCTGTTTTCTAGACTTGGAAGAATGAATTATCAGGTTTTCCCAATGAGAAACATGCATACCTTTATAATATGTTGTAATGGGATTACTACATACATAAATATAAGTATAAATATAAATATAAGTATAAATATAAATATAATGGGGTTCCTTTTTCACGCCAAGCTTCTAGGTGTGAGTAGGTTGCCATTGTTCTTTTACTTTTGTTATAAATGATAACCATCTGTTATACCATGAGTCCTAAAAGTATCTGCACCATTTTCTACAACCTATGGAAGACAAGGTCTTACCTTAGAGAATTTACAGTCTACAGCAGATGAATGTGATCCACAAGACAATGGTATTTAACTGGAAATGATTTAGGTAAAGACATCAATTTTTAGGTCAAAAGCCCAGCACACGTCCCACCTCCACCTGTCTTTCAAGAAAAATGGGCTATAGGTTCATAATTTGTTCTTACCCAGAAAATGAATGTGCCCATAGACTTAGATGTCACTGGGCAGTGGAATTCAAGCCCCAGGAACACCACTGACAGTAGCACGCACACCTCTGGGTCTGCAGGCATGGAGCTCACTGAGCTGCTGTATGATTTTAGAACATCTTGGACAATGGCAGGACTTTTCCCAGGCAACACGCTGCCACTGTTTTTGCCCCCAAACTTCTCAAGCCACACCTTCAAGACTGGAGGGCCAAGAAGCTTCTGAGATTTCCAGTGTCTTCTCTTTCTAATAGGAATGGCCCTCTTGACTTAGGCGCACTCCAAATATTCAGCAACATACAGGATTTGCTCTCAGTTTTGATGAGGGATCTCCATCTAGCGTAGAGAGAAGTACCATAAAGGTACCTGTTACATCAATCCAGAAAAAGACCACTGAATCAACAATGACAAGGAGTGCCATTACTATTATTATTATCAGCAAAACACCTACTATGTACCGGGCTGCAGTAGCATTAATCCTCAACCTAGCCTTGCAAAGTTATTTTTGCCAAAGCATAAAATTATTCATTCATTCATTCATTCATTCATTCATTGGCTTATTTGCTCAACACAACCCTGTGACTCCCTGCTATAGGTCAGGTGAGGAAATGAAAGCGCAGGGTAGCTAAAGACCATGCCCAGGTCACTTAATCACTTAATAGTAAGTATATTATGGATATCAAAACTAAGTAAGCGGACTCCAAAATTAGTATTCTTTTCATAGCTAGTGGTCTCTTTCTCTCCCCCCCCCCACAATCTCTAATTCTATCCCTATTTCAATTCTATCTCTGTTGCTGTCTACAAGTATGAACAAGTAAAATCCAACAAAGCTGTTTGGTTGAAGCAGAGGAGGGGATGTGCAAAGCCCCAATGTGGGGGTCTTCCCCCTCCCCTGGCAGCAGTCCACCAGACACTCAACACACTCCCTTGAGTGGAGCGTGGTCCAGTCTGGAAAGGCCTCCATGCCCAGGTTATCTAGGCACATCATTCTGGACCACAGCAGCGTGACACATGTGAGGCTCCTCACAGATCTACAGGGACCTGGTCAGAGGATGTTCAGGGCCAGACATTCTGCCCAATCATCTATCTGGATGACCCTGGGCACTGCATCCATCCACTCTGTAAGCTGTTATGTCACTGTTAAATCAACTGCTGGCCCAGCCAGTGATTAATTAATAAGCAAAGTAATGACTGAAGTTCTAGACAGTTTTCTCATCTGTAAAATGAGAATAATCACAGAGTAGCATCTTCTCTGCAGTGTTATTTTATGCAGTAAGCATACACTAAGCATTCAGTATATGGTAGTTCCTTAGGCTATAAAGAAAATTACTAGGATTAATATTTTATCCCTGACAGTAGAAGTATTATACTGTTTTCGACATCAAAATTCAGGTAATTTTTGTTAAGTTTGAGGATCCTTTATGATAAGTTTGAGGATAACTATAAAGGTAAAGGGACTGAAAATAGTAATAGACAATGAACAATTCTAGGAGCTAAGAATAAGAATTGTAGAGATATAAAGACATTAGGGATGCAGGAGCATCCCTACATCAAATGTTTGGAGCATCATCAACAGAAGATGAATTTATCCTACTTTAGGTACTTACGAGAGAACTGAAATATAATAGAACAGATAAAGGGTAGAAAGCATATTTCAATTCACTACTTCGGTATCGGAAAGCCCTTTCTAATCATGCAGAAGACTGTCATCAAAGCCAGCAGCTTCCAAAATGGGGGACTCAGATCTCTGAGAGCACATTAAGATTTTTTTCCAGCGGTAAATGGGTATATATAGCTTTCAAGGAATCATTTCCCAAATCCACAACCTCTATGTGTCCTTTTCCCTAAAATGTTTCTATCTAAGGTTAAAACTTATTCTTTGTCAACACTCCAACTTTACATTTGCCAGTCCTCACCAACCATGCATTACTTAGGGTATAAAAACAAAGGAATAAAAAGAGGTTGTATAATTCCTGATAAGGTGACAGCAAACCATAAAGATCATCTGTAAGAAATATTGGTGGGGCAATGCCTTATTTCATCCAGATGACAGACTCATTCTAAGGCTCTTTGTCTATCCGTATATTGATTTATCTTAAAATGAGAATTTAGAAGTGAGAAGTTGTCACAGGCATACAAAGATCCCAGCTTATTTAAAATGAATCCAGACTTTTTGCACAAGAAGTAAACCTCATTTGTCTATTTTAATTAACAATTTGAGCTGCATTTACCTGTTCTGAAATATATATTTAAAGTACATACATGATATGGGAAATGCCAGAAATTAATTCTTTACAAATATTATGGTTAAAAAATTTTAGATGTCAAATTCAAATACCCAAAAGAACCCATGATTTTCCAAAATTCTTTAGGGAGTATTCAGCAGAAAACAAAACAAAACAAAATTTTGAAGGTTTCTATTCCAAAGCATCCCAATCCTGTGACACAATCTGAAAAGTTTCAAATCCAAACTAGAATGACCCCACAGGACTGTTACAAAGATTTCATAGTAAGACTTTAAATCAGGTGGCTGTTCTAAGTTTTAGAAAGGCTGAGAGCCTACACACCTTTATATACCTATCAAGATATTTTTAATCTCTAGTTACATAAACATACACTTTATCCCTTTATGCCTCATAATAAAGCATTGTCTAATCAAGCCTCAGACCCATTTAAATCTGGGTATCTGCACCAAAAGTCAAGATTTCTCTTGCTGTATTGTCCCTGATTGCAGAAGTCATTCCTTCAACAGTGTGTCCCTACCATGTGCCATCAACTGCACTAGGTTCTCCGGGTATCGGTGACCAAGGAAAAGTCTCTATAATCAGGAACTTGCATTCTAAATACATGCATGATTATATTCTGATTATCTGACCAAAGGCAAAAAATACTAAAATTCTTCTCTTTTTCCAATATATGTAAATCAAATATCACTTGCATCAAAGAACAGAAGACTGTGAACTGTGCAGACCGATGGATGTGAGGCTAGAGCGGTCAATAGGTAAAGACAGATGGACCAGTCAGTGTCAAATAATTCATAAGATCTTTGTGACCAACAACTCCTGGAAAACAAGAGTTTGGGGTCATGATCAGAAAGCCAGTGCTTCTTTCAGGAGCCCTTCATGAGAAAGAGAAACTGAAAATATTTCCACCATGTGCAAAAAGGTCTATCTAGACCAGGGTTTCTCAGTCTCAGTAGTACTGGCATTTGGGATCAAATAATTCTTTATTGTGAGAGACTGTCTTGTGCATTATAGACTATGGTGGTAAACAGAATTCTCAAGATGGTCCCCCCTATTCCAATTATTCAATCAAAAGCTAATGAGGGGGATGCCTGGGTGGCTCAGTTGGTTAAGCGGCTGCCTTCGGCTCAGGTCATGATCCCAGCGTCCTGGGATCGAGTCCCACATCGGGCTCCATGCTCGGCAGGGAGCCTGCTTCTCCCTCTGCCTCTGCCTGCCACTCTGTCTGCCTGTGCTCGCTCCCGCTCTCTCTGACAAATAAATAAATAAAATCTTAAAAAAAAAAAAAAAAGCTAATGAGGGCTGCAGTGAAGAAACTTTTGTAGATGTAATTAAAGTTCCAAACAGGTGACCTTCAGTTATGGAGATAGTTCAGAGAGGCCTGATCCAATTAGGTAAGCCCATTAAAAGAAGAATATTGTCTGGTGGCAGAAGAGAAGTCAGAGATTCAAAGCACAAGGTCAGGGTAGGGGGATTGGGGGAGTTCAACATACCGTTGTTGACCTAGAAGTTGGAGGGGGACATGCACAAATGCAGGTGGGTGCCCTATAGGAGCTAAAAATGTCTGACAGCCAGCAAGGAAATAGGGACCTCAGTCTTAAAACCACAAGGAACTGAATTCTGCCAAAAACATCAATGAGATTAAAACTGGATTCTCCCCCAGAGTTTCCATATAAGAGCCCAACCTAATCAACACCTTGATTTCAGCCCCATGATACTCTAAGTAGAAAGCCTGGTCAAGCACCCTTCCCAATCTCCCAGACTTCTGACCTAGAAAACCGTGCATTAATAAAGGAGTGTTGTTGTAAGCTGCTATGTTACACAGCAATAGGAAATTAATACATTTGTTTAGAGGCATCCCCAGCCTCTACTCACTAGATGCCAGTAGTGTCCCTCTCTGGGGTGCCATCAAAAATGGCTCCAGACATTGCCAACTGTCACAGGGATGGGGGTACAAAATCACCCCCTGTTCAAAACCGCTGCCCTAGACATACAATTTCTCTCTGCACAGCTAGGAAACATTGGTCCAAAGGAAGAGATGGGCATCTTGAGCCCTACCCATATTTTATGACAATTTCAATTACTGTTTTCTCAGAGTTGTTGAATTTGATGGAGATGGAATGAGACCATCAGGAATTGTCTAATAAGTCAATATATAACAAATTTTTAAAAAAATCAGGTCTCAGGGATCAATCAAGAGCATTTTGAGGAGCATACAGTGTTCCAACAAAAATTGTTGCCTTCCATGTTAAACAAAGATTCACGCTAAGAAAGAGGAAGTGATATTGCTAGATTTGATTACAGCTTTGGACTGTGTTGTCTACAAAAATACACAGCAAGAGAGAAACACTTGGTTTAGATCACAGTTCTGCTCCTCTCAGTGCTCTTGAAGATTCTGAGGGAACAAAGTGATGGTAATAAGTGACTTATGCACATGGTGGGTGGCCATCTCAAATCCTCCTGTTTCTTTCTTCCTTATGAAGCAAATATTACTGTATTTATTTTGAGGCTCAAGAAAGAAAGCCAAACAACCTTTTGTCTCTTATACTCCTTTTTTTCCCCATCCATTGTCTAAACAGTCATTTTATGCTTGCAAAAGAAAACAAATGAAACAATGTTACAATATGGCTTTAAAATAGCCTGGGAGTTATCAACCACCAAGGATGATGGGCTAGGAAATACACACATGAGACAACTAAGATTTCTTCCTGCACTCTATGTTACCTTTTCTCTAGGTCAGTTGCTATTAACTATGCTTTTTATTTTTGTAACAGAACATATGGGGAGAAAAGCTGGAGAGTTTCCGGAGAAGACAAAGGCAACAATGTAGTAGGAAGGACATGCTGAACAGACACATCTGAGGGACTCAAATGAAACTTGATGTTTTGGTTTGTTTCACTGTTATCTTTAGAGACTCCCCTGTACTAATTTCTCTGCTGCTGAGTAGAAATTTGACCAGGTACCATAATTTTTTGGATAACCTTTAGTTAAAAGACCTTCTTATATCCTTTTAAATCAGAATACAAGGTCAATTCAGTAATTAGAATATCTGTTATCAGACACATAAAAATTCAAAAACCAATTAATCACATATTTTCTCTTTCTTCACAACTTTAGTTTATTTTAGACTGCAAGCCTAGGGGCATGAAAAGGAGTGATATTCAGCTTCTTCTGTATTTCTCTGACTCGTTTATCTCTTCCTTTTCCCTCACCACCCATCCCTAGATTGCTAGATAGTTTCTTATCTCTCTGGTGTCAAAGCGGAGGAAAAAAATAGCAAAGGGGTAGAAAAGTTTCACTTGGACTGTTCTGTCCCAAGATGACTGTACTCCTGGGGCTGAGGGATGTTCAGGTTGATGCAGGATGGAGAACTTCCTCCTTGACCTGTTGCACTGCCCCTTCATTCAGCTGTCACTGGTGACTGTTTCTTCATCCCCAGGAATCTGGTATTTCTTTCAGCATCCAGCTGCTTAATCTTAAGGGAAAACTGTGGGATTGAGTGTTCAGCACCCACCTAAGAATTTCCCCACATGAGGAGCAAGAGAGCTCGGTATTTACACACTAATGGCATCTCATTTGCTGCAAGCTATCATTTTCCAAACTTGGAGGAACTATCCCAGCAGCATATTAGAGCCCATGAGAGTAGTCCTGCCTAGGACACTAAAGCTGATGTCATGGGAGAATGCATGCCTTTAAAAAATTCTATCTGAGCAGCCTTAAACTCCTCATACTTGGGGCAGTACCCTCAAAGTACAAGTAAAATATTCCTGATTCTTCCAAGACATATTAGCCAAGCCTTGAGTTCTGTTGTTAAGGATCCCTTTTTTCTTTTCTCCTGGAGCAGGGAAAATATTTTCTCAGGACTTCAAGCTGAGTTTTGACCCTAGTTACGGTCCTAAAATCTCTGAAGCAAGTATAGGAAAACCTTGAAGAAGGTAAGTATCATCTTAGGAGGGGTCTGTCTCTGCATGATTTCTGGGCAAGGAGAATCTGCTCCCCGGTAACAAAAGGGGAAGGGAACCATTTTCAGAGAAAGGAATTCAGGAGAAAGTGTTAATTCAAGGTTCTCAAGTGCATCAGTCCCCAGTCTCCCCATCTCAGGTCTCAGGCCCACGCCCCTCCTGCACCAGGGCCCTGGACTTTAGCACAGACTTGCCAGGGCTAAGAATCAAGTCTCTGCCACTCTACTTCTTTCATACTCAGATGGGTCTGACTTGTGGCTGCAGGAAATACGCATTCTTTCAATGCTGAATTAAAGGTCCTCTGGGCCCCACATGGAGAATAATTTGATGGTTGGCTGACCTGAGGTGGTCTTTTCCCTTCAGTGCCACCATAACAATTAACACCAATTCCACAGTCATCATTACCACTGTCACCATATCTAAAAAATGCTGGAGATATTGTGGAAGACTGTTTCCCATTCCAGCTCACCACAGATGAAAATATTCATAATTGTGATGCTCGGCTTGCCAGGGCTTATCATCGCCTCTCTTATCACCACCAATAATAGAGCCCTTTTTGTGATCTGGTTGGCAAGTTCCAGAATCTTATCATAAGGGTATATTCTTCCTTGGACCTCTCCTAGTGCCACTTGTCCTAGTCTGGGCTCCTCCAGAAACAGGCACCGAGGGAAGGCTGTGAATGCCAGTAATTTCTCTGGGAGTTGCTGAGAACCCTGGTAAGGTAATGAGGGAAGAGGAGACATCCAGGAAAGGAGTACAACACAAAGCCCTTTAGCACTAGAGTTTCATCCCACAAGGAACTTTGGGAAATATTATCGGATGCGTGCCTTAGAATCATCCAGCTCAGAAACAGGGAACCGTGGTATTTGCAAACACACGGACACACGAACAATGTCACTTTTCAAGTCCATCTGATGACTGCTCCAGAGCGGTTGATTCTCTGACACACCAAGCCTACTGCCCCCCAGAGAGAGCGGCCTGCTCCTGTTCTAGAAAAATCCTCAGGAACAGAGTGGTTTGTTATTAGAAGTCAGGAGAAGCACACTGAAAGGGAAGGGTCTAAGGAATCCGTGGGAAGTTCTGAGGCTGTCTGCTACAAGCTACATGCATCCCACTTGCACTCAGCAGGAGATCCTCAGGTATCCTTGCCCAGAATGAGGTCAAGGAACGCAAATTCACGCCATCTGAACAGCCCTCCCCTGCATCTGTCACCAACACATCTGTCAGACTTTTGTCCTTTAGATTTCTTGCCTAAGAATGTCACATACATAGAGTTCCCCTCCCCACCACCAACAGCAGCAACATATACATCTAACCGTCCACAGACCTTTCCCGTTCAGAAGTCAATTCTCATTTGGCCAAGACAGAGGAGGGAAGGGGTAGAATTCGGCACAGCAACACCTAGCTTCCAAGAAATAGTTCACCCATCTTCCCACAACTCCCTCGTTATGACTCTTCCTTTTTAATGTATATATATCTTTGGTTATGGTTAAGGGACCAAGGTTCATGAAAGGGGTTTTTGCGTATTTCTGTTATATCTCACATAAAAATGAAGACTGGTCTTACATTTTCCGTAGGAATTCCACACCTCAGTAGAGCTGGGGGCCGGAAGAATGCTGGCCTGATACCCTCTTACAATAGCAATGGAGACTGTAGCCTCAGTCTCTAGAAGCAGACATAGTCTCTATTTCTAGAGATAGTCTGAAAGGAACAGAACATGGAGAAATTTTTCAAAGTGATTTTATAATGGACGGTGATAAGGGTGGGAGGGGATTGCAGACGGCAAGGATATTTACCAAATGCCAAGCACTTTACATTGGTTTTCTCTGAATATCTACAAAGCTTTTTGACCTAGTTATGGCTTAACCTTGTCTGTATGGAGGGACTGGGTTTCAGTCTTGCCCGAAACACGCACTCTGTTAGTAACTGGTTTGGCCCCAGCTCAAATGCCTGACTATCTGGCTCCAGAGCCCACAATCAGCCATTATACGAGGGATGGAGACTGCAAATTCTAAATGCTACTGGGATCCAGGAAAATAAAGTACATGTGTGATATATAAGAGAATGAAAATGGGGGTGCCTGGGTGGCTCAGTGGGTTAAGCCTCTTGCCTTCAGCTCAGGTCATGGTCTCAGGGTCCTGGGATTGAGCCCTGTATTGGGCTCTCTGTTCAGCAGGGAGCCTGCTTCCTCCTGTCTCTCTGCCTGCTCAGCCTGCTTGTGATCTCTCTCTCTCTCTGTCAAATTAATAAAATCTTAGAAAAAAGAAAGAGAGAGAGAATGAAAATGGGTGAGAGGGGCATATCCCAGTGCTGACCAAGCAAAACAAAATATCATGATCTTGAACTCGGTTCAGGCCTGCAAGTTTGCTGATTTAGACTAACGTGAGTGGAGACAATCAGGTGTGGACCCTAGCTCAACCACCACTAATTCTGAACATTGTGATGAATCATTTAATTTCTGTGAGTCTCAGTTTCTATCTCTGTAACATGGGGATAACAAACTTCTACTTTATAATTTCAAAAACATATACAGAAATTTCCTGGCACACAGAAGGCATTCTGCAAGTGGAAATTCTTATATTCTCCCATGTACAGTGATTTTATTGCATGGAAAGTAGAAGATGATGGGAACATCCAGAGTACATAAGGTTCTACACAGAGCTCATGGATTATTTAAAATTATGGAAGTATGGAGGGTTGGTGACATAAAAGCAATCTTTGCCTGACTCCAACCCTAAATGGATAGAAAAATGCCACACATAAGAGGAGAGATGGCCACTGCACACTAGGGTCTGATAGGCTAGTGAGAAAGGGAAGCATGGGTTTTTGTTTTTTGTTTTTGTTTTTTTTTGGCTCTAATTCTCTAATGCCATTTGACCATTGGAAACACAGGTATATTTTCTTTCAAATAAGTTTATGGTCATTATTAACAATAAGAAACCAAAAATCAAAAAAGGACAGGTAGTCCAATAGATAGTCTTACATTATTTTTGTATCGCAGAATACATTATTACATGTTATGTTGATTTACAAAAGTCTTTTCAAGTGTTTCTTGGCAAGTTTCATGGCAACTTCTTTCTAGATATGTCTCCTGAGGCAAGGGAAACAAAAGCAGAAGAAAATTGTTGGAGCTTCATCAAAATAAAAAGCTTCTGCACAGCAAAGGAAATAATGACTAAAAGGCAGCCTCTAGAATGGGAGAAGATATTTGCAAAAGACATATCCAAGAAAGGATAAGTCTCCAAAATATATAAAGAACTTATAAAACTCAACACCCAAAACCAAATAATCCAATTAAGAATGGGCAGAAGACATGAATAGAAGAAGTCTTCCAGATCCAGATTGCCAACAATACATGAAAAGATGCTCAACATCACTCATCATCAGGAAAATGCAAATCAAAACTACGAGATAGCACCTCACACCTGTCAGAATGGCTAAAATCAACAACACAGGAAACAACAGGTATTAGTGAAGATGTGGAGAAAGGGACCCTCTTGCACTATTGGTAGGAATGCAAATTGGTGCAGCCACTGTGGAAAAACAGCATGGAGATTCCTCATAAAGTTAAAAATACAAATACCCTATGATTCAGTAACTGCCCTACTGGGTATTTACCCAAAGAACACAAAAATACTAAATCGAAGAGATACATGCACCCTGATGTTTACAACAGCATTATCTACAATAGCCAATTGTGGAAACAGTCCAAGTGCCCATTGACTGATAAAGAAGATGTGATACATACACACACACACACACACACACACACACACAAACACACACACAGAGGAATATTATTCACCCATAAAAAGTGAAATCTTGGGATGCCTGAGTGGCTCAGTTGGTTAAGCAGCTGCCTTCAGCTCAGGTCATGATCCCACAGTCCTGGGATCGGGTCCCACATTGGGCTCCTTGCTAGGCGGGGAGCCTGCTTTTCCCTCTGCCTCTGCCTGCCTCTCTGTCTGCCTGTGCTTGCTCTCGTGCTCTCTCTTTCTCTCTCAATCTGACAAATAAATAAATAAAATCTTTAAAAAAAAAAAGTGAAATCTTGCCATTTGCAATGATGTGGATGGAGCTAGACAGTATTATGCTAAGCAAAATAAATTAGTATTTGCCAGGAAAGGCAAATACCATATAATTTCACTCATATGTAGAATTTAAGAAACAAAACAAATGAACGAAGGGGAAAAAAGAGAGAGAGAGAGGCAAACCAAGAAAGAGACTCTTAACTATGGAGAACATACTGATGGTCACCAGAGGGCAGGTAGGAGGGAGATGGGTGAGGCAGGTGATGGGGATGAAGGAGGGCACTTGTCATGATGAGCATTGGATATGGTATGTAAGTGCCGAATCACTATATTGTATACCTGAAATTAATATTACACTATACATTAGCTAACTCCAATTCAAATAAAAACTTTTTAAAAATCTTTTAAGGGTAATACTTTTTTAAAAAACAAAATTCACAGTTTACTTAGATTGAAATAAACTATACAAAACTTACTGTCTTCACCAAAATTAAGAGCAATATTTTCTGTATTATTCCTAGACAAACCACAAAATATTTTTGTAGGTTTTTTGAGTTTTAGTTATAAATAAAGATGAGGCAGTAGATACAGACATGGAAAAAGACAGAAGAAAGCAGGCAAATCAGTTGTCAATATCCATGGCCTCAGATCTCATCTTGACCATGCAACATAAGTGTTCTATTCACACCGGCTGAAAAGCTTATGAAGATACAACCTCAACAAAAGAATGTGAACAGCAGCAAGCAGATGTGGACCAACAGCAAAAGTAGGCTGTTCCACTCAAACTTTAACTGTAACTTGTTTAATTTCATTTCATAAAAACAAAAACCTACTCTGAGATTCTTGTTTCCAGAGCTCATGTGTTTCTCTCACCGACTGGTAATTCCTTTAAACTGTCCATTACAGATATTTAACAACATACTTAAAACTCCTACTACTCAGAGCTCAGTAGTGAACCTTGTTATAACATTTTATAAAATGTATTCCTTCCTCCCACACTGCTTCAAAATTCATTTCTTCAAAGAACTGATAACCTAATACCCAGCAATCAGATCTACAATGATAATAAATGTTATTGTCTAGGGGCACCCGGGTGGCTCAGTCGGTTGGGCATCTGCCTTCAGCTCAGGTCATGGTCTCAGGATCCTGGGATCGAGCCCCACGTCAGGCTCCCTGCTCAGTGGGGGAGTCTGCTTCTCCCTCTGCTTCTCCCCCCTGCTCCTGCTCTCTCTCTCTCTCTCTCAAATAAGTAAATCAATAAAATCTTAAAAATAAACGTTAAAATGTCTAAAATGACACCTCAACCAATTCCAAAGTGCCATTAGCAGAGATCTCACAGAAGTGTGATGTGTCACTGTTAATACTGTCTTCTGGAAAAACAGGTCTTCAAAGTGGGAAGAGTTCAAACAGGGACCATTAAACTTAGATTATCAATGGCCACTGTCCTCAATGAGAGGCCTAAGGTCAAGACATTCAGTTATTAAAGGGCTTACATACCCCTACAGCTTCTCTAAAAGCTGTTTTGAAATTTCTTTCACATTTTTTCAAGCATCCAATGTAAGCAAAAGCTTATGTTTAAAGTCTCTTAGGTAGTCTCAATGGTTTCTAAACTCTCTGTGGGAAGCTCTGACATCACTGTACTGAGTTTGATATATGAGTCCACCATTATTAAATTCAGGTCATATTTTAGGTCAAAACTCATATTAAGTGAAGCCAAGTAACCTCACCTTTGGCCTGTCAAAGTGTTCTTCAGGTACGCTTTCAGACATTTGGCCTTATGTTTCATAGTATTCATTCTCAACCTTCATCACAGAAATACATGGGACCTTCAGCAATGTACAAACATTAGGGGAAAAAATTGATGTTTGTCAGAAGGAGGGCTTCATAAATGGTTGACGGAAACTCTATCTTCCCCTCTGTGTTCCCACTTGATTCTTTAGCAGTGTGATGGAGCTGAGAGCATGCCAGGACTGGGCAAGCCACTTCTATAGGCACCAGCGTGGCCTTCCCACAATGTATTAGATGGGATCTGTCCCATGACTGAAGGCACCAGAGATAAGCACTGAAGAGACTTCAGGTGCTGTTCTGAGACTCTTTCAGTCCCTGAACAGTGTGCTCCACTGTTGAACACTTAGAATTTCCTTAGGAACTCTCAGACCTCAGCTGAGATTCCAGGTTGCCTTGCTGGGCTCTGCGGACATTCTCAGGGAGTTTCATCGGAATACCAGGGTTGGGCACCAAATTTGTGGCTTCAGCAAACCAAAATTCATGATAAACTTCAATACATTCTATCAATTCACTTAGTGAACACAAGTATTGCAGTCAAATGACTGGCTGCAAAGGAGATATCAGAGGTTTGCCCTTGGAGATTTTCCCCAAAGGTTCTTGTAAAAGACAGAACATGTTCTGGAACAACAATGGTAACAATGAAATCGAAAAGTGCTATTGCACTACAGAGCACAAAGGCCTGCAGAGCCGTAGACATTCAGTCAGGGACTGGTGTCACTATCGGAACATAAAACAAATGCGTGGAGGAGGGCCACTAAAATTTCAAAACCATCATTCCAGACTGTCCACTGAGGAGGGCCAATTTACTTCTGTTATTTGCCCCTTTCTTCACTGTTCTCCAACAGGACAGAAATTACATTGCCATGCTCTAAAAGTATGTGTGATAATTGGGGGGGGGGGGGGGGGGGGAGGACACACCAACAATGAATTTTGTCAGTTGTTTCTAATGCAACACAACAGATAATCCCATAACAAACATTGCTTTTGCCAAGCACGTATTTAAGGCCCAGGAAGAGCAGATTGTGTAGCTAGCTTGGGACTATTTCTCTAAAAGCCTGCAGGCCACAGCTTCAATTTTGGAAGAAAATCCACTGGACACAATGTAAACCTGGCTACAATCATATCCATGTTTAATCCCTACCCCTCAGTCTCAGAGTGTGAAACCACAAAGCTGACATTTCGGCACCGGCTTCACAAAGTAGGAAGTGCACAGATTATGGATTTGTGGACAAATCTTGCCAACACGGGCAGGCGTATCTCCTCTGTGACATCAGCTACACGGTCAGTGATCCTGGAAATCAAGGGAGAGTCTCTCGTGTCCCTGAGGGGTTCTTCCCAGATGCAGCCCTCACAGATGTCTAGCACCTGTGTCCGTTCTTCCTTGCTGGGGTCTCAGAGAGCCCCCTCAGTGCCTTTCCCCCTGAATCCATCTGGCACCCTAACAGGGCTTGGAAGCTCTCAGGAGTAGACAACTTCTGGAATTTCATCAGCCTCAGGTCCATCCAGAGGTAGGTAAGCTTTGGTTTCCCAGAAGAATCAAAATTTCAAATAGACATTTGCAGTAGCCTTTGTTTTCCTTCTTTTCAAGGGCTAAAGGTAATGTCTTCATCCTATTCTTGGCCCCTTTCTTCTGCACTGGGGTTCTGAGCATTACTGTTATTTCTTCATTTCTGTTGCTGTTTAGAAGTTTCATATTTTTTTTTCCCTGTTTCAGTGTCCTGATTTCATCTTCACCCAATTCTTTTACTCGTTTTCTGTGTCTACCTTGTGAGTTGTTCAGATGTCTGGCAAGATCCAATACCTCTGGTATGACATTATCTTAAAGAATTGTCCTATGGGAGCCTCGCTGACTCAGTTAAGTGACCTGACTCCTGATTTCGGCTTAGGTCATGTGAATCTCAGATTGTGATACTGAGCCCCGTGTCCAGCTCTCCCCTCAGCAGGGAGTCTGCTTGAGAGTCTCTCTCTCTCAATCTCTCCGCCCATCCCCCACTCTCTCTCTAAACGAAAAATAAATCTTGAAGAACTGTCCTATAAGGACTGGTTCTACAGATCACAGAGGTCTCAAAGTGTTTGGTAGGTCATCTATAACATTTATTGACTTGATCAGTCATTTCATCATCTAAGTTTGCTCTTGTTACAATTACCCACCCACCTCTGGCATCTGGCAGTGTTCTGCAGGAACCTGAGGAAGGGCAGGTCCAAATGCTCTTTCACACACAGTTGGTGGTGGCACAGAAGGTGAGCATCTTCGCTGCCCTTGGCCGGCCCAGCCCTCTCCTCCCCACATCCTCTGAGCAGCCCACCTGCCTGTCCTCAGCTCAGCAGGTGCTTCAAGAGTAATACTTTTATTCTTCAGAATTTGATTAGACAGTCCAAAGAAACTGACTTTTTTTCTTCTTTAATAAGAGGAAAGAAGCAAACTCTTGGGATTATAATAGTATCAGATCTCACAAGCACCTCTTGGTCTTAGACTGAGCTTTCCAGCAAGGACACAAAAACCTAATACACTGTCATCCATTATTTAAATCAAGTGTTATGTCAACAGGAGCTCATTTGCGTCTCAGAGCATCACCACAGTTCAAAATTATCTCCACATCTGTCATTCTATGCTAACAATAGCAAGTTGCCCTATTAGTTCTCCACCACCACCTAGGAATTAATTCACTAGCGGCAGAACCCAAGGAGAATTTAAGAAGGTGAATGTCCTTCCCAGACCCAAAAGTTTCTAATTCAATAGTGACAAGGCAGGAACCCTCTTTAGCTGCACTCTACATGTGAGAGAGAGAGAGACAGAGAAGTAGTGTATGGAGTTTCCTGACCCAAAGACCTGGGCATACCTCTATTACAACATTTCTCACAATCCTGAAGTTATTTACCTACAAATACAACTCTGTCGTTTGACAGCAAGGCCCTGGAAGGCAGGCATCATGTTGGATTTCTCTCTCTACTATCTAGAATACATGCATTGTAAATAAAAGCCTCGTATACATGCACTTCCATTAATAGCTTTCAGCCTCCCTCCAGAAGTTGTGCACACAGAGCACCAAGAAGATGGGTTTGATACTACTTCTTCCATGTCTTCTGGCTCATCTTTCTGTGGAGGTGATGATGAGGATGAAAATGGTCAAAGAAAGAAGCAGTAGCACTTGTCAGAGGCAGAGCTCCCAAAGGCAAGGTGTGTGTGGGGTTATAGCTGAAAGTGCATCCTAACATGTCCTTACCCCAAACTGCAGACTAGAGAAAGAGTGACAGGCAAGGAAGCCATCAGTAGAAAAGGGACAGGGAAAAAATACTCAGTGAACCACTACTATAATATACAGCATTTGCAAACATGATCCTACTTAATCCTTGGCACATGGCTTTGGGATAGAGAATTATCTCCATTTTATAGAGGAAGAAAATGAGAGGTTAAATAATTTGTCAAAGGGCTCACAATGACTAAGTGCTGCAACCAGCATTCTAACCCAAGTCTGTCTGTCTTCAAGGCCTGCTCCTTCCTTTAATCCAACGTGCCTCTTTGGAAGATATGAAGTAGAAAGCCACTGGATTGTGGATATATCTTCTATGGGCTGGGCCTCTTGGCCCCAGCAGTGGCTACCTTGTCTGGGTCCCTTGAGCCCTAAAGCCAGAAGGTTCAGGTCGTAGCGAGGGCAGAGCTGGTATGGGCTGGGCACTCTCTAGGACCCAGGGTTGACCTGCTCTTTGCTGAGGTTGTGGCTGCTTTGCTTTCCACAAGCAGTGGGTGGGTGAGCTATAGTCAGCCTCACGCAATGCACCGAGTTCCTACTCCTTGTTTCTATACCGATAAAATGTGTTTGACACTCTACACCAGGCCTTATCTAATTAGCATGTGTCCACTTGCAAGCCAATGGTGGAGAAAACTCACAAAGAATTTACTTTCACCTCTTTTTCCAGCCAGGGCATTGGCTCGGTCTGGGATGTCAAGTGGGGCCACAATGGAGCCTGAGATTTTCTTCTTACATAGCCCATCCTCTCTAAATATTTGGCCTCTGATGATTTATAGCCTGGAACTGGAGGCCTGCCTACTCCTGGCTGGCTTCACATAAAGAACAAAAACCCCAAACACCACCTAACAGAGGGAATGGGATCCGTGAGCATTTGGAGGTAACTCATGGACGTGGCCGGCCTAGAGCTGACTTTCCTACTACACCTCCCCTTACAAGGGGTCTCTCTCAACAATCTCATTAAGGTACTCAGTTCTTTTAAGCATTTTTTAACACAGCGGCTCTGTGGGCTACACACAAATCGTGGACAGCAGAATTGGGACCAGTGAACTGGAGCTGTAAGAATGATTCCCACTGAACCTAAGACCAAACTTCAAATAACTATTCCTGAATGAGGAAGTAGTTGAACCAGAAGATACCCGAGATTAAAGTCCAGTAACTTCTAAAGTCAAAGTTGCAATTCCATGATTTCAGACTTTCAAATGTAACCAGCTACCTTGCAGCACCTAAGGAGATGGGATATGGAAGAGCTGGGTTTACTGAAATCATCCAGCCTGGAGGGCTGTGACCTAGTGGTTCTCTTGGTGCAGAATCCTGCTATACCCAGCATGGTCCTAAGTGCCTGGAGAAAGGTCTGCAGGGGGTCAGGATCCAAATAAGCTTCAAGGGGAACAGCTTTTGAGAGAAGGAGGTCAGTGAAGAATGGGTTACCTTGAACTCGGTTCTGATTCTCTAAATCAGAAACACAAGCCCATCCCACCACCGCTCCCCACAAATGAAACAAATCTCTAATGGTAGAATCACTGCTTGTAAGCCCTTAAAGCCAGAGCTGAGGTTAACTTCAAATCAGAAGCTTGAAGAACAAAGACTAGGGTTCAGGGTGAGGTTAGAAACGGGCCAGCAGCACGCTGAAGATATGGAACATGCCTCGTCTAGGCTGAATCTCCTGGGCACTGGCTTCCCACTGCACACCTGCATGCTGTGCCCACCTTGAAGCAGCAGGCCCATTAACAGCAGAGATAATGATCATCTCCACCTTGACTTTGCTGGGCATCAGTCCCACTGAGTGTCTGTCTGCAAAGGTGCAAATACCCAATCAGATTCTCTTTCTCTTCCAGCCTTCCTCCCTGTCTCCCAGGCTCACTGATATCAGCATGGAAAAGTATGTCACACTTCATAGCAGCCTTTCAATGTCTAAACACCAAGTGTGCTTTCCCCTGTCACTTGATCTCTCTGCTTCCGTTTTGGTTAACCATGACATGATGGCATTCATTCTTTCTGAACTGCAGGAATGGCAGGATGCTTTATGAAAGGCACCGGCTTTGGGCTCCAGCAAATACGGGTCTCAAATCTGTCCCTGCCACTTAACCAACCATGCAACCATGGATTTATTACTTAAGCTCTCTGAAACTCAACCTCAGTTTTTTCTTCTGTGAAATAGGAATCATAACAACTCCCTGAAAGGAAGAAGAGTTGGGATCAGTGAGGATTCCAGGGTGGGAGTTACAGTAGATACCAGAGATGGTTAATCTGCGCATGCTTAGACTATACCGTGTTCTTTAAGAAGACACTTCTCTCCCTGACAGGGTGCGACACTTAAAAACAGAATACATTTTCGATGATGGTTATGTGATCTATATAAAATAAAGCACTTCCTGCCAACTACATAAACAGAGGAGAGCATGTACTCATTCCTGTTCTAATTTAATCTGTCTGAGTGCCTGGAGTTCTTTGCGAGGTAAATACTATTTTCGCTCTGGCCTTGGTGCAGCGTTCCCATTGAATTTGTCTCAGTTTGTCCTTTCGGTGTCAGGCTGATGCCTTTCTAATAGATTGGAAGCCCTTGGTTGAGAACAGAGATCCGTGAGATCTAATAACCCATAAATACCTAGCTAGCCCAGACGACGAGAAAGCGGATGTTCGGGGTAACTTGCTGTTGCGTGTGTCTGAATTCCCCTTTTCAAAGAATAGAACCCACTGAGACACAAGACCAGCACGAAACACAAGGAGATTTCTGGTGATATGGGAGCCCCTTGGAGGCTGGCAGGGACACGGAGCTCACGAGAGGAGGTCACAACTCAGCGGCAGAAGAGAGTGAGCAGAGCTGTGTTCTCAGGCACTCTGGCTATTTTTCCAAAATATCTTTGATTCTGACATGTTTACTTGTTGCTTGTTTCTGCTTCACGAAGATTTAGAGAAAACATTTGTTCTAGGCTCTCCTCCATGAAATTTAAAAAAAGAAAAAGAAAAAGGGATTTGCTGTTAATGCTTAATTGAACAATTCAGTAAAAACAACCGCTTATGTCCAGGGGGCCGCTGATGAATGGGTCAGTACTGGTCACTCCTTCTCCCTCTGGCTCCATGTTGAGAGAGTCAGATATTCAGAAACTAAGTGCTGCCTCGATTTCCAGATAACTTAGTTTTCCTTAGAAGTCTTTTTTTTCCCTCTTTTCTTTTAAAGCAAATGTGTAGTCATTGTCAAACATTTAAAAAAATACAGCCAAGAGAAACAAGGAAAAGAACAGTATCTGTCATTTACCATTTGGAGAGGACTATTAATACTTTGAGAGTTTTTTCCTAGGCATAAATAAAGATATACTTTTAAAAAATAGGTTCCTAAAATATAAAATGCAATGGTAACTACTTTCTGCCTTTCAAAAAATAAATATGTCACAATCATCTTTCTATGTTAAATATTCTCCCTCAGCATACTTTTTAATTTTTAGAAACATTTTATTTACTTATTTGGGAGAGGAGAGAATACAAGCAGAGGAAGTGGGGAAGGGGATAGAGGAAGAGGGAGAAGACTCCCAGTTGGGCAGGGAGCAGAACCGCATCCCAGGAGCTCAATCCCAGGACCCGGAGATCATGACCTAAGCTGAAGGCAGAGGCTTCACCAACTGTCACCCAGGTGTCCCTCTGCATACATTCTAATGAATGCAAAGAATACCATGCATCATAAACCACAGTTTATTCTGAAATCTAGCAACACCCTCATAAGCAACATTGTTGTTTAAAAAGGGAAAAAAACCACTCTCTATAAATCCGTGCTTACATCCAAATTTATTCCCACTGAATCATTTCTTTAGAGTGGAATTGAAGGACCAAAGTCATTAAAAAAAAAAAAGTATGTATCAGCAAACTGTTTTTCAAAGATTTAAACCAAAAGATATACTCCACTGACAGTATACTGCTATTCCTATGTCTGTTCCCAAGAAAACTGTGGCATTCTTGATGTCAGGGAGGGTGTCATTCATCTTTTCATCCAACATCTTTGTTTTTGGACATTAAGTCACTGAAGTATTTGCTGAATGAATGATGTGATGATTCCAAACATATAGAATGAGTTTGTACAATGTCTCTGGGACTCAGCTTTCTCTTGTGCAAAATGAGAATTTTAGGTTATATGCTAACATTCTGTGATTTCATATCTCTTGTATGAAAAGCAATGACCTAGATACCTTAGGGGAGATTAGCCATAAAGACAATCCATAACCAGAGTTACGGTACTTGTAAGCATATATATTTCATATATAAGCCAATTATAATTGTATAGAAACATACAAAGATGTGCTAAATATTCAGGGAGATGATGACAGGATATTCCAGGAAGATGATGCTAAGCACAGATCACCAGCTTCCTATATGCAAAAAACACTCTTCCCCATTCCGTATTTTGTGTTTTATTGGTATCTAAAAAACAGGAGGTAGAATTATCTTAAGATTCAGTTTCCAGGGGCGCCTGGGTGGCTCAGTCGGTTAAGCAGCTGCTTTTGGCTCAGGTCATGATCCCAGGGTCCTGGGATTGAGTCCCACATCGGGCTCTCTGCTCGATGGGGAGCCTGCTTCTCCCTCTGCGTGCCGCTCTGCCTACTTGTGCTCTCTGTCAAATAAATAAATAAAATCTTAAAAAAAAAAAAAAAAGATTCCGTTTCCTTAGGTAATTTCACCCAAGACAACCAAGCTTGTCCCACTAGATTTTAGGAATATATCAACCACTTTTAAATTACCCGAAATATGATTTTACCCATTGACTTTCATGCTCCTAGACCTCCTGTTCATTGGCAGTAAATGTCTGTAGACCTCTCTAAACTACCTGTGTAGCAATCATGCCTACCTTCTGTAACACTTCCTTCTCCGGGCCTCCCTATTTCACAGAAATATTCGGCTCCCACCATCACTCAATTTATTACTTACATAATTTGTGGTTATTTATTGAAAAACTATAAGGTGCCTTTTAATCTGCTGGGGGAAATGAGGCAATGTGTTAAGCCTAAACGTTTAGGCTTGTCATTGTAGTGTCTACCACCAGACACAAGGAGAAGAAAGCACCTTCTTCTGAGAGCCAGGGGAGGTCTCCTAGAAGAGGATTCTTGAAGATGACTCTGGGGATGATTCTGGAAGAATGAGCTCAAGCTTGCTTGAGCAGGCTTGATGGAACTGTGTGGGTGACAACAGAGAATAAGATTCAAGCAGAGAAAAAGCACAGAAAGTCACAGAAAGGGGACAGAAGATGGTTGTCTATCGATACCCCCTAACTCATGGCTCTTTCCACACCACCCCCACAGTTCACCTCACAAAGGGTCAGCGGGAGGGTCATCCAGTCATTCTGATTCAGTCATCTCTGGCCACCTGCTTCATCCCAAATGCCTCTACTCTCCTTCCCTGGGCAGACCCGACCAGATCCAGCCTCTGCAGTACTAGGTCACTTAGTCTCAAAGTGGTAGCCATCTTACTCTTTGGGTCTAAGAAGTGTGAATCCCTGTTACCCTCAGAGAATTCCTTCTAGGCTCCAAAGCCATGTTTCTAAATAAGTGTCTTTGCCTGGCTTTGATAATCAGAACAATGCTGACCTCACAAAATGAATCTGGAAATGTTTGCTCTCTTTTAATTTTTGGAGAAGTAGGAGAAGGATTGGAATTAATTCTTTTTTAAATGTTTGGTAGAATTCACCAGTGGAGCCATCTGGTCCTGGGCTTTTCTTTGTTGTGTGGTTTTTCGTAATTGATTCCATCTCGAATTTATTATTGATCGCTCAAGTTTTCTTTTTTTCCTTTTTTTCATTATTCTTTATAGGGTGTGTGTTTCTAGGAAGGTATATATTTCTTTGAGGCTGTTCAGTATGCTGGTACATAACTGTTCATAAGCAGTCTCACCATTTTTATTTCTGGGGCATCAGTTCCAATGTTACTTATTTCATTCCTGAATCACCATCTCTTTTTTGTTATTCTAGACAAACATTTATCCATTTTGTTTATCTTTTCAAAACCAACTCTTAGTTTTATTGATTTTTCCACTTTTTTGTATTATTTATGTTCTTATCTTTAATTTTCCTTCCTTCTGCCAAACTTGGGGTTAGTTTAATCTTTTTTTCTTTGAGCTGTAAAGTTTGTTATATACTTGAGATCTTTCTTCTTTTTTTAATGTAGGTATTCGTCACTCTAAATGTCCCACTTAGTTCTGCCTTAGCTCCATTCTGTAAATTTCGGTATGTTGTGTTTCCATTTTCATTTGTCTCAAGATATTTTCTGTTTTCCTTTTTGATTTCTTCTTTGACCTGATGGTTGTTTAAGAGTATGTGGCTTAATTTCTACCTATTTGTGGATTTTCTAATTTTTTCTTCTATTATTGATATTTAGTGTCATTCTATTTTCCTCAGAAAAGGTACCTGGTATGATTTCAACCATGCTAAATTTGTTAAGATTTTTTTGTAGCCTCCATACACAAAGATAAGCTTGAAATGGATAAAAGACCTCAATGAGGCAAGAATCTATCAAAATCCTAGAGGAGAACATTAGGCAGTAACCTCGTCAACATCAGCCACAGCAACTTCTTTCAAGATATGTCTCCAAAGGCAAAGGAAACAAAAGCGAAAATTAACTTTTGGGACTTCATTAAGATCAAAAGTTTCTGCACAGCAAAGGAAACAGTCAACAAAACAAAGAGGCAACCTATGAAATGGGAGAAGATATTCGCAAATGACACTACAGACAAAGGGCTGGTATCCAAGATCTATAAAGAACTCCTCAAACTCAACATACACAAAAGAGATAATCATGTCAAAAAATGGGCAGAAGACAGGAACAGACACTTCTCCAAAGAAGACATACAAATGGCTAACAGACACATGAAAAAAGGTTCATCATCATTAGCCATCAGGGAGATTCAAATCAAAACCACATTGAGATACCACCTTACACCAGTTAGAATGGCCAAAATCAACAAGACAGTAAACCACAAGTGTTGGAGAGGATGTGGAGAAAGGGGAACCTTACACTGTTGGTGGGAATGCAAGTTGGAACAGCCACTTTGGAAAACAGTGTGGAGATTCCTTAAGAAATTAAAAATAGAGCTACCCTATGACCCTGCAATTGTACTAATGGGTATTTACCCCAAAGATACAGATGTAGTGAAAAGAAGGGCCATCTGTACCCCAATGTTCATAGCAGTAATGGACACAGTCACCAAACTGTGGAAAGAACCAAGATGCTCTTCAACAGACAATGGATAAAGAAGATGTGGTCCATATATACAATGGAGTATTATGCCTGCATCAGAAAGGATGAATACCCAACTTTTGTATCAACATGGATAGGACTGGAGGAGATTATGCTGAGTGAAATAAGTCAAGCAAAGAGAGTAAATTATCATATGGTTTCACTTATTTGTGGAGCATAAGGAATAACACAGAGGACATTGAGAGAAGGAGAGAAGTGGGTTGGGGGAAATCAGAGGGGAAACGAAGCCTGAGAGATGATGGACTCTGAGAAACAAACTGTGGGTTTTGGAGGGGAGGGAGGCAGGGTGTTGGGTGAGCCTCTGGTAGGTATTATGGAGGGCGCGTATTGCATGGAGCTCTGGGTATGGTGCATAAACACTGAACTCTGGAACGTGGAAAGGAAATAAAATGAAGGGGGTGCTTGGGTGGCTCAGTGGGTTAAAGCCTCTGCCTTCGGCTCAGGTCATGGTCCCAGGGTCCTAGGATCAAGCCCGGCATCAGGCTCTCTGCTCATCAGGGAGCCTACTTCCTCCTCTCTCTCTGCCTGCCTCTCTGCCTGTTTATGATCTGTCTGTCAAATAAATAAATAAAATCTTAAAAAAAAAAAAAAGAAAGAAAATGAAATAAAAAAGTTTTTGTAGCCTAACGTGACCTATCCATATGCCCCTTTCTGCTGCTGTTTGGTAGAATATTCTGTATGTGCCTACTAGGCCCATTTGATCTACTATTTCCTTATAGGTAGTCAATCTGATATTCTAGCCATTGTTAAAAGTGGGATATTGAATTCTACTATTATTACGTTGAGGTCTATTTCTCTCCTCAGTTCTGTTAATGTCTGTTTCATATATTTAAGTGATCTGAGGTTGGGTGTCCCATCACCCTCATCTGTGCTAGTCCTCCATGCTATGGCCCCAAAGAATGAGTAATACTGTACTTTCTTTTTCGTGGCTTGCTTAAAATACGTTTAAATGTACTATTGTCCTTACTTATCACCAAGTTGGAGAAAATGAGCATGGGATAAAAGTCTGGGGTAAGGGAGGAAGTTGAAAGGAAGAGCAAAGGAATTATCTACACTAATAGAACATGTACAGAAAGCTGAGAAGTGCTGTTTACGCTCTCAGGTATGTAAAGAGGGTGGGGTAGGACAGCAAGGGGGCAGATAACCTCTCTAAACCTGCCGGAGCTTGGAAGTGACAGGAGAACGTGAAACTCTCAACCTCTGCATTAGAAGGAATCCTAACTGTCACAAAATACAACAACCTCATTGCACGAGAAACACTCTCTGGCCATGTGTGTGTAAGTGTTCCTTGCCTAAAATCTCTCCCTGAATACTAGGGGGGGATAAAAAAAGAGTGAAAGCCAACTGAGTAAGTTTTGGTTCTTCCTTGAAGGTTTATTGAAAGGCTCCTACCCGAGAGGGAAGATGAGAAGAGGAGGAACTGAAGATAAAAATGCATGTTCTAAAGCAGTGACATTTAGCAAAGTGATTAGGCAGTGACATTAAACAAGCTCCCAGGCCATTTCCAGATGATTTCTATGGGCACCTGTGCTGCTCAGGAAGGCCAGGTTTGAGGTGGGGAAAAAAAGAGACTCAATTAAAACCTGAGGGTACTTGCAATAGAAAGTTCAGGAAATAATTATTTGTTTTTTCATCAGTATACCTTTTTCTTAGGTAAAAAGGGCTCCTTTTTACCCTAAAGAGCATAATGGAGGAAAAATATTTGGCTAGAGTAAGTGGAAGGTGTAGACAGGATGAGGACATTAATGATGTTTCCTAGAGTGAAATCATCTTTCTTTGATTCTTGTCTCCCACCCCCCAGCAGATGGGTCAGAGTAAGGGCTGTGCTTTTTAATACAGGAACATAATTATTCTTTAGTCTTATGAGTTTGTCAAATCCCTCTATGACCTTCCAAAATCATTGTCCAGGAAACAAATGGTATCTGCAAGATTCGGCCAGAGTGAAAGCTTTCTAGAAAGTCACACATGTTTAGTAAAAATCCCACATCCCCCTTCTTTATCATCTCCACTGTCTTCTCAGTGCTGGTGGCTGACTGACATCTCTGGCCCCAAGCTGAGTTCTATCCAGACTCTGGATATACTCTTGCTTCTCATCCCTCGGCTCTTTCATTACTTCGGGGGCAAAAGTCTCTGCCATCGTCAACACACGGCTTTCAAGGCAGCTCTACACATCCAAATCCAGCTGGCAAATACGTGGCAAGCTTTTTTT
>ML104110.1:0-32129 GCA_003697995.1 Taxidea taxus jeffersonii
TGGGGGGGGGATTGTCAGAACGCCCCAGATGAACGCCCAAAGGGAATTTCTGCTATCAGCCGCTTCATTTTCAGAACTGGGAGGTCGGCCGTGCCCCTAAGAGTTTGGAGGGCAATTGATCCAGGAAGCAGATGAAAGGGTGCGTTTTCTTTTATGATGGTGCTGGTTTCTGAAATTAAGTGTTGCAGGAAGACCTGGCACTGATTCTAACAGATAGCACACAGGTTGGAGGCAAAGCACATGTTTTCGAGCTCTGTCATAGCTGCACCTTCTTATCTCCATTGCACATAAAGAGTCTATAAAGGAACCCTGCCACTTGCCTCCGAGCTGGCACTGTGCCAAGCCGCCCCAGGTGGTTCCATGGGTGTGGCTTTGGCTCCAATGTTCAGTGTTCTCCCTCTGTCCCCCTTCCTCCAACCTGCCTCACCTACCCTCCCCCCTCCCCTCCACCCTCCCTCCCCACTGAGATGAGGGATGTGCTGGGGGATGGGAGAGGGCTCTAGAAGGGAGATGCAGGGAGGGGAGGCCGGCCCCCAAAGGCTTTGCTTCAGTAAAATCTCTTTGAGCCAACCTTAAGGGTAGTGGTGGTGGTTGGGGGTGGTTTTAAATAAGTGGTCTTATCATCTATTCCTAGCTTTTTTAAACCTGCTAACAAATGTTTCCCTGGAATCTAGGATGTGAAAACTCTAATTTCTAGGGGAAGAACTAGGACACCAGAGCTTCTTAGATGAAGATGCCAAGCGTGGGTGGGAAGAGCTAAGGGGCCTGGGGGGGTAGGGATGGGAGCTGTCTTGGAAACCCCTCCTGCGTGGCCATGCCTTCAGTTTTTCAGAAAGTCTCAACTCTCTGCCCCACACTGTGCTACTTCCGGTTGCTCTCTCTTCCTCCTCTCTGCTTCCAAGGCTCCAGAACAGGTCTCTTTAGGTGAGAGAAGAGAGGAGTGATTTGGACAGATGGTCCCTGAAAGAAGCCCCCTCTTACCAAATTTGGTGTAACCCTGGCTCGTTGGTGCTGTGTAGGTGCGCTTTACCTAAGAACGTCACAGCAACTTGGGCCAGACTAGTCTGCCCACTGCCCCGGGGAACTAGAACTTGCAATTCCGTCTTAAGACTGGAAGAGAGAGATCATCTAGAATCAAAACAGATGGGAGAAAGTGAGTCTCCTACAGGCTAAAAGATGGTTGGAGGTTCCATAGTGAGCTAAACTCCGGGTTAGGACTTGGAAGCAGGGTCTAGCTGCCTGCTCCATGTTCTCCTGACTGTATCCTGCTGGGGACTATAGAGAGATGGGTTCTCTTTGTGCCTTTTATTCAATTAACTTGCATAAGTTCCCACTATGTGCAATGCACTGCATTTAGGATACTAGCTCTTTTCTTGGTCTCTGACGTCACTCAGTAGGATCTTCTTAGCTCTCCAGCCAAAGGGAAATCTTCCTTTTGTGATCAAAGACCATTTACCTGCAGCGATGAAGCACAAATGTAGCTTTGAACCTTTAACCTGGGTTAAACTAAGACAGGAGAGATTCTAGGATGTCAGTGACATTCCCAGTGTAGACCAAGAAAGTAGTTTAAGCAGGACATCTGTGGCCAAGAATTTCCATTAGAGGGTCTCCCCAGTGTATTTTAAAAGATATGGTCTAGATCTTATGGTCTTTGTCATATTATATGAATTCAGTCACTTGGCTCTCCCCTCCCCAGCAGACTTCCAGAAAAGCTGCCAGAGGGTAGTTTGTGCCCAGAGGGTGGGCACAAATAGTGTGCCCTGCTCTGCCCTTGGACACCTGGGAAACCCACCGGTGGGTGCTTGGTGGTAGAGGGAGGCTAGAGAGGGTTTAGAAGCCATCGCAGGCCCCTCGGGCTACAACTGCAATAGTGACTATGAGGGAGACATGCCCCCACCTGTAGGGAGACAGGCAAAGACTATCACCAAGGCCACATGGGTGAGGAGGGTGGGCTGTAGAAGTAGCTTAGCGCACAGAAGATGGATAACTGTGGAAAACAAGGGAAAGGGGAGAGAGGGGAAACTGGCTCCCAGACTTTGGGATTTTGTGGACTAGGAAAATAAAACACAGTATGGGAAAGATTGATACAGGGTCGCCATTTTTTTTTATGAAGTGGGACATTTTTAAAATTTTATTTTTATTCTTTTTTAAAGATTTATTTATCTGAAAGAGAGGGAGAGAGTGCAAGCAGGGGGAGGAGCAGAGGAGAGGGAGAGAGACAATCTCTCTCAGTCAGGCTGAGTATGGAGCCTGACACGGACACTTGACCCCACCACCCATGAGATCATGACCTGAATGGAAACCAAGAGTCAGACGCTCAACTGACTGAGCCCCCACGCACTCCGTGAGGTGGGGAATTTTTAAAATACTGTTTGGGGGGGTGCCTGGCTGGCTCAGTCAGAGGAGCACACGACTCTTGATCTCGGGGTTGTGAGTTCAAGCCCCACATTGGGTGTAGTGATGACTAAAGGAAAAATAATAAAAAATAAACAAAAATAAAATCAAATCCCATTTAGGATCAGCATCATCTCACAAAGGAAATTCTAACATCTCCCCCAAGGGGGAAAAAAAAAGAACATCAACTCAGAACTCAACAGAAATGTTTATAGTCATTACAATATACTTATTTTTTCTCATCTTATGGAGGAAGAGGGAAAGCTGCCCTCTGCACCGGCACAGCCCACCAAACGGTACTGGGGGTGGATCGATCTGTGAACCCCTCCCCACCTGCTTGCTGACTGTTCCTCCAGAGTGCCACTTGCCTCTCTCTTAGCAGCTGAAGGGCACAGGCAGGCAGGGCTATCGAGCTGTAACCCTGTAGGCACCCAGCTAGCTTTTCACTCTCTGGGCTGGCCATTCATCACCTTGACCTTCTCCAAGCCTTCCTTTCTGCCTGCCAGGGGTGGGGGGGCAGAACTGATGCTCCCCTCCTGCCTCCACTTACAGATTAAAACTGAAGACCTTGGCGACTCCCTGCAGCAGACCCTCTCGCATCGGCCATGCCACCTGAGTCAAGGAGCCACGATGATGCCGGGAAACCAAATGTCCGGGGTAAATGCCAGCCCATGTCAGGGAGCCCAGATAGTCTCAGCGGGCCAGTGAGTTTAAGTGAAGCCTTTTGCAACATGTCTTACCTCTAGACCTGATTCTCAGTGAATCTAGATTGGTCTGCAAAACCGTCCTACAGGGAATGTGAAGAAGGGATGAAGGCCTAGGGTGGGGGAGGCAGAATGAGATGACAGGAGAGCCCTCTTGAAGGGGAAGCCTGGCTACCTCTACCTCCCTGGGACAAAAGGGAGCTGATCTTGCAAAAAACAATGGACCTAGCAGCGAAGGGGCCGGTGTCTGCTGGCCACTTCGGGGGAGCCCTGTGATGACAGCCACTGCTACAGACATAGAGTGGTTCTGTCTCCAGTGAGCCCACTCTCCTCCCTCAAGCTTTTGCAACAAAGCCAAACCAGAACAGAGTGCTGTTGGGGGAAGAAGGAGGCACCCTAAAACAGTAACGACAAATGTCTGAGAGGGCGGATGTCCCTGTGGCCAGCCCCCCTCTTGGTCTGGATTATCTGGGGAAGAAATACCACCCCTTTTCTAGAAAGATTTAAGATTAAAATGGGCATCTGTTCCTCTCTTCTTCATCTTTGTGCACCGAGCCCTGGGGCTCTGGATGCCCAAGCATTGGGATTGGTATCTCCACTGTGGGAGCTGGTGGGAGGAACTCGGGGATCATGGACTTTCTGTCTAATCAGATTGGTTGTATTAAGCCCTAATAACTTGCTTCTTCCTCCAGAAGAGGTTCAGGCCCAGGAAATGGCCAAGATAGGACTTTCAGCATAGTCAAGTGACATGAGATTAGAAAATACAAAATTGGATGATTGGGATTACCTGTCATTTCTAGGGCGAAGCTCTGAGAGATGGGCAATCCTCAGCCCGTGCCTTTGACATTTACAGTCTAGTTGGGAGGTGAGAGTGACAGACACAAAAGTTAAATAACAAAGCAAAGTGTAACTATGATGGGCTGCAAGGCATTGCTTGGCTGGGCACGGGAGCTGTAATAATGCCAACATTAATGGAATAGCTACTACGTGCCAGGCACTTGAGCTATGAGGAGGCATAAGGCAAGGTCACTGCCAACAAGGTCTCTGAGTCTGGAGACCCCATGGGATGGATGGGCAACAGGCAGAGGGAGCCAGCATCCCTGGCATGTAAATTTGTGATGTTTGTCTCCCGCCCCCCCAACCCCCACATGCAGGACATGACCTCCCTCCATCCGCTCCAGCAGCTCGTGCTCGTTCCTGGCCACCTACAGTCTGTATCCCAGTTCCTGCTATCTCAGACCCAATCTGGGCAGCAAGGTAAGAACCCTGGCTGGCATCTCCCCCATCGGCCAAGCCCAGCAATATGCCGTCACTGCTTGCTGGATGAGGGAGCCCAAGTGTGGGGCATGGGGTGAGTGGCTCACCCCTCTGACTTTAAGATCAGCTGGTCTACTTCAGCGCCCAGGAAGGGGATGCCCACCACTGCCCCTCCAGGCAGAGGATCCTTCTCTGCTTCTCCCTCTCATCTCCCTCAATTTCCTGGTCAGTACGGACTGGGGTACAAGGCAGCCAGGAGCTGGGGGCACGGGCAGGGGCGGTGGTACGGGAAGGAAGAGCTCCTGGGGATCTGCAGAGCCCGCCTGTCCGGGTTCCTTGGAGATTCTTCCCCTCCACATCCAGCTGGCTGTGACTGTCTGGGTAGAGCTGCAGCGCCACCCAGAGGCTATAGAGGGGGGTTTCGGGTGTTCTTTGGCTGGAAGTTATACCAGAGAAGGTCTCCTTGACCAAGAGCAAACAGATTAGAATATTCATAACAACAGCTAGTATTTCTTGAGCATAATATCCCAGGAGCTCTGATGAGTGATTTTCCTGAAATTTTTCAAAATCACCTCATGCAGTAGATAGCCATACTATGTCTCCGGTGACATAATAAAGTTCCATAATAGTTTGTCTGAAACCTGTGCTCTTGGCCATTGCCTTGTGCTGCCTCTCCCTCTCTCATCTCTACCAACTAGAGTCCAAGGGAGGAGGAAGTAGGAGTTTCCACCAGTGTATGAATCCCAGTAGAGGCTTTGGAAATCCAGAATCCAACTCTGTCTTCCGTCCCTAGCACTTGCCTGAATTACAGTCCCTATCCCTAGGCTCCAGGAATCTCAGAACATTTTTGTAATGATGAATAAGAACGTACTTGAACCGTTACATATCTATTTTAGCCAAGCAATGTCTATCATACTCCTAGAATAGGAAAGAGAATGTAACAGTTAATTCCATTCGTCTTTAGAAGACAGTGATATCAAAATGGCCCAGACATACACATATAATCAATGAGGGCAGTGTATGATGCAGGGGGAAAAAACAAATAAACAAACAAAACCCCCAAAATTTGGAGTCAGAAAACTCATTGGTAAAAATTTTTTTTTATTTTAAAAATCACTTACTAGCTGTGTGTCCTTGGGAAAGTTAACCTAACCTCTCTGAATAAAAATAGAGTAAAATGAAACAAAATGGAATAATAACAAAAATAGAATAAGAGTAAAATTCTACCTCACAAGGTTATTGGGGGTTATTTGAAATAATGCATATGAAAAGGCTTTGTGTATTTCAAAATGCAATATACATGTTAGACTACTATTAGTATTCAAGCATTTGACTCTTAGTTTAGAGCTCCTTATAAGAGCTTTTTGTTTATTTTAATAAGGAGAAATTAAGCCCTGACTTTTACAGACTGGGGAGCATAAAGGTCAGCATCAGCAGCTCTGTACATCAGTGGCCCAGAGCAGCTTAGGGATGACAGAGACTCAAGGTTCGGGTTTGTGCTCAGTGATTGGGGTGACCTGCCTCATTGTCTGCTTTGGTAACTTGATGGCTCCATTTCCACCATGACAGCAAGAGCTCCCAGCTGTGGTCCTTCCTAGAGGGAGGCCACTGTCATGACCAGCAACCAGGCAGAGCCCTTCGTGGGCCATTTTCTCGGAGAGGGAAGGAGAGAGTGGTCCTCAGGCAGTACAAGGAGCAGGTAGAGGCCATACCACTAGATAGAGCTTCCAGAGGCTTGGCCCCTGGTCTTCCCTTCTCTCTCTGCCTTTCCTCCCAAGTATAAAATGTCCTCATTTTGCTAAGAGCCCCTGGCCAGTGGAGCCTTCTGGCCACATCCACTTGGTCTGGAATCCTTGCAAACTTGCTCGGGCCTTTGCAGCCTACTTCTGCAGGCACAATGGAACTCATCAGCTCCTCCACTCCAGCGCCCTTTCCTTCCCTGTTGGATTTCTTCAGCCCTGGTTATCAGATCCCAGAGCAGGTTGCCCTGAGCCTCCTCAACCCATGCACGAATCCAGGCTGGCAGGCAGGCAGAAGGACTGGTTTGGGGATCCTGTTTACATATTTACCCCGTGTCTCATTCATCCCCACCTGTGTGTGGCAATGCCAGGGCCGTGCCTGTGGGGGCCCCTGTTCACGGGGCTTGGGGTGGGTTGAGGGACCTGATGAGGTCACAGGGGGTGGGGACAGTTATCTCAGTTCCAGAGCTGTGGAACGCATCTTTCAGATGGCCTGGATTTTATTTGTTGTTCCTTTGTCCCTCCCCTTTCACCCAGGTCTGCAGCCAAATCTTCTCCCCTTTCCACAGCAACAAAGCTCTCTCCTCCTCCCGCAGACTGGGCCTGGCCTGGCGTCCCAGGTAAACAATCACATTCTTCCTGTTTCCTCCAGGGATGCCTCAGCTCTTGATAGAGCAGCTCAGTGGTTTTCCCCCACCCCCTGGATGGGGGGCACTTACCCCTCTGGGAACAGGGACTAGCAAGGGTTAATCCCTGTTCCCATGTGGGGAATGCAAGCCATGGCCGTGAGAAGTGACTGACCCCCTGTCACCCGGGGAGCCAGAATTAAAGTCCAGAGATGTCCACTCCTGGGCTATCCTGCTCCACAGTGCAGGCCCTCCACTCCAGCCCCAATCAAGCCCTGGCTTCACTCACTCCATTAGGACCAGGGGTCCGCCAACTTTCCAGGGTTGCCACGGGGACCGCCAGCCGTGCCACGGGTGCTCTCAAGCCCCAAGGAGGACACCGGAGTCCCACAGGCCTAATGTCCCAAGACCACAAGGACACAGTCTCTCACCTCTGGGTCCCTCTCGAGACCCACTGCTCTAGACTGCCTCCTGCAGTGTGCATGTGTGCCGGTCGGGAGGTCTGCCGTCTGCAAGAGGGGCAGTTTGCTGAGCTGCCCTGTTTCCACCCAGGGCCTGGTTGCCAGCTGGTTCCTCTGGCTGAGGCGACCTCATGCAAGGTTTGTGGCTTGCTAAGAGCAGCGGAAGCCGGACGGGACCTGCCTCTCCTCCCCTCATCTGGGTGTCCCCGTGCAGTTAATACCCAGCACAGCTCAAGGGACAGACATGCAGATTTGCTGGGAACAAACTGCAGCGGCCCAGGGTCCCATCTCCGCCATAAGATCCCCCATGCATCACTAAGGGCCCAGGCTCTAGAGGGCTAGAGAGGCCAGGGGAGGCATCTGGAAGAGGAGAGGGTGCCATCTAGTGGCCGGTGGGAATGGGCACGCCGGAGTCCTGAACTCTTCCACTGCCTGAGGACTCAGAAACTCGTCATAGACTTAAGGTCGGGAAGAGATCTTACACGGGCCTAAGCTCCACTCTCACATCTTACGATATTAAGAAGCAAAGAAACTGTTCAGAAGGTTATTAAGATCGTCCCAGGCAGCAGTAATAAGGGACTTGGTTAGGGTCGTGGCAGTAAGAGTAGAGAGGAGCGGGGGGGTGGGGGGGAACGGGGAGATGTTTGGGGGCAGTTGAAGGAATGCAACGTGGCATCTGATTGGATGTGAAAGGGAGCGAGAAGAAGCTCTAGCAAAGAACTCGGTACTTGTCGGATTAAAGAACAAATGAATCAAGGAAAAGGAAGTCTCAGGGGAGCTGAAGCTTTTCCCTGCAAAACAGGATCAAATCCATAAGGCTTCAAAATTATTCTCTTCTAAAAGATCCTTTACCAGGGAAAGGAGTCCTTCACTTCTCTCCGGTCCTTTTCCCTGTCTCCTCTTAAGGATGCCCATCTGAGTAAATCTGCAGGTCCTGGAGGAAAGATGGAGGAAGGTTAACCCCAGTCTAGGAAAAGAGTCAGCTGGGAAGGGGAGAGAAGAGGGCTGACATGGACCAAGTTGTCCACATGGGCAGTGGCCTGGGTACTGGACAAGATGCTTGGCCCCCTTGGTGTGTGTTTTGCTCCTTATGAAGTGGTGGATGTCATTCCTGACCCCAAAAGGGCACAACATGGACTCTAGGTCTAAGGGTCCATTTCTCTATGAAAATTAACGGAAGGAAGACTATCTCCTGACAACCATAAATGAGATCCAGGTATATTCAGATGGCACCGGAATACCTCTGCTTTAAGAACAAACAACTACAACAAAACATTCTCATGAAGGAAAAGGATGAGTTAGACAGTATTATGGCAGTCACAGGAGCTTAAAATTCTATGGAAATTCTATTAATATAACAAGTCTCAGATGTCCTCTGTTATCTTCAGTCAACACCTGTTGAACACCTCAGTTACCTCCCTTTTTGGAAAAGAACAGGCAAGGCAAACAACATTTTCCCCCCTGTCCCATTCTGAGATTTGTTTTTGGAATCTTTGTAAACAAACCTGCTAGCTCCTTTTATGGTGGAAAACTGAAAGAAGGAAGTTACCTGCTCAGAGTCAAACAATGAGTCATAGCCTAAAACCCAGAAAGGCCACTTCCTACTGTCTTACACTCCTACTATTTCTACCCAGCTATTCTAGCTATTTGCTGCCCCTTCATAGAAACCCTCGGTTCCCCCTTCCACACCACTGACAAAATAGGTATCAAGTGTACCCAGAGGTCTGTTATCCTCTAAGTAGGTCTGTTAGTGCACAATACCAGAAAACACCATTTGATCAGTTGACTAGTTGTGGATCTGTTCCGTATGTGTTCCCTCTTAGGCAATTGGGCGCCCGGGGTTGCCAGGATCTTCTTTAGAACCTCATCTGGAAGCATCCCCACATCTCCCAGTGCCCAAGCATCTACCCGGCTCTGGAGGGGCTGACGAGCCCAGTGATCTAGAAGAGCTGGAGAAGTTTGCCAAGACCTTCAAGCAGAGGCGCATTAAGCTGGGCTTCACTCAGGTCTGGTTTGCAGGGAGCCAGAAGGAACTGGGTTGAGTGAGTGGAGACAGGGCTTCCTGGGTGTACGTTTCAGGAACAACCTGAGTTTTGGTGTATTTGGGGCAAGCCTGTCAGGAACAACCTGAGTTTCGGTGTATTTGGGGCAAGCCTGTCATGTCCCTGTGTTCCCAGGGAGGGGGGCACAGTTGTCACGGGTAAGGAAACTGAGAACACTGCTGGGGGACAGGGGAGGAATGAGAGCCAGGCAAGGCGTTAGGCACATGGGCATGGTCCACTCAGAGTCTGGGGCAGGAAATTAACCAAATTCTCCCTGCGAGAGGGAAAACACCTGGAAAGGAGCCAAGAGGTGATGGGCGGGTACCTGAAGGTTCTCGTGCGTGGTTGGTGCTAGGATGGTGGGACAAAGAGGAGAAGAAGCCTGCATCGCCAGCACCTCCCTCTCAATCCCCACATGCAGGGAGATGTGGGGCTGGCGATGGGAAAGCTGTACGGCAATGACTTCAGCCAGACCACCATCTCGCGATTTGAAGCTCTCAATCTGAGCTTTAAGAACATGTGCAAGCTCAAGCCGCTGCTGGAGAAGTGGTTGCATGATGCAGGTAGGTGGCAGGGACACAAGGACAGCTGGTACCCTAGATGGTTCTGCTGGGAAGGGGCCAGGGACCTGTCTGTGTCAGGGCTTGAGGAAGTCACTATGTAAGACCCCTTCTCCTCCTGAGTCTGGAACCATTTGAGAAATAAGACACGGGAGACAGGCAAGCAGAGATGGAAATGTCAGCTTCATTCCTTAGAAGGTCCTTTGGAGGTCATGGCGTTAGGTCATGAAAATTTGGCCCCGTTCCTTTCTCCACCAGAGACCCACCCAGTCTAGACTTTAGGGCAGCTCTCCAGAATGAACAGTTACCCACCTTGCTCTCTGGACCATGTCTTGGTTAGGAATATAGAAAAGTGGGCCCTCCAGGCTCTTGTGGGGGAGAAGGGGAGGCCATAGACACAACACAAGCCCTTTTTCTGGGTAGTCTTGAGTAGGACTTCAGAAGGCAGGGAGTTACGGTGAGCTAGACAAGTAAGGAAAGCTTCCAGCAGGAGTGAGATTAGCTGGAATCAGTCCACACCGTGGCCTGGGAGGCATTCCTGGGGGTCAAGGGCAGTGTTTGGAATACTGGACAGACGAGTTTGGTTTGGGGGGCAGTGTGGAACAGGGCTTCTGCATGGCACTATGGGTATCATGGGCCAGGGCATTCTTTGTTGTAGGAAGCTATCCTCTGGACTCCACGGTATTTAGCAGTTATCTTTGGTCTCTACCCCCAGATGCCAGAAGCACCTGCCTCCCACTAAGACATGCAAAAATGTCTCCTGATACTGCAAAATGTCCACTGGGGGGTGGGGGGTACAAAATCGCCCCAGTTGAGAACCAGTGGTGTAGGTCGAGAGAGAGCCTGAGCCAGGCTCAGGTCAGTAGATACACATGGATGAGTGGTTACTGTGGAGAGGAAAGAGGGGTTGGAATAAGCAGCCAAAGGGGTTACCCCCTCAGAAGTCCCTCCATGTGGAACATGGGAGGAGCAAGGAAGCTGCCTCAGACAGGTTGTCCCTTAGGCAGCTCTTCTCAGGGCACCAAAGTGAGAGAGATGACCAGAGGGGCTGAGGATCATTGGGAAGGGACCTTATAGTTTATTTCTAGTGTGACCCCCTCCCTGATGCCTGAGTCCTTCATGAGGGGTATCCCAGCCCATCGGTCCTCCCTCGGCTCCAACACTTAAACACTGAAAAGAAAGTGATTTCCACACCACTTTCTGCCACCGAGTGCCACTGCTTTTAGCTGCAAGCACCATTTCCCATTTTACTCAGTATTCACATCCAGCCATCCCTGGGGAAAAGACAGACTCATGAGTGTTCCTTGTAGGATCTCTGCCTGCAGGCACTCACACCTACCCAGGCCACCGATGGCCAAGTGTCCCTGAACCATGACCACAAACACGGGAGGCGCTGGCGTGGGAGTTGTGGAGGACCTTTGCCCAGAGCTATGAGCAGAAACAGGGTGCTTGGCCTGTCCCGGTTCCCCTGCTGGGGAGGGGGAGGGTCCTGAAAGAGCCACTGTACAACTCAACGGGAAGCGGTATTGGACCTCAAGGCCATGAACACAGAGCCTGGCCCAGCCACTGCACTCTCTTCTCTGAGCTTCTTTTGCCTTTCCACCTCCCAACAGAAACCTCTCCATCAGACCCCTCGATGAACACCCCCAGCTCTTTCCCCACCCTCAGTGAAGTGTTCGGTAGGAAGAGGAAGAAACGGACCAGCATTGAGACCAACATCCGCCTGACTCTGGAGAAGAGATTTCAAGATGTGAGTGGCTCCTTTGGGTGGGAGTGGGTGGGCTGATGTACGCGGTTGGATGAGCAAACACACTCAGGCCCCTGTGCACACACCTGCCCTGGGAAAGGGTCAGAAAGCAAGCACACACACCCTCTGCTGCCCCCATGTATGCCAGTGAAGAGGACTGCCAGCAAATTCTTCCCCCACTGACCTCTTGCCCTGACATTTTTTGAGGACTTAATGTCCCTCTCACTGGGAACCGTAAGGGATGACATCTGGGGTCCCAGAAGAGGGCAGATCTCTGATCTAGCTGTGGCAAAGCCAGACCACTGTATATAAGTTCTTTCTTTTTTCTTTAAGTATAGTTGACATACTATATTATGTTTCAGGTGTGCGACAGGGATTCCACAGTTTTATACCTTACAAAGTGCTCATCGTGATAAGCATAGTTACCATCTGGAATTCTTTGCTTTCTATGCATTGATTTATATATCTTTTAAGTTATATATGTAGTAAATGCTCACTGTGAACAGTTAGGAAAACCCAGGGAAGTAGAAAGAAAAAAAACCTGCCATTAAATGGCATCTACATGTCTTTCCTTCTCTTTCTTTCCTCCACATGTGTGTAAATGCCTGTGATCATGTTATATGTATGTTTGTTTGAACGTGTAGCAGAAGCATATCCCTGAGCCAGTATGTGGCAGCTAATGACACCAGCTGCATGCCCCATGGGAGCTGGGGAAGGGAAGAGGGGGAAACAGGTACGTCGAAACAGCTTCTAATCGGGATCCCTCAGGTACCAGCTTCTAGAGCCTCGGTTCACACCACACAGGGCCCTAGAGGATGTGCCATTGGCCTCATTTAACGTTGTGTGCCCGAGGCCTCCAAGACTGCTGCCCACTCCAGCAAGTCCGCCAGAACATCTGGCTCAAGGATTCGATGGCCGCTTCCTGCTGGCAGGATGACAAGAGCTGGCTTTTCCTGCTGATTAGATTTCTTGAGTAAGGGAAGGGGCTAAAGGAAGGAGAGAAAGGGGCTGAGATTAAAGATTGAGGTTGGAACAAGACAGTGTTTAATATATATAATATATACATTATTATACTTATATATGATATATACATTATTAACAGATGATATTTAATGTATAATATAATAGATATTATTATATAGATATTTTATATAGATATATCTATATAATTATATATTATTATATAGATATACAGTCTCGATGGATCCACACGTTTTGTTTTTATTTTTTCCTATTTTGAGGTAGGACAGGAAGTCGTAACACAAGAAAGGGATATCAGGGCATGAGGGGAACATGGGTTTCGGGATTCTGCCTGCCCTGCACAACTCAGCGGCAGACTCCTCTTTTCAAAACTTCTGAAGGAAGAAGTGATAGAAGGGGAGAACATTGATGGATCCTCTGTTCTGTGGCAGGCCCCATGCTGGACAGTTTACACACCTTTTCTCGTTTTATCCTCACAACGATCCTCTACCTCTCCTCATTATTCTCACTTCATAGGTGTAAGACTGAGGCTCAGAGAAATTAAGGCAGTTTTCTAAGGATACGCAGTAACTGATAAAGCCAGTATTCCATCCTAGGTCTGATTCTATTCGACCCATCTCTTGTTCTATCCTGTTTCCTGGGAACATCTAGCCCCCACCCCCGATTCTTGACCCTCTCCCCTTTTCCTTCTGACCACATTCTATCCCTTTGGTGTCTGTAGAACCCCAAACCCAGCTCAGAGGAGATCTCCATGATTGCAGAGCAGCTGTCCATGGAGAAGGAGGTGGTCAGAGTCTGGTTCTGCAACCGACGTCAGAAGGAGAAGAGGATCAACTGCCCTGTGACCACACCCATCAAGTCACCCATCTATAACTCCCGCCTGGTGAGTGCCGGGAACCAAGCTGCCACCAGGCACTGGGGGGAGGGACAGGCATGGTGCCTGGAGGACACCATCCTGGGGAAGATGGCATCAGGAGTTGCAAGTGGCATGCCATACATAAATAAATAAGCAGAAAGATGCCACATATAAAATCTACACCATATAAAGGAGAATAGAGAAGGGTAAGTGATTGAAAGTAACTATGGAGAGATGCCTTTTTAACACAGAGGTCAGAGAGGACCTCTCTGGTCAGGTAACATTTGAGTGGAGCCCAAAGTGTTGAAAAGGAAAGAACTATCTAGAACAAAGGGTGTTCCAGGCAGAGGGACTAGCAAGTAAGAAGACCTGACATGTTTGAGGAAGAGAAGAAAGCCAGCGTGGCTAAGGCAGGGTGAGGAAGGAGGAGAGAACGGGAGGGAAAGTCAGAGGAGTAACACAGAGCAGACCACCCAAAGCTCATGGAGGTCCTGAAAGGACCTTGGCTTTGAGTTTGTATGAAGTGAGCCACTGGAGAGCTGTGAGTGGAGAAGTCTGGGCTGGCTGAGATGGGCTGCCATGTGGAGAATAATCTAGAAGCAGGACACAGAGGAGGTGAACTACAATAACCAGGCTGTGCACAGGGGTAGCTTAGGCTAAGATGGTAGCCACAGTGATGACAAGAAATGGTTGGATTCTGAATACACTTCAACTATGGAGCCAGCAAGATGTGCTGACGGCTCAGATATGGAGTATGAGAGATGAGGCCAAAGTGGCTTCAAGGGTTTTGGCCTGAGCAACTGGTCAGAGGTGTTGCCATTTTTCTTTTTTAAGGTGATAAATAATGTCAGAGGTATAGGTATGAGGGAAAAGACTAAGAATTCGGAGCTGGTCAGCTTGAGCTGGGCACGCATCTAAGCATCCAAGAGAAATGAAATGCCAAGTAGACAGTTGTATCAATGATTTTGGAGGTCAGGGGAGAGGTTAGGGCTGGGAATAGTTTTCAATTTAGAGAGAACTGGAAGTTTGGAGAGTAGGAAATATTGTGTCCATCCAGGGAGAGGTGGTGCCTGGAAGGTAGAGGTGGGAAGGTTCTTCATCCTTGGGGATGATAGGGTTGCAAGGTTAAGGGAATTGAGGACAATGGTGTTGTCCTCAAATCTTCCAGCACTCAAAGATGGGAGAAATTCAGCCTTGTCTGGGGTGTCTCATACAAATGACACCATTGTTCATTCTTTCACCAAACATTCCTTGACCATCTACCGTATATTGATCTTTGTGCAGAGTGCTGAGGGTACACAAATCTGTCCCCTGTCCCAGAGGATCTCGCTGCCTAGCAGAGGAGACAGACAAATAAACAAATGATAAACCACATGATAATTTCTCGAGGAGAACTTAGGAGTTGCAGGGAACAAAGCCTTGCAAGGTGGTGGTTAGGGAAGGCTTCCCTAAGGAGATAATTAATACCTGAGCTGAGTCTAAAAGGACAAGGAGTGAAGAGGCAAATAAGTGTGGGGTGGAATTCTCATGGGGGAAAGTATGGGAACCGTAGGATGGAGCAGAGAGAATGAATATATGACACGTTCCCAGAACTATAGGTAACCACCTGTCCTGTGAGGGATGTTGAAAGATGAGGCTGGACAGACAAGCAAGGCCAGACTGAGGCGACTATGAGCAATGCTAAGGACCTTGGTGCCTTAGAAGAGTCTGAAGGATTTTGAGCAGGCCATTGGCACCATCAGATGTGCCTGCAGCGTAAAAGGTGGTTTGAGAGACACAAGACTGGTTGTAGGGAAACCAGCAAGGATATGTCTGCAATTATCCAGGAGAGATGTATTGAGGGCCAAAACAAAGCTAGCGGGTAAGAATGAGGTGCTGGGAGAGACTCAAGAGATAATTAGAAGGTAGACTTATTAGGTCTTGGGTAATGAATGGGAGATTGGGTTGGGGGCAGGGAGAATGATGAAGGAAAGGGAGTACTCTGAGCTGACTCTTGGCATTCAGGTTGGGCTGATGGGGCAGGGGTTATGCCATTGTTGCGACAAGCAAACACAAGGGGACGAGCTGATTTGGGAGTAGGAAGAAGTGATGATTCCTGTTCTTTATATCCTTATAAGGTACAGTGAAGCCTGTGGGACACCAAAGTGGGAATGTCCTTGGGTACCTGGAATTATGGGTCTGAAGGTCAGGAGAGAAGGTCAAGATGGAGACATGGATCGGGAAGTCATAAGCATAAGGTGGTGGTAGAAATCTTGGGGGAGGAGGAGCTCAGTTATGGAGTTTGCACAGAGGAGCTAAGAGAAAAGTCTAGATCTTATCCTTAGGGATCACCAGCATCTGAGGGATAGGTAAAGGAGGAGGATCAAGGGAAGACACTAAGAAGGAGGCTCCAAAAGAGGCAAGACATGGCAGTGAAGATGTGGAGAGACAGTGAAGCCTTATAGGAGGGCTCTGGGAGCCCAGAAGAACACGGATCAAAACCATTCTAATCAGAATGGGGTCTGGGAGGGCTGACCCCCTAATCTGTTTGCAGAACAAATTAGAAGTTAGTGAGAACAGCACCCCAGGCTGGAGGAACCATCTGTGAGGAGGCACAGAATTATAAAACAACATGCTGCATTTGGAGAATCACAAGCATTTCCATCTGGCTGAAGCAAAGGCTTGGGGACTAGGAGGGGTTGATGAGAGCTGGCTCATGATGGGCTACAGATACTAAATTACCCTGCAAGCTCTAGGGAACCACCGAAAATTTGAAGTTGGAGGCAACATGATATTCATTCACGGTTCCTTTCTTAAATATTTATTGCATACCCACCAAATGTTTGGCACTGGAACACGGTGGTACACAGGATGCCTGAGATCTTTGCTGGCAGTCTGGCAGGGAAATCAGACATTGAACAAAGGCTCTCTGGGACGAAATCTCCAGAGGAGATGCAGGATTTAGAGGATCTAACCTCAACCAGGGTATCAGGGGCTTTGCTAAAGAATGATGCTCAAACTAATGGCAGAAGCATAAGTAGACAGTAATGAGGTTGGGGGTGCACAGGGAGGACAGAATTCAGGGAAGAACATTCCAGGCAGAGGAAAGAGTGTCTACAAAGGCCCTGAGGCTGAGCAGGGTGGAAAGAGGAAGCGTAGCCGGCTGGAATGGGCTGGAACCCAGGGAGGGGAAATGAGGAGGCTGGAGTGCTGGGCAGGGAGGTGAGGTTGTATCAGGTTGTTAAGGAAATGGAACCATGGGAGAGGAGCATTGAAATCTTTAAACACGGGGCTATGGGAGGTAGGTTCTCATTTTGGTTCAACCCCAACCCAGGACACCCACATGGAGAAAAGCAATAAGAAGCATCGAGGAGCTGGGCAGGAGCCTGATTCCTTCTCATCATTCAGGCAACACATACCGACTGAGCACCTGCAAAGTTCCAGGCACGGTAGCAGACATGGTAGTAGAACGCCACAGGCATCATGCTGCCCCTGGGAAGCCAGCAGCCTAGTTCCGGAGAAAAATGTTAAATAAGTAATGACCGTTCATGCTCGTGATGTTATGAAGGAAGCAGAGAGACAAAGTGTTCTGACTCTGCTTCTCCTCGGGTCTCCTGGGGACAGCCTCCTTGGGACTAGGACATAGTTTCTTCTGCTCTGATATGAAATGATCTCCAGGATATATAGTTAAGCAAAAAAAAAAAAGTGAAATGGTACCAGCCACTGTGGGCAGAATGCTACCATTTATATAAACTATTAAAAAGGGGGAGCCATTTTTACCAAGATATATATATCTGCTTATATATGCGTAGCCTGCCTCCAGAAGGAAACAGAAGAAGCTGGTCACAGTGACTAAATACATTATTTATTTTAAAACAACAACAAATGTCACGGGTGTGCCAGCAGGGAGGGGAGAAGGAGGAGGAGAGGGAGAGAGATGGTTGATAACATCTCTTACCACAGGGCCCCACACCTGTCCCCACCCTTTGTGGGCCCCCTGCCTACTGAGGAGGCTTCTTGTAAACGGGCAGGTAAGTGAAGACAGGAGAACTGTAGCTGATTAGTTGGGAAATGAGTACATGCTTCATCCTGTTGGGAAGGGATGATCCAAACCAGGGAGGGGAGGAATCCCAGCTCCCCGAGCAGAACTTCCTTCCAGCGTCCTTTGAAAACATCGATCGGACCTTCTCCTGTCGGCATGAGAAGAATGAAGGGGAAGCAAGGTATGCCGACTTCAGCTCAAATGAAGAAGAGGACAATGTCCAGAGACGGTGGACAGTTTCCTTCAGGGAGGAAGGGAACGAGCATTTAACAAACCTGGCACTCTTTGCCAGGCATTGAGTTGGAAGCTTTATGGACGTTATCTTGTTAAATCTTAATTAAAAGGAAATATAAGGGAGGTATTACCTCTGTTTCATGGATGAGAAAACCAGATCTCAGTGGGGTTAGGTCACTTGCCCAGAGTCACACGGAGCATTATGGTGAAATCAGGGTCTCACCCCTAGATCTGTTGGGCCCCCAAGTCCATTCTTTCTACTACACCTTGTTCTAGGTTGTGCTAAGGTAGTAATCTGAAGGGGGAGTGTCCTGAAGGGTTCAAATTGAATCCTCTTAAGTCCCTTCCCAATCTCAGAGTTGATGATGCTGTGAGGTCTCCAGGGCCAAATGAAAAGTTTCAGGGTCCAAAGTTCAGTAACCCCCTCCAGTTTTTTTGGGGAGTGGAGGGTCCTCTCCTATATCAGAGTCAGAGCTAGGCTCTGCTGCCCTGAGCAAAGGGATCTTTTATTTAAAAAAAAAAAAAAAAAGAGAGAGAACTGGGGACTGGTGAACATCTAGCCAACCGATAGTGTCTGTCCCAGCAGGAGCCCAGAGGTGGCGCCTCTTGTCACCCAGCACTCAGAACTGCAGCCTCGCATGGCCATGCTGAAGAGCCTTGCCAGGGGCCACAGCAGGGAGGACAGGGCCTGGTGTCCGCAGCAGGCCCCTGCCAGAGCAGGCCGGAGCTAGAGCTGATGCTGCACATTGTCCAGAGGCCTTCTTGTGGAAGCCGGGATGGAGTGTAGGTTTGGAACAAGGCAGTCTTCAAGAAAGCTGAGCCCTGCTGTCTGTACTCTGGGGACCCAGCACCCTGGGAGAAGCACTCAAGTTTGGAGAAGGGAGCAGACACAGACATTTACAAGCTTCTGTTGCCTTTCAGGTCTCTCCCTCTGGATCTCTGGGTCCCCTCTCTGTCCCTCCTGTCCACAGCACCATGCCTGGAACAGGTGAGCTTTGCCGCGGGGTTTCTGAATAGCTCCAGAAGCCCTTTCAACAGGGGGACAGTAGAGGTGAACCGTAACTGCTTAGGTCAGCATTCCTTAAATGTCTTTCGAAGGCTCTGAAAATCTGTGCTAGAAAAGACGGGTTCCACCATCGAGTAAGTTTGGGAAACGCTGAAGAAGACAAGTTGAAAGCAAGTGTCTGCTTTCTGTCTTATTTGTCACACTTCTCCGCACCAGAGTGCACTTAACAGCCCTGAAGAAGCTGTATGGAAGGCAGGGTTTTCCAAGCCAGTTTCCTATAGAACTCTACTTTTCAAAAAGTACATAGAGCCTTTCAAAGAATAAGGAAGGTGACCATCTGTCTGGATGTGCCCAGGACAGTCCCAGTGCCTGCCTCTTGTCCTGACCTAATGATTGAGAGCCCTGCTTCCCATTCCCCAAAGTCTCTTGGCTTGCTTGGATGGTAGGCTATCCGTCACCTTACTCACAGAACGCTGTTTGGGAAATCCAAAAACGAGAATCCAAATCTGCCATTTCCAGAAGACAAAAATGCATTTGGTGCCACGGGCCAGAGTTAGTGAATGGCCAGGAACCGAGACTTGGGTCTCCTCTCTCCTGGCTGTGCTCTTTCTAGAAGACTGTGTATCTTTTTGGTGGAAATGGGCACACCAGAGAGGCTATGCTCTCAGATTCTCTTTCCCTCCTCTGTTCACTGTTTTCTCTCTCCTCCTCTCCTCCTTTCCGAGAGCTCTTGTTCTTGGCCCTTCCCATCTCTTGGTCTGGGGCTACATATGCCCAGCCCAGGGTGTGTCCTGGAGTAGGATGATTTTGGCATCTGTCCTTTTGCATTTGGCAAGTCTTGGAGCTGCAGAACCAGCCACGCCATTCTCCAGGGCCGGTGCTGGGAAGAGCATTTATGATGAGAGCCCTCTGGGGCCGGGTGTTGAAGCTAATGTCCCCAGAGTAGGCAGATGGGTGGGACACAGGGAGGAGTGGGAGTTCTCTGAGGAGACATGTCTGAGGGCCATGTCAGGAGGTCCCAGGACCCAGCAGCATTATTTTCCCCTTGTTTTTGCCTCTCTTCATCCTCAGTAACGTCATCCTGTTCCCCTGGGAACAACAGCAGGCCTTCGTCTCCTGGCTCGGGACTCCACACCAACAGCCCCACTGCATCTCAAAATAACTCCAAAGGGGCAGTGAGCTCCTCCAGTTTTAACTCTTCGGGGTAAGGTGGAGGAGAGAGTGCCGTGACATTCTAGCAGGGTCAAGGGACTTGTGAGATGTTGGGTCCATACCTCTGGAAAGGAAGCTTGTCACAGGACTGGAAAGGGGAGTGGGGAGACAGGGGTGGGGGTGGGGGGGTGTGTGGAGAGCCAGGCTGGACCATATCCCTAGGGAGTGGGCTTTAAAGAGAAGCTTCGGCCAGGGAGCAGTCCTGGCAAGGAGCTGTTGTCAACAAAGCCAAAATTTCCATCCTCACTGGGAGGGTGGAAATTTCCAAACACTCCTATTAGAAAGGACCAGGTCCTTCAGTGGGCTTGGGAGTGCTCCACTTCCTGCCAGGAACCCTGTTCTTGGGGTGTTCTGACATGAGCCGGAGCTGCCCGTGTGGCTGACAGAAGGAGAGTGGAAGTTTTGCTGCTCCCCGTCTCGAGCTCCTGCCTGTGAGGCAGAGAGGGCAGTGGCCTCAGGGACCCAAGAGTCTGCTCTAAAAACTATTCTCAGAGCAGGTGCCTTGAGAGAGTCTTCCCTGACTCAGAACAAAGCAGAGGTTTGAAAGTTAGACGGTTACCTTGTGGGAAGAGATGAATCCACTTGCCCAAACCCAGGCCATTCAGCAAAAGCAGCCAGCTCTTACCGGCCCACAGGTACGCAGCACAAAATATTGGGACTCCTCAACCACTCCCACCAAAAAAGAAGGAAAAAAACCATATAATGTATGTTTTTAAAAAATGTTTTGAGATAGAATTCACACCCCATAAAAATTACCATCTAAAACATGCGACACCTGGATTTTAGTGTTGTCACAATTTTGCATAACCATCACCATAATCCAATTCCAGACTGTTTTCATGACCCCCAGAAAGAAACCCCATTCCCCTGTTAGGAGTTCACTGCCCATTCGCCTCTTCCCTCATCCCATTAGCAGCTTTACGGTTGACTTGCTTTTCCTTCCTTCCAGATCTTGGTACCGATGGAATCATCCCACCTACCTCCACTGAGACCAAAAACTTGCTCAGAATCCACCTGGCCCTGTATACCCCCTGGAAGGAAGGGTATCACGCCCTCTCTGAATGGACAGATTACTGTCAGAAGAGTGGGAAGAGAATTCCCACTGCCATCCCAAGCTCTTGGTTCTTCAGGTGTGAGGGCCTCCAGAGATCCAAACTGTGACTAAACCATGCGCTGGCTCCCAGTGCTCTTGAAACACATTCCGCCTCTCCCCCAGGTGTTCACCGTTTTCACCTTCTTTCCCCGGGCTCCAATCCTCTAGCTCTAACTACTTCCCACGGCTTCCCTGTGGCAGTCGTCTTTCCGAGAAAGGACACCTTGCCATTATTTTCCAACTCATCCGTGGGCTTCTGGGGATAGCAGTTTGACTGGTGTGCCAAACAACCAGAAGGAGAGACCATGGTTTGACTCTGAACTTGGCCACAATCACTGAACTGATCTCTAAATTCTGTGAAAAGATTGGAATCTGATGTCTCCACCAAATTCTGAATGCTTTCTGTTGAGCAAACTTTTCCAACTGAATCTTCATTTCGCTCCATGTTTTCTGTAGCCCCGACCCCTCTTCTAGAACCGAATCCACTCATGATGGCCTTCTCCAGGTTCCCTCCTTTTAACAGAAGGCTGAGCCACCCTCAGTCTCCTGGGCGCATTTCTCTGCCCACAGGTGCTCTTTTGTGTGCTACACCTGCTCCAGAGTTCAGGAGTGTTTATTCCTTTTCTCCTTTCTTGTCCTTATCTGGTCCTCTCTCCCTTCCCCTGGCTGCAGGAGGAACACAAAAGCAAACATGTAAGGATTATGTTGGCAGATTCCCTGTATATAGCCCCTTTCTGTGTTTGCAGCTACCTTCTCTCCTTCATGTGGAATTTTCCAGCAAAATGTTTAACTCAGGTGTGAATTTTGAAGATATCTCTGTAATATTTTATCTCCTTTTTAAAAAAAGAGAAAGAAAGGAAAAAAATGCCAAAGTGTGAAATACTGTGCTAGCTTCCACAAGAAGAGTTCCCACATGGGCTGGGAATGTTTGTTGACTTCTCGGGAACATTATCTCTAGTCTCCTTCTTTGTGGGCCAGTGTGTAGAGAAGCAACATGAAGCCATTCCAGCAATGGTAACCTTTTTTTTAGGAAAAAAAAGAAAAGAAAAAAGACTGTATATCCAAGAAAATGTTGAGATTCTAAGGAATCTCTCTGTTCCTAAATAAATTTGTATAGTTATGATATAAATGAATCCACTATTGATAAGAAAAGGTTTAGATCATTGTTCTGTGTCTTTTGTTGAGGGGGGGATAGGAGTGCATATAGTGAAATGGGATAGGGGGAGTACCTGGCTGGCTCAGTCAGTAGAGCATGCAACTCCTGATCTCAGGGTTGCCAGTTCAAGCCCCACACTGTGTGCAGAGATTACTTTTAAAAAATGAGATGGGGAAAATGTTTCAGATTGTTACATTAAGTCTGTTACTCTGCAGACTGATATGCTAAAGATGGCATACATACATTAATACAGGGCTTCGAAGAGTTCAGAGTTCTTACTCTTTTTGACAGAATTATCCTGAGGGCAGAGCAGCAGGAAACTGGTTGAAAGGGGAAAGATTTTTAAGTGGGAGGATGTTAAATGTTTAAGACCAAGTCATTCAGACTTTAGAGCTAGAGGCAGAGGCTGAAAAGCTCATATTGCAGATATCCTGAAGGTCAATTATTAAATATTCACAATGGGAAGCAACAGGTATATAAAGGAAAGCATAATCCAATAATCAAATATATTTGGCTTTTGAATGCACTGTGACTTTTGCTGAGGGGCTGAGGGACAAGGAAGCTCTCCCAGTGGTTTTTCTTAGGTTAATAAAAATTTAAATAGCTACCATTCCTGAAGGAAACACTGACCTGTGGGAAAGGGAGGCCCTTCAAAAATGTCATGGCTCATGGGGAAACACTGAAACTGGGATGAAACATTTCTTGTGAACAATATCTAAGTGCAAAATCTCTATGTAAATAATTAAGACTTAACTGTTTCCGATGTTTGGGTCTTATATTCAGAGTAATATTCCATGTCACGAAGCTGAAGAAGAAAGCCTACTTATAGTGGCTGCTGTCTCAAGAAAAGATTCAGTTGGAAGGGACTAGGTATGCGGCAAAGAGACAACAAGAGGAGCCTTTGGGACTCCTTTAAGTCTATAAAGGGACAGCTCTGTGACCCAGGAGCCCATGGGTAGTTATACTGTCCATAACGCTGGTTTTCTCTCTCTCTTTCTTTTTTCCTTTCTTTCTTTCTTTCTGCATCGCTGAATGGGTACAAACCACATGCTAATTTTCATTTATTTCATCTTTTAAAAATTTTTATTTTTTTAGAGCAGTTTTAGATCTATACCAAAATTGAGAGGAAGGTATGGAGATTTCCCATACACCCCTGCCACTTCATGTGCATAGCCTCCCCCATCATCGACATCACTCACCAGAAAGTACTTTTTTTTTTTTTAAACCAAGGAAGAATCTACACTGACATAGAGTGATCACACAAAGCTCACAGCTCATCTTAGAGCTCACTCCTGGCGTTGCATGTGCTGCTGCAGGTTTGGACAAAAATATAATGACCTATACCCATCCTTGTAATATACAGGGTATTTTCACTGCCCTAATCCTCTGTGCTCCACCTGTTCCCTTCTCTCTCCCCTATAGCCTGCAACCACGGATCTCTTTACTGTCTCTAATAGCTTTGCATTTTCCAGAATGTCCTATAGCTGGAATCATAGTACATAGCCTTTCCAGATTGGCTTCATTCACTTAGCAATGTGCATTGAAAATTTCTCGATGTCTTCATGGCTTCATAGTTCATTTCCTTTTAGCACTGAATAAATAATATTCTATTGTCTGGATATACCACAGTTTGTGTATCCGTTCATCTACTGAAGGACATCTTCATTGCTTCCAAGTTTGGGCAATTATGATGAAAGCTGCCATAAACATCTCTGTGTGGGGTTTTGATGTGGACAGAAGTTTTTAATTCCTTTGGGTAAATACCAAGGACCATGATTGCTGGATCATATGGTAAGAGTATATTTTGTTTTGTAAGAAACTTCCAAACTGTCTCCCAAAAGAATGTGGCTGCACCATTTTGCTCCCCCACCAAACAGTGTATAGAGTTCCCGTTGCTCCACAGCTTTGCCAGCAGTTGGTGTCGCCAAGCGTTCTGGATCTTGGTCATTCTAATAGGTGTGTAGTAGTAGCGGCCCAGCTGTTTTCATCTGCATTTTCCTGATGACATGATGTGGAACATCTTTTCATGTGCTTATTTGCCATCCGTATGTCTTCTTTGTTGAGGTGTCTTTTCAGGTCATTGGCCCACGTCTTAATCAGGTTATTTTCTTATTGTTGCACGTTAAGAGTACTCTGTCTATTTTGGATAAAAGTCCATTATCAGATGTGCCTTTTGCAAATATTTTCTTCCAGTCTATGGCTTGTCCTCTAATTCTCTTGAATTTGTCTTTTGCAAAGCAGACGTTTTTTATTTTAATTAAGTCCAGCTTACCCATTATTTCTGTCATGGGTTGTATCTTTGTTGTTGTTTCTAAAAAGGCATCACCATACCCAGGATCATCTAGGTGTTCTCCATCTAGGTGTTCTCTTCCTGAAATGTTATAGTCTTGCATTTTACATTCAGGTCTATGATCCATTTGGAGTTCATCTTTGTGAAGGGTGTAAGGTCTGTGTCTTGATGCGTTTTTTTTTTTTTTTAATTGCATGTGGATGTTTGGTTGTTCCAGCAGCACGTGTGGAAGACACCGTCTTCTCTTCATTGTATTTCCTTAGCTCCTTTGTCAAAGATCAGTTGAGTCTGTGTACGAGGGTTGATTTCTGGGCTATTCGACCACAGTTTCTACGAAAAAAATGCAGAATTGTAACCTCACCGCTCAGCCTCCAGTAGCTTCCATTCATTATCCACTGTCTTGGACAACTGTTTAACAGAGTCAAACCTGGGAGCAGGCCCTGATTCATTTTTCACATATGCATGATTCTATAAAATTCCAATAAAGTTTAACCAAAGCTTGGTTAGCTTCCTCAGCAGCTAATTAGGCACAAGAGAATCTATGGGCAAAAACCAGTCACTGTCCAGGCAAAATCAAAGAAGAATAACTCCTGCTACTTTTCAAAATTTGCATAGTTCAATTTTTAGTAGACTCAAGACTGGTGGGCCCAGCTGTGGGCTCCCAACTAAGGACTTTGGTGAAACTCAGAGAATGAGCTTAGTTCCAAGTTAAGAATCCTGCTCTAAGCCCCTTAGTTCCAAGACTCAAGTTAAGAATCCTGCTCTAAGCCCCTCCTCCCTGTGCACTCTGCATGCATCTGCTATCCTTATGTACTGTGTTTGCTGATTCCTCTGCTTCACCTTCTAGTCTGTGGGACGCTCCTTAAAGTTGACGTTCTTTTTCTCTTTATCTCCATGATTAACACTGTGCCTAGTACTGGGGCATCTGGGTGGCTTAGTTAAGTGTCTGTCTTTGACTCAGGTCATGTTCTCAGGGTCTTGGGATCGAGCCCTATGTCAGGCTCCCTGCTCCGTGGGGAGTCTGCTTCTCCCTCTTCCTCTGTCCCTCTGCCTGCTTGTGCCAATTAATAAATAAAATCTTTAAAAAAAAAAAACCAACACTGTGCCTAGTACATAATAGGCAATTAAGATTTTTGAAAATTAAATTCTCTCTTTTTTTTTAACCTTTGAATGACTTTTAGTGCCCTTCACAGAGGCTAGGAGCTGTGAATACCTAATAATACAGTACACATCTATAGGGGATTCTAGTCAAGGGCAGGCAGCATATCTTGGTGGTTGAGAGCATGCCCTCCAGAGCCATATTGGCTGGGTTCATACTCCAATCTGCCTCCTACTAATTATGTCACCTTGAGCAAGTTCCTTAACTGCTCTGTTCCTTAGTTTCTCACCTATGAAATGGGGATAAGCATAGTACCCATCTCATAGACCTGTGAGAATTAAATGTTAATAATGTACGTAAAGTGCTTGGAACAATGCCTGGTACAGTAAGTGTTGACTGTTATTATTGTGATTATGATCACAATTATTGTCATTATTATTCCAATAAATTGGTGGAGAGTTTCCTGTTCCCTGTTCTCCCTTATAGCCCAGAACATCTTAGGGAGGGGGGATGCCACTGTTGAGAAATATCTGATCTGGTAGAACAAGGGTTATATCCAAACATATATAAATTAGTATATTTAATCCAAGGTAATGAAGCTTGAACATGGATAGAATAAAGGCTCAATAAAGGCTCTTATAGAAGAACTGGCATTTATCCCTCCAGCCTTTAGACCCCTGAAGCCTTTTAGTACTCCTTTCTTCCCTGGAAAATGGTGGCAGCAAGAAAATATTTCCAAATCCAGACACTCGAAGAAGAAAAATACTACAACAATTATAAGCAAATGGGGAAAGTTGCTATTTGCATACTTTCCATTCAGTGAAATGGATCCTTCCCTGTTCTCTTTCTCCAGGCTCTCATTACTTCTTATCTGGTCTGTTCCAACCCCCTTGAAGCAGGTTACCTTCTCTGGTCCACCTTACAGGGACTTGGGCTGGGTGCATAGCAGTGATTCTCAACTTTGGTTACACATCGGAATTCTGAGATTCTGTGTGTCTAATAAACTCTCAGGAGCTGCAGATTTTGCTGGACTACTGACCACACTCTGAGTAACGAGGGCTTGGAGAACATGGTAATATTATATCCCCTTGTCCAGTAACATCATAGGCTTCCTGTTACCCACATCATAAGATGCCTCAGCCTGGCATCTCAGACTGGCATTAAAGTCACTTAGGGTCCTCTGACAGCAGTGATTCTTAAATGTGACTGGTATCTGAATGACCTGTGGGTTACGTTTTAAAAGATATGTATTCCTGGCCCCCATATTAAGCCTGCTAAATCATACTCTTCAAGATATAGCCTACAAGGGCATTTGGAAGACACATCCTAAATTGTGTAGAAGATCAACAAGGTTTAGAAGCCCCAATCGGTTCCAATACACTTTTCCAGGCTCATTTCCCATTCATCCAACCATCGAACATCTAGCACATCTGCCTCCTACCAGGTATTAGGAAAACAAAGATGAAAACAGTTTGAGCCTTCCTCATGAGAGATTGGCAAGATAAATGTCAAAACTAGATTATTAACTACTCCCCAGCCATGGTGTAAATGCTCACACCCCTACTTAACGACTTCTATTTTTAAGACTGTCTGGGCCCCTCCGCATCCCATTGTCACCCATCCTAATAAACCAATCCAGATACCCTCTTTACCCCATGTGAGCCTCCATACTTGTTTGGTCATTTCTTCCAGCTGGCTTTCCTTGGTGTTAAAATAGAGCTCAAAGAGGAGAAAGAAATTACTGCAAGTGTCACAAACCACAATAATTGACATTTATATAATGACTTCCTTGGGCCCGCCATTGTTCTAAGCAGTTTACATTGGTAAAGCGTGTAAAATTCTCACAACAGCCTTATAAGATGGCTATTACTACTATCCCCGTTCTGGGTTTGAGAAAACCGAGGCACAGAGAAGTTAAGCAACTTGCCCAAACACACAGAGTCAGTAACCAAGTCGGGCTTATTTTTAAGCCTTATATTCTACCGCCAAGTTGGTGACAGGGCTGTCAGGAAAAGGACTGATTTCTAATTCCCAGGCCTGAGCCCTTTCTGGCAAATTAGTGATTGGTGTGCTTGTTTCACAACTGAGACTCAAGAGTGAGGGCAGCGATGAGGTCTTCTATCTCCCACAGTGACCAGTAGGGGTGCGAGCCCTCAGTTACAGGACGGGCTGTCCCAAACTACGGGGGACGGGGGACTGGATGGATAATTATTCAAACAAACAAACACGCAAACAATGGAGGCAGCCCGCGGGTCTCACGTGACCACTAGGTCACACCCCGCTATCTTCCCCCCACCCCCCACCCCAGCCGGGAGCGCTGGAGGAGGACCCCCCCGGCTCCCTTGAGAGACCTCCCTCGTCCAACTCAGGTTCTGCGCTCTGTCCTCCCAGCCACAAGGTGCCCCCAGACCCCCGGCTCCTCTTCCGCCGCCGTCAGAGCATCGTTCTCTCTCCCTCTCTCCGCCGCTTCCTGCTCCGGGGATCCGCGCTCTGAGCTCTGGGGCCGAGGCGCCCGAGGCTCCCGAGGCTTCCCGGGGCGCTCGGCCAGGTAACAGCGCGGCGCGAACTGCCCGCACTCCGGCCGCTGGGCTGGGTTCGGGATGAGGACCGCTCGGTCCGCCCGGCCCACTGGCGGGGAAGGAGGCGGGGGAATGGCCCCGCCTGGCCGCCGAGGAGGCGCTGGGGCAGGGTGGGGGGTGCTCCTCCTGCCCGGGGGCGCGGGAGGCCTTGCCACTGGGGGCTCGGGCGGGCGGAAGGCCCGAGGTCCGCACAGCGGCGTGGCCCGCGGGCGGTGGGCGAATCCGAGGGAGCGGCGCTCGCGGTGCCCGCGGGAGCCCGGGTTGCGGCTCGCCCCAGCCACGCCTGCTCCGCGGCCGCGAGCCAGGTGGGTCCGCCCAGCGCTCCTCCTCCCGAATCTGGCCCTGGAACGGAAGGAGCGAGGACGGGAGCCTTGGAATTCTGAGCCGGATCGGCCACCCCAATACCCTTCCGTTCTTTTACCCAAAAGCGGGGGAAAAAGAAAGAAAGAAAAGCGGAAATCCAGAGATGGAGTGACTTTCCCAAGGTCACAGACTTGTATCTGGCCCTTACAAATGTCTATTCTTTTATTTAAATGTTTGTAAATAGACTACTGTTTCCTCTGTTCTGCCAGGGAATTAGGATTCAGGGAAGAGGGCTCTAAAAATACTAATCAGCAGATCCAAATGAGCTGATCCGTATTACTGGCCGGTGACCCTGGCATTCACAAGGAAATAAGCGAGAACGGTTCTTTTCACTCTGGGTACTTTGTATTTCTGGCCCTTGCTCTGGAAAATTGGCCTAGATGTTTTACAGAATTTATCTCAGAACTCCTTGTCAGAACTGGGCCGAATTAGAATTTTTCAATTCTCTTTTCTTCTCTCTTTCGTTTTCCTTTTTTTTTTTTTAATGGAGGCTCAAGAGGTGAAAGTGATTTATCCACACTTTTATGCCTACTTAGGCACAGACAGAATTGGAACTCAGGACTGTGATTGATACCTGCTGTTTTCTTGAATAGAAACCTGATTTCAGATGAACACTGTGCAGAACTTGACCTTGGTAAAGCCCTCTGGATAGCATTCTGGGGAGTGGTTTGTGTATTAAAGTGTGTTGGTCCAGGGATACTATTTCACATGTCAGAATAGGGTTAAGCAATAAGGGTAGCCGTGCAGAAAATTCCTGCTGAGATGAGACAGATACCTGAAATGTTTTTTACTTTTTTATTTGTACTTTCAATAGAGAAGCTAACGAATATTAATAACAACATCTTGGTTACTTTAAGATTTTAGACCTGGATGGCTAAATTGACTCAGTTACAGTCATTCTTGGCTTGGTATATTTGTCATTAGTAAAAGTTTCAAAGTGTAGCTTTCTGACTTTGTTTGGTGTTTAAACTGCTTTAAGGATATTTTTTATATCTCAACAAAAATTTCCCACTTAAACACCTTCTGCTTCTGCCTTGGTCAGTCTTTGAGTTGGGTTTCAGAACTGAACAGAACAAGGATTTTTTTACCCCATTCCGAAATACCTAGACTCCGTTTAGTTCCCTATTCAGGTTTACCTCAAGTTTCTATTTTAATTGGTAAACCTGTGACCCAAATCCAAACTTCAGCTGAGTTAGTATCAGCTTCAAACCACACAAAACTGCTATGCATCATATGACCTCGCAGAAACCACAGGCGGTGGTACTGTTTTTTTCGCAGGAGTGTCTTATTGGGATTTTTGAAGCGTGAACACATTATCTAATATGTGTATTGTATTACTCATGTTCATCTTCCAAGGTCAGTCATCACTGGCAGGTTATTGTTGACATTTACCCATAGTAACAATATGTTATTATCAGGCAGTCTACCAACTCAGAATGCTGTTCCTGGTTTTCGGTTTAGAGGTTTTTATCAGTTATCTCTAAGGAACATGGAATCAGAATCACAGCCACGCTTTAATGGATGATTCTCATCTGGGTCAGTAAGGAAGAAGTATTTCAGTGAAGGCAATGTTTTTGTACTATCCTAGAGTAGGAATGAAGATCATACGCAAATTGACCCACTGCTGTTTTCTTAGGGTGCATCCTTTGTTTTTTCTGGTTTTGGTCTTTTCATCATAGGATGGCATTAGCTCTGTGTCCGCAGGTGCTGTGCAGCCTGGGGGGCTGGCTCTCACTCTACATTTCTTTCTGCCGCCTGAATAAGCACCGGAGCTTTGAGTGGAGCTGCCGGCTGGTGACGTTCACCCATGGAATCCTCTCCATAGGTCTTTCGGCTTATATTGGCTTCATTGATGGCCCCTGGCCTTTTACCCACCCAGGTAGGTAGGAGACATTAGAGGATTTTTCCCTAAGGGGTTTATAATTTGGGGATAGTCTTGGAAGGATGGGACATTTTCACAGAATTTGTATAATATTGGAGAATATTGAAAAATAATTACCTTTATGATTTGTATTGGGAGTCTTCATTTTTTTTTAAAAGATTTTATTTATTTAATTGACAGATAGAGATCACAAGTAGGCAGAGAGGCAGGCAGTGAGAGAGAGGAGGAAACAGGCTCCCTGCTGAGCAGAGAGCCCGATGCAGGGCTTGATCCCAGGACCCTGGGACCATGACCTGAGCCGAAGGCAGAGGCTCAATCCACCAAGCCACCCAGGTACCCTGGGAAGCTTCATTTTTAATTCTCATAGTGCAATTGTCCCTACTTCTGCTTTTCATAACTTTCTACTCAAAAAAAATTTTTTTTAAATGCTTGTTACATTGTAGTTCACCAAAATATACAAAACATACAGCCAATATCAACATCTTCCACCACTACCTCCAAACAGACACAAATGGACTGTATTACACATACTTTTTGATAACCTGCAATTTTCACTCGATTGTATATTCAGAGAGTATCTATGTATATAGATCTTTTTATCCCTTTTTTAAAAATTAATTTGTTTTAAAAAAGATTTTATTTATTTGACAGACAGAGATCATAAGTAGGCAGAGAGGCAGGCAGAGAGAGAGGGAGAAGCAGACTCCCTGCTGAGCAGAGTGCCTGATGTGGGGCTCGATCCCAGGACCCTGAGATCATGACTTGAACCAAAGGCAGAGGCTTAACCCACTGAGCCACTCAGGCACCCCTTTGTTTATCCTTCTTTACTGTGATGTCATAATTTGTTATGCATATCCTATCATTTATTTAATTGATTTCTCATTATTTGTAGCACCTATATTGATTTTTAAACTGCTAGATGTACAAGTATTACCTCCTTCGAATAAAAAAGGTTGTATCCTCTCGAATTAGTTTTCTGGGGCCGCCATCACAAAATGCCACAGACTGGGAAGGCATAAACAGCAGAAACTTGTTTTCACAATTCTGCAGGCTAGAAGTCCAAGATCAAGTTGTTGGCTGGTTTGGTTTCTCCTGAGACTTCTCTCTTTTGCTTGCAGGTGGCTCCCTTCTTGCCATGTCCTCACATGGTCTCCCGTTTTCATGTGTCTGTGTCTTGATCTCCTTTTACAAGGACACCAGCCATACTGGATAAGGGCCCATCCTAACAACCTCATTTTAACTGAATTACCTCTTTAAAGGCCTTCTTTCCAAATACAGTCACATTCTGATGAGTCGGGTGTTAGGGCTTCAACATAAGAATCTGGGGGCTACACTTCAGACCAGAAGTCCCCTAGGATATGATTTTTTTTTAATTCCTTAGATTCCTTTTTTCTTTATTTCCTGAAATTCCTATATTGAGCTTCTGAGGTTTTCCCAAAACTATTCCAACTGATATGAAAGCTGCTATTAAGCTATATGTCTTATATGAAGGTTTTAAAGAGATTTGAACTTGTCATGTCCTTGGACTCGATTCTCTTGGGCTAGGAATACACTAACTTCTGGGGTTCTTTCCAGGGTCCACTTTCAAGAAGGGTAGGGCCACCAGTGTCCCTACAATCTAACCCATTAAGCTAAGAAATTAATCTGGCAGGGACGCCTGGGTGGCTCAGTTGGTTAAGCGGCTGCCTTCGGCTCAGGTCATGATCCCAGCGTCCTGGGATCGAGTCCCACATCGGGCTCCTTGCTCAGCAGTGAGCCTGCTTCTCCCTCTGCCTGCCACTCTGTCTGCCTGTGCTTGCTCCTGCGCTCTCTCTCTATCTGACAAAT
>ML104110.1:32229-57627 GCA_003697995.1 Taxidea taxus jeffersonii
CCTAAGAAAAAGAAAAAAAGAAATTAATCTGGCATCCAGGGCAGGATAATTAAAAGAGTCTGGAAACAGACCTTTAAAATTGGTCACATAAATAAATAAACAAATAAATAAATAAAATTTTAAAAAATAAAAAGAGAAAGAAACTGTAGGGTTTTAACTGAAAAGACAAAACAGCTCAATTTTATGCTGCTCATAGAGAGGACACTGAATCATGCCTGGTGTTCAGATCACTCATTGAGATCTGATTCAACAGAACAGCGTTTCCCAGGCCTGTGACATTATTGGGTTTGATAAAGACCGAAGTTTTAGTTTTTAGTCTTTTGTGGTTGTCACTGAAATGCATGTGCTGCCTGGTTCTGGAAAGCTCGGGAAACATTGGACCCTGGTGCAAGGCAGCTCTGTTCCCAGCCACTCAGTTTGCTTTTGTCTCGGTTTATTTCAGGTTCTCCCAATACTCCTCTCCAAGTGCACGTTCTGTGTCTCACCTTGGGCTACTTCATCTTCGACTTGGGCTGGTGCATCTACTTCCAGTCCGAAGGGCCCCTGATGCTGGCTCACCACACACTCAGTATCCTGGGCATCATCATGGCCCTGGTGCTTGGGGAGTCAGGCACAGAGGTCAACGCTGTCCTCTTTGGAAGTGAGATCACCAACCCCTTGCTGCAGATGCGCTGGTTTCTTCGAGAAACAGGCCACTACCACAGTTTCACTGGAGATGTGGTGGACTTCCTTTTCGTGGCCCTTTTTACCGGAGTGAGGATTGGTGTAGGAGCTCGCCTCCTTTTCTGTGAACTAGTCTCCCCCAAGCCCAAGTGGTTTGTGAAGGTTGGGGGAGTAGCGATGTATGCCGTGTCTTGGTGTTTCATGTTCAGCATCTGGCGTTTCGCGTGCAGGAAAAGCATCAAGAAATACCATGCCTGGAGAAGCAGGCGGGGCGAGGAGCGGCAGCTGAAGCAGAACGGCCATCTCAAAACGCACTAGCCATGACTTTGTCCAGGCGGTGGGTCAGGTTAGTCGGCCGCGGGACCCAGGTTGGAGATATGGCTGTTACAGAACCATGCTTCCAGTGAAGTTAGGTTTTAAAAAAGGGCTAAACATTATCAGTTTGGCCAGTCTTCGAATGGAGCCCATACCAGTATTAAAACACGAACTTCCGGGACGCCTGGGTGGCTCAGTTGGTTAAGCGGCTGCCTTCGGCTCAGGTCATGATCCCTGCGTCCTGGGATCGAGTCCCACATCGGGCTCCTTGCTCGGCAGGGAGCCTGCTTCTCCCTCTGCCTCTGCCTGCCTCTCTGTCTGCCTGTGCTCGCGCGCTCTCTCTCTCTCTAACAAATAAATAAATAAAATCTTAAAAAAAAAAAAAAGATTTAAAAAAAAAAACACGAACTTCCACCGTAGCGCGGTTGTAGAAAAGCGAGACTACTCGGTGGTAGTTGTGAGTATGTCACTGTGAGATAAGCAATGCTGCATTCCTTTTAGTTCCTGGCGTCCCTGGGTCCTCTTGTCTCTGGGATGCCTGATGGCTAGACAGCTCAGGAGGGAATTTGAGAATTCCTTCGAGAATTGACTCCTTGAGCAAACCCTTATTCCTGCTTTCCATGTAGCAATTTTTTTTAGGATTTTATTTATTTATTTGACAGAGACACAGCGAGAGAGGGAACACAAGCAGGGGGAGTGGGAGAGGGAGAAACAGGCTTCCCACTGAGCAGGGAGCCCGATGTGGGACTCAGTCCCAGGACCCCGGGATCATGACCTGAGCTGAAGGCAGGCACTTAATGCCTGAGCCACCCAAGCACCCCTCCAGGTAGCAATTTTAAATGAAGTTACCGCATTTACTATAAAAGGAGGGACTTTCAGGAAGAAAATGTCTGGCATTCTGAGCATTAGATCAGGGAACTGGATATGCTTACACAAAGGGAAAGAGCTGAGAGAAGGATGGGGTGAAACTGGCCGTAGTAGTGGGTCACTTCTTGAGGACCCCCTATACCAGCTGTTGAGGGTCCCCAAGACAACCCCAGGTTTAGTGCTTTGCTTAGAGGATTCCCAAGACTCAGAATGTAGTCAGGCTCCTAGCTGTGATTAATTACAGTGAAAGGGTACAAAGAGAGCAGTGAAGGGAAAAGGTGCCTAGGGCGGAGTCCAAGGGAAACCAGGCCCAAGCTTCCAGAGCCCTCTCCAAAAGTGGGATCACCCAGGATGTGCTGAATTGCTCTAACAACAGTTTGCAGCCATATGTGTAAAATGTCCAGCAAGGAAGCTTATTAGATGCTTAGTGCCCAAGTGTTTTATTGGGGGCTGGTTATGTAGGCAGCCATTGCTGGGCATGGAGCAAAATTCCTGACTCCCAGCAGGAAGGTAGGTGTTCAGCATGCACCATATTGTTGGCACAATTTAGGCACAGTGGGCCATTCTCAGCAGTTAGTGGAGGGAGTGCTCCTGAAATCAAAGTTCCCAGATGCCAGCCAAGGGCCAGCCTTGCAGGTGGGCCTTCCCAAGGACAGGAGTTCAGGTCTACCCTGTTAACTTTCCTGCACAAAAACCAGAGAGGTAGGGCTTTGGATGAGAGATGAATGAGATGTGGATAGATTTACCAAGTCCTGTTGTACGGGTTCTGCCCTACCAGGAAAACCATGCCAATTCTCAGGGCTTTTGTGCATTAATCTCCCAGGCATGAGAGACTGTGAGTGAATTCCATAGGGATTTACCATGTGGATTCCACGGTGCTTGAGATGGCAGTTCAAGTTTCAATTCTGCTGTACGTTCTGCAGACCAGAACCAAAGAAGTGTGGTGGGGTGATGAGGCTAATTTTTTTTTTTTTAAATTTAGCCCTCTTAACTACCTTTTCTTTTTTTTTTAAGATTATTTATTTATTTGATAGACAGAGATCACAAGTAGGCAGAGAGAGAGGGTGGGGGAAGCAGGCTCCCTGCTGAGCAGAGAGCCCGATGCAGGTCTCGATCCCAGGACCCCAGGTTCATCACCTGAGCCGAAGGCAGAAGCTTAACCCACTGAGCCACCCAGGTGCCCCTTAACTACCTTTTCACTGAAAAAGGTGCCCCTCTGTGTGGATAAAATATGACAAGGGTAGTTTCGGAAGGGAACAAAATATTTCTTAGTCCAACAGTCTCTAATCTCACCCAGGAAAAGCGAGAATGTAAGCTTAGAACGAGAGGTTAGGAATCCATACTTTCTGGCTTCTTTTAACTAATTTGGCTACTCACTTCCCAGATCAGTTGGTCAGGTCGCTGGTGTACTCTTTGTCTCGGTTTAAACTCTGTTGTGAGTGAATGAAATACCCTGTTGTGTATTTCACAGCAACACTGTGGCATTTTATTAAGGGGTGTCTTTAATGTAGGACATTTATGGAAAAAAATTAAGTATTATTTATTTATTGTTTGTTTATTTATTTATTTGATTAATGTATTATGTTATTTAGACCACTGGGGACTGATATGCTTAGTTACTGATCAAATGTGTGGGGCCACTGAAGGCTAAGCCTAGGTTGGTAGAAAGTCTCCACCCATTCTATGGTCACTGGTAATACTAAACTAATGAGTGGTCTTGAAAATGGATGTCCGTGGCCAGACATGGTGGAGCACTGGAGCCGCATAGAGTCATCGTTGCTGTGGCAAAAGCAGCTTCCAAGGCATGTTAACTGGGAGTCTTTTAAAAGGACTGTCACCTGATTAACGAGGTTTGATGCACATGGAAATAATCTGACAGTAGCATCTCCCATCTCTTTTCTTCTGTGATCAGGATCCCCAGAAGGCTGGTGAGCTTCTTTCCAACAAAACTGTGGTCAAAGTTGGATGCTAGGGAATGCTGATTTTAGCAAAAGCCTAGTAAAAAAGAGTGGCTTGGCGCAGGAGCTTAAAAAAAGAAAAAGCTGGCTCTTGAATTTTGGCACAGTGCAACCTGTTCCATACCAGACAAATGAATAGGCTTAATCTGGTACCATTTTTTTTTTTTTTCTTTTTACTCCTCAGAAGTGAAGGGATTGCAGATCTTGCTGTTCTAGGGGTACTCTCATGGGAATATACATAGGTGTCTTTTGGAATTTGAATAACCTAAATAATAAGAGAAGAAAAATTGTTTGTTTCAGCTTTTCTTGATGTTTTAACTAATAACTATGAAGGAACCTCCCTGGGAGAAAAATGGGACATGAAGGTGAGTCAGCAGTTAAGATGCCAGGTTTCTATGTCACAGGTAAATGAAGGGCTAATTAACATGTGATATGGTCCAACAAAATGAAGTATTTTACTCACTTGCCTTTGGATTACTATGTAATAATTCCTAATACTTGCTCAAGAAAGATTTATATATCAATGAGATTTGTACTAAATTTTATAAAAATAAACAACTTTTTATCAACCCAAAGTCTGCCTTTACATCTTTATTGTGGTTTTGCCAAGAAGTAAAACAAAAAGAATTCTTCTGGCTTGTAGAAATGTTGACCCATATTTATACTTAACCTGTGAAATACCTCTCTTATCTGCTCTTACCACCAACCATTCCTAATAACTGTTTACTTTTGGGGGCAACAATCTACATACAGGGAAAAAATTGCCAGAGAGAGGAAGAACTAAATTTTTTTATTTTGCCACTTGTTTGGGTAGTTGCCTTAAATTATTTATTATATTTCTCTCTCCCAGGGGCAGAGGGAGAGAGAGAGAATCTCAAGTGGATTCCCTGCTGAGCATAGAGCCTGACAACCTGTGGGTTCAGTCCCACAACCGTGAGGTCATGACCTGAGCCAAAACCAAGAGTTGGATGCTCAGGCATCGCTGAGCACTGCCTTGAAAATGATGATGTTGAATGGGCTTCATGAAGACAAGGTCCTCAGCTCTCTTCAGAACTGTGTTTAGAATGCCTAGAATAGTGTTAGACATACAGTAAGTGCTCAATAAATGTTGAAAGAATGGATGAAGATGTGGTTTAGAATAACCACCCTGTCCCCCCACCCTCTGGGAGGGAGTAACCTCAAAGCATGCACCATGGATTGTGTCACCAGTGTCATTTTTTTAGGTTAAGCAACTAATGACCGTGGGCACTGTGTTCTCCCTAGATTGGTGTGACTCTCCTGAAGGCATTCTTTACATATAGCCTTTACAAGAGTCTAGAGCTACCAAGAGCTCTAAAGAGCCTTTCAGGGATGTTTTTACTCTTAGAGTAAAGAGATTTTCATCATTGAAAAAAATAGTTCTGGAATGAATAACCACTGGCTTAATTAAATCCTTTGCTTACCATCTTCTGAAGCTTTCCCACAGCAAATGCCTTCTTTGCTCACAGCTAGAACTTTGGGTCTGTTTAAGTTTGGAAAGATCTTGAAAGCAGCCTGCCAAGAGGTTTTGTATGCAAGGAAGAGAAGGTGAATTAGGAAATTTTCCCAGTTTGCTTTATTCCTGAAGCTCAAGTAGTGAGGCGTTCTTGAAGGGAAGAGAACTCATTTTTTAAAGGCATGATTTGATGACTCATTGGGTCTAATTAATTTCATACATACCCTGTAAATTATTAGAATCTGGCAAAAGGATTTAGTATGTTTAAGGAAGATATACATTTGGGGATAAAGTTTGCATTTTGGTCATTTTATGTGGCTGGATGGAGTTCTTTTCAGTTAGTAGGCAAAAAATACGCAATTTCAGGAGTTCTCAGGGTAGAATTATGCTAGGGTACACCAGCAGGTGGCGATGTATCCTGGTCTGATCATTAGGAAAGTAGTTTGGAACGTTAATCTGCTATTCTTTCCCAAAATAAACATTACAAAATTAGCTGGCTGTGCCCTGAACTTAAAAAAAAAAAAAAAAAATCAAGCAATAAAGAGTCATCTTTGGCCTCTGTTTATCTTTTCCTTTTTTTACCTCGTTCTAACGTCAGCCTTAGCTCATGCATCTATTCAGGGATAATGATCTTTTCATGAACTGTTACAGGTTGACTTTTAGAAACAGCATTGTTAAGAGGTAACTGTTTCCCCTCTCCACAACCACTGTTTATTAAATTTGCTTTAACTCTTGATTTCCACATAAAGGCTGAGAACTCTTACCTACCAATACAGGTTTAAACCCATTAAGTCTGAAAACAGGTAAAGGGACAGCCACTTTTGACACTGGCGGGCAGAACTGAACTTTTTGCATGCGGTACTTAAATTGCTACACTATGGAACTATGCAACCATAAAACTAGATGGATATCTAAACGTACCCGGTAGGAAGAAAATATGGGAATTCTTCAGAGAACTGCTATGCTTTCTACTGGATAAATACACTTAACTTGCTGCTCCCATTTCTCCCCACAGCAAGCTTGTGAAGTCGCTGTGGAAAGCAACATGCTTTCTCCATTTGGAAATCATACATTTCATTTTGCCAAGGCAGAAGCAGTCTCAAAGCAGTATTATTATACCAAGAAATCCTGGCTCCAATTCCCAAACTGTCTCCCCCGTCCCACCCCCCCACTCCCAGCCCCACACACCTCCCTCCTCTAACTTTCCCCTGGCAGCCAGGGTTGGTGCGCGGCGGCCCCTCCCTGGGACGAGGCCAACAGGTGCCCCAGGTGAGCGTCCAAGGCCAAACCCTCTCTTTGCTGGGGTATGCTGCGTTAGGGACGGTGTCCCGGCACCTGGACCTGAGCTCTTCGCTTCCATCAGTCACAAGTGGTCTTTACGTGTTATCAGAAAATAAGAACAAGTACATTCCATTAAAGAATAAACATTTCCAGGGCAAGGTGGGGGCGGGTAATTCCCAAAGAGCCTCTCATCCCGGACGCCTCAGGACCGGGAGAGTGCTGTTTGGCGGTCTCCGGAGTAAGCCGAGCTAGTACAAGCCACGCTCCAAAGCACAGCTCTCCGGCGCTCACCGGGCCCTGGGGCGGACGCTGGGTGGGTGGGACTCCCGGGTGGGCCCGTTCCCCCCTCCCCCGCCCCGCAGAACTACTTTTTCGCTCCCCCAAACAGGACTCAGGCGGAGGCGTCCGCGCGGCCCTGACGCGCGGGGAAGCGCAGGGGAGACCAGGGCGGCTGGGCGACGAGGGCGGCGGGACGGCCCTGCGCGCCGCGGAGGGATCCCGGGTGAGGCGGCTTCCCGAAGTCAGAGGGGAGGAGGCCAAAAAAGTCGGCGGGGGAGGGGAAGTGCGAGTTCGCGCTGGACGCGGTTGGGGCCGGGAAGACAGAACCGGAACCGGAACCCGTGCGCGCGCCTGCGGTCGTCGCGCGGCCCCCACCGCCGGCGGCCTCCTCCGCCCGCCGCGCGCGCTCCCGCGAGGGCCCCAGGACCCGGCGAGCCGGCCCCCGCGCTCCGAGTGGTCGCCGCCGCCGCGCTGCCGCCGCTGCCGCCGGCCTCCAGGGCTGGTGCTTCGAGGCCGGGCCGCACGGGAACCTCCCGCCCCTCGCGGGAACGGCCGCCTACCGGCGCGTCGGGGAGGAGCCGTCGCCGCCCGTGCCGACTGCGGAAGAGTCCGGGCCTCCCAGGGATGGGGAGCAGCCCGCAGCGCTGAGAGACCAGGTTCCTGTCACCTCTGGCTGCGGGACCCCCTCTCCCGGTGCCCGCGGTCGTCCCAGCGCCCGGAGCCTGGTGGGGGCGGCGAGGAAGACGAGAGGGGTCCCCCGGCCCGGGGACATGGAGCCGCGCGAGTCTGGCGCGGGACGGCCCGAGACGCGGTCGAGGCTGCGGCCACGAGTGGCCGGCAGCCCCCGATAGAGAGCGGAGAGCCGAGCGGCCGACCCCGTGCCGGCGGGGACTCGAAGGCCCCTGAGACTCCGGAGGAGGAGCCGACACCCCAGCCCCGAGCTGATCCCGTCCCAGCCCCGGAGGGATTCCCGGGCCCCTTCCCCTACGGCTCGCCGACTTCCCTCCGTGACGAAGTTTTCTCCTTGTGCCTTCCCGGGGATTGAGCTCTAGCTCTCGAACTCGCCTTCTAGAAGACTTCCTCGGTTTGTTTTGGGAGATAATCTGTTTTGCTCCGACCTACATCCCCTTTCCGTCACCCCTTCCAGTGAGACGTTCTAGATGACTGAATGGAGTTTTGAGTTGGACTTTTGTGTCCTTTACGGAGTCGGGCCTGGTCCCAGAGCACTGGGGGTGGGTTGGAGGTGTTACTGTAAAATGCAAGTTGGATAAAAGGAGGACCTCTCGCCAAGGGCCCCAATGAGTGGCACACAGTCTACTATCACCGACAGGTTGGTATGAAGCTCCCCTTGCGCTTAGCTTCCCTGGATTCGGCCTGACCTAGCAGAGAGTCAGTGATTGCCAATTGCCTTTGACCAGTGAAGTTGACAGGCTTAGGAGAGAGGGTTGTTTGGGAGCTCTGCAATTAGTCTGGGGTTGCTGCCAAGTTACCCAGTTGATTGAATTTGGAAATGTAGCCTTTTTTCTGGAGAGAAACTTTTCTCCAGATTCTCAGCGAAGGGGTAGGTAAAGCCATGATTGTGGTTTTTTCTGTTTGTAGCGGGCATTGGGATTCTGTACTTATCTTGGAACCAGAGAAAGGTCATTTTGGGTGAAGGTCAGTGCCCGAAGTCGGCTGGGGTATTGGTGCATCATCGGTTTTCCTCCCCTGTAATTCTCTAGACATTGTTAGATTTTAGGAATTGCTGCTTGTGAACTTCATTCTGAGGCCACTAAATGATGATTTTTGAATATTGAGCTGCGTAGTGTTTATTATCTAATAATTTTCCAGAATGTTGAAATTACTAGTAAATCACAGGCTCTTGCTGGATCTAAAAAGGGGTAGGGAAAGTCATGGGGCTTGATTTTTAATTGCTGCATTTTTAGTATTTCATTTTCCAGAAGCATTTGCATGGAAGGGATACAAACCCTAAGCGAATTAGACGGTACATGGTAGCATGGCAGGTGGATTTGTTGAGTTCTGTGAGTCCTTTCTACTGCTTATCTATGTTTCCTGGTGGTTGGTGAATTGAGCTAGATTATGGGGTTTAAATGGAGCTTCTTTGCTCTTAAGGGTTATTCTTAGGAATATTAGGTTAAACTGTAAAATCCTTTACTGTGTTTTATTTCCCAATATCATTATGACATTGTATGCTGTTCCAAATTTCGGTCAACCTTTTTTTAAAGTCAGTATTCAAACTATTATATCATTTTTTTTTTAAAGATCAAATAACTGAATGAGAGGGCCAAAGAAAGCATTTTGACAAAGAGCACAACAATGGTGCTTCTGCAGAAAATAGTTGAATTTCCTAATAAGAGTTTCACCCAATCGTCAGACTCATTTGTTGATTTTAAAAGGGCCAAATTCCATTATCATATCATAACAGCTACTCCAGAAACAGAACTTCCTCTTCCTGTTGATGTTTTCCAGTGTCACGTGAATGTTCACCTAAAAGATTCCATTAAATTTTTAAACTATATTCTTTGTGTATTTTTCATTTTATTTATTTGACAGAGCACAAGTAGGCAGAGTGGCAGGGAGAGGGAGAAGCAGACTCCCTGCAGAGCAGAGAGCCCTATTTGGGGCTCCATCCTAGGACCCTGGGATCATGACCTGAGCAGAAGGTCCCTGCTGAACCTACTGAGCCACCCAGTCGCCCCTCCTTGTGTATTTTTTAAAATGTACTTTAGTTTTCAATTTTTCTGATTGTACCCAAGTAGCAACAGTACTTATCCTGATTTCTTCGGGTCATCCCTATTTCTTTTCCTTTCAGGGTTTTTTGCTACTGAGAAGTCACTATAATGGGTGTGTGGGTAATTGTTTTTATTTTTCTGGTTCATTCAGTTCTAGCCCTCTGTGTTAAGCCTTTAGACAAGAAGCCTTACTAGGACCTAATGTGGTGTTGGTAGTTTTTATTGTGATACTAGGAGTGCTTAATTTTGTAGAAACAAAACCTAGGGTCACCAGCTCATTTCACATGAAAATCACCTGATAGCACCCACATAATAATCTTCTTCCCTTCTGCTTCTCAGAGATTTGCTTCCTTTTTTTTATTATCTTGGAAATAAAATCTTGGGATTTGGAATTTTTTAATAAGTTAGATGAGATATAAATATACAATAAACATGCCATCAGTGAACGTCTGTTCTTTGCCAGACCCTATGTTAGGCACAAAGGATTAAAAGACGAGTATTCTGAGTGTAAGTTGAATCTGCAAATTGGTTTGGGTATTAATATCCTTGAATTAGTTCAGGTGCTGGCTGATCTCACGTACTTTTCTAAACTGAAAAAAAAAAAAAACCTTCAAAAGCCGCTTAATTTAATATGCATAATATGCATTGGCAAGAGAGTATGGATGCCTGTATCTTAGGAATTTGTACTAGTTTTTTTTTTTTTTAAACAAGATTATTCTTGGGTGACTGTTACATTTTCTTTAAACATGTATAACTGCAAATATCAAGCATCCATTTGCTCATTAGGAGAGTAGTTGTCCCTGATTTGAATATATGTTGGGGTGAAATCTGGAAGCCGTGGTGTAGTGCTATTTTTTTTCCAGTACGTTAACCAAGTTATGAGTATACAGTAGTTCTTAGCTTCTTCCCAGCTCTGTCTGCCTCATCCTCTTTTCTCACGGTCTAATTCCAGTGTACGGTAGGTATATTTTGCTGATACTAGAGCTATTGGCAAATTAACAGTGCCAGTGTAGCTTTTTAAAGATCCTTTCAAGTTTGAAGTACTGTATGTGGTATGGCTTTGTTTTGTAGAGTGTGCAGACCCACCAGGCCAGCTGTGTGAGTTAGAGTTCTTTCATTGTGGTGCTTCTGACTACAGAGTCTGTCTGTCCTCATTTGAAATCAGACTAGCTGGTTTTGGGCGTTGTTCTGTTTTGCAGTTTGTGGCAGGCGACACATGGCTGAACAAGATAAGAAGGGTTTTATTCTTGTGTTAGGGACGTGCTGGGGCTGGGATGGAATTCAGCTATGTTTAGGCTCTGATTGGTCACTGTGGATACTCAGAACTCTGTTATATCCTGTTATTATTTGACAGTTAAATTAACACATTCATTTACTCCCTTCTCTTCCTCCTCCATCTTCTACTCTCCAGATCCCTCACTCCCTCCCCCCTTTTTAAAATGTGTAGTCATCAATTTAAAATCCAAACTGTTTTTATGTAGTGTATCTGAATAGTGGGTTTTTATTTTTTAATCTAAGCAGCTTATGAATACCATCTAGTGTCTTGCTTTGTAACTTCTGTGAGAGGTATAGTTTTCCAGTTTTAGAATCAGCCCTCGTAAAGTGGTAGAAATATCTGATTGCTGTTTTTCAGTTTGCATTGATTGTGTATTTAGTCTTAAAATATATCCTAATTGTTTGCAGTCCTCTTAGACGCTTATTTTATGTCCCTGAAAATTTAGGGGTCTTATGGCACTTGGAATTTCTTCTGAGAGAGAGAGAAGGGAGAATGCTCTTTCAGTGGATTCCCTAAATGATTTCAGACTAGATTTTAGAAAATTGAATTTTCAGGGATGATACAGGTGGGATTTTATTATAACTGTCTTACTTGAGATAAATGGATCTTTGGTCTAGGACTTAGGGATTTTGTTGTTTTGATTGGTAGATAAAGGTTTTTGATATGTTGGCATTTTCTTAGTACTGAGTTCAGGTGTAAACTTGTTTAACTTAAGCAAACTTCTGGTGAGTGTGTAAAGCTGTGACTTTATATGCATATACACAGTAATTGACATTTTCATCCAGGTTACCTTTTCTGCCATCATTGCCATATAATGCTTTTGATTTAAAAACCAAATAAAACGACTCCTTGAATGTGTGCTATTTCAGGGTTACCTGAGTCATCTGTAGGCTTAAGTTATTTGTACCGTTTACTTGTAAAGTCAGTCATTTGATAAATACAAAATTGAGATTAGGGACCAGGGTCACTGTGCTAGCTTTATTTCGGTTTAATGTTCTTCCAGTGCAGTATAAAATCCTGATTCATACAGACATGCAGTAGTACATTTACTTGTGCACGTTTACATGGGTCAACATGTAGAGTAACCTTTTAAAAAAGTGCAGAGCTGTACTCTTCCTGATTAATGGCACATTTATAAGATGTTCATATTTATTTGGTGAGGAAAGAATCTGAGTCATTACAAAAATATGGTAACCTGGTAATGCTGCTTAACACATTGGTGGTTTCTCATTAAAATGTGGTAGATGACATTGAGTTAATACATTTTGTTTATTATAAATTATATTTATTATACATTTATTCTTATATATTTATATGTATTACTATAAATACATCTTATTTATTATAAATTTTAACTAAATTTGCATTTTCAGTTTAAAAAGTGGTATTTGAGGCAGACATTGATGAAACCCATAGATGGTAGATTTTACATCTTTTTCTGTGGAGCATTATGATTCCAGAGAAAACAGTCAGACATATATGGTATCCTCTTCTGAAAGCCATCTGGAAATAGGTATGAATTGCCTACTAAACTCATACAGGTCAAAGAAAGCAGGATATTTTAAGGATTTTCCAGAGGTCATTGGAGAGACTTTTACATCCTGGTCATCTGACAAAATTATGAGAAATGCTTCTTATCATGGAATTGCTTATCTCCTAAAAATTGACAATGTCACATTTTCAGGAACAGATTGCTGGGCATAACTTCTTTTAGTCTCCTTTGTTAAAATTTGATGATGTTTTAAAGTTACATTTGAAGACTTTCTCTTTTCCCTTTTAATAACTGAAGAGTCCTCAAAATAGTGGCATTTGAGCCGAAAGTTTAAAATGAGCAAAATTATAAAAATTTTGTTTCTTTTTGAGTAAAACGCTCTGGCATATGTAAGGGTATCTTATTGTAGTGTAATTCTTTAACATTTACAGTGTTCTGACTCCCCATAGGGCAGATCATTATTTACATTTAGGCAACTCATGCAGTTTAAGTCAAGATGATAAAACTGGAAAGGAGAGACCCACGATTTTAACCTAGATTTTCTGACTCTCAAGTCCCCCACTCTTTACTTTTAATTATTGTCTTTCTCTGTGTGTTACTTTTTTTCTGTCCTACTTTCCTTTAGTAATTTTCCAATCTGGCCAAGTTAGAGTTGGATTTTTCTCTTATAGGATGTTTTCTAATACTTTATCTATTCTAGAGGATCAAGCTCTGGTCATTTCCTCACGAGACTGAACAACAATCTGGTAGATCTAGTAGTCGGCAAGTTTTTCTTGATCTTTAGCTCAAACTTTTAATTTGTCCTGTTACAAGTATATACTTGCTGTAGCAGGCTAAATAATGCTGTCGTCCCATCTTGTGTTTATACAACTCTAAATGGTTCAGACAGTTAACCAGCACCCTTTCCCTACCCCCACCCTTATTCTTTGCTTAGCCAAGTTGTATGTTCTGTTGATTTGTTGTCGAATAATCATCCTGTCCCTCTTAAAGTTTTATTAGCTTTTCCCCAGTTGGTCTCCTAGTGCAAAATTATTTTTTTTCCTTAGATGTACTCCTAGGACAAAATGTAGTATTCTGTATTTTACCTTTACCCATATTCTAGAGCAGCAAGTTCCAACTTCAGTTTAATGTAATCAGAGGGGCTAGTTTTCTCTAGGCATAGCCCAAGATTAAGGCTAAAGAGATTCTGAAGTTCATTTTCATTCACTTTTACTTTACTTTTTTGCCAGTGTGTTTATAAGAACTATTACTAATGATTAGAGACCACAAAAGAAGGAAAAAGTGCATATTTAAATTATAAAATACATAAGATTATAGAGCTCTTGAATATTTTGATCTTTTTCATTGATAGTAACTTTGCTTAAAATTACTTAAGTTGCTGTCTTTGTTCTTTTGTATTTTGCTAGCAATTTTGTTTCCTCAAACTTCAGGACTTTAGAAACATGCCAAAGTTAGGGCATTTTTCAACTTAGAATATGTAGAATACCAAGATAGCCATATATGAAGGATTTTGTGAGGCAACTTCTAACTCCCAAGAGAACCTTATGAAGCTAGGGACTTAGAATAATTTTTAGCTTTTTGATTCAATGGACGTAACATATGATGGTCTGAAGGTCAGAGGCTTTGCCTAAATTGCATAAGCGTACATTGTTGACTTTTAGTGGAAGAAGAAATATGCTAAGTTTGCCTTATTGAATTAGCATGCACCAATGCAGCTGACAGTTTAGATTCATACCAAAACAGGATCTTTTACTAATTCAAATGCTAAATCCTGGTTTTTGAGATCATAGTCACGTGATAGGCCTGGGTGGCTTCCCGGTGTTGAAAGGCAAGCAAATCTAATGGCCAACGAAAAATTAGATTTCCTGTCTTGGGACTATGAGTAACAATTCACAAAGAAATTCACAAAGGAATGTAAGAAAACCTGGTTTAGTTAATGCTTACAACTAATTAGCCACTTGTTACACTGCTTTTTCTTTAATATTATAACGCCTATTATAGTCATTTAAAGATACTGCTCTGAGACTACAATTTTGGTCAAATATTTCATTTAAATGCTCATTTTAGGTTCACATCCTCAGGAGATCAAAGAGGATTTTGTAGATCTTTGGATTCAGAAAATGTAGATTTTACATATATTGTTGAAAAACTGAAGATTTCATCAGCATCTGAAGAAGTTATATGTGAAATTGATCATGTAATGCGGAAGTTGGCTATATCTCGTCTAGAAGAATAACAAGTCCAAAATACAGATCATTCCCAACTTGCAGTCATTTGACTTTAAGATAATACAGTGACAATATGCATTCAATAGAAACTGTATTTAGAATTTTGAATTTTGATATTTTTCTGGGCTAGTGGCATGTATTACATTACAGCACACTCTCTTGACGCTGGTTAATGGCAGCAAGCCCGCTGCTCTCATGCCATATGATCATGAGGGTAAACAACCAATATACTTAAAATCATTCTGTATCTGTATAATTGTTCTATTTTTTTTACTTTCAGTGCAGTATTCAATAAATTACATGAGATATTCAACACTTTATTATGAAATAGGCTTTGTGTTAGATGATTTTGCCCAACTTAGGCTAAGGTAAGTGTTGTGCGCACGTCTCGGGTGAGGCTCAGCTATGATGTTCAGTAGGTTAGGTGTATTTTCAACTTACGATATTTTCAACTTACATAGGGTTTATTGGGACATAACACTGTCATAAGTTGAGGATGATGTCCATACTTATGTACATATAGGAAATCTCGTGAACAGGCTTCTATAGATTTTAGATGGGTTATCTGCCTGTGTTCCAGACACAAGCTGGTATGATGTGGTTTGCCCTGTACAGTCTCTGTGGTTTATTCAGAGGAAGTGGTTCTTGTGGGTGAAGGTCTGATCTTTTCAGAGATTGTTGGTGGCACATGCACCGTCAGCTTATTTCCTGTTTTATTGGCTGTTTGGGCAAGACTTTCTCAGAACAAGTACTGCTGAAGGGGTATTTAAATATTTTGTAGTGCCACGATAGATGGTTATAATGTATAATATCTACCTCTCAGGTGATATGAGGGTTAAATTAATGTTTGTGAAGTGCTTTGAGATCCTAAGATAAGTAGTGCAGACATGTTCCTAATCATGTTTGTAAGTTACTGCTATGTTCAGATATTGCTCAAATTTAAGGAAAAACATGTTCATGGAATAAAGTGTTGCTCTGTGGACCTTGACTTCTATAACCATTCAAGTGTTGTTTAATCACTATAAGAGTCATGGTTAGGATTTTTTCCCTTTTTCCTTTCCTTCTAACTTTATAATTTTACCCTACATGGGTGAACTTAATGGAGTAGATATCTTGTCTATAATACTGGTTAAAGCTTTTTCACAAAACTTAATGTTTCAAGCATGCTTCCTTGCTAGTTTAACTGGCATACTGAAATAATAGAATTTAGAGAATTTCCTTTGAGATCCGTGGTTGTACCACCCATACACAAAACCCTTTATTGGCTTTGCTGGAACCTTAAGATGAACAAACTGGTCAAATTGCACATGTCATAATTCTGATTATTATTATTATTATTATTTTTGCTTTGCATGTGTAGCCTTTGCCACTAAGAGATTAACAATGAATATTTTTTGGGAAGAGGCTTTCTTTAAACACCGTCAGCTAAGTTTTGAGTTCCTCAAGAGTAGGACGATAGTTCTTAGTCATTTTTAAGTAATTACTATTTGCTTTATTATATTTTTATTCCTTTTTTAATATTAAAAAGCATAAGGAAGATAGCCCAAATTATTCAACTACTCAGTCGATGTTGTTCAGGTTAAAAAAATCTACAAGAAAATTCAAGTGATATATAATGGTAATGATAAAGTTTTCCTCTGATCTTACGTCTCTCCCTGTACACCTACCACTTCTCATACTCTCTTCAGAGATAACCACAGTTAAGTTTTTTTGGTCTGTCTTCCAAAACGTCCTTACAAATATAGTAGCCTGTCATTTTAATATTCTTTGTATCTACCCCATAGTAGGTATATCTATCAGTTTCTGCTAGGTTGTGCTGCCATAACAACAGCTTCAAATTTCAGTGGCTTACAACACTGGTTTATTTCTTGCTTACATTACACCTTGTCAGCTGTGGATTGGCAGCATTTTTGGAACCCTGGCTGAAGGAGCGACCCCTGTCTGTCATTTTCATTTACGTGGCGGAGGGAAAGAGCAGGAAAACTGATGCAAACATGCAGGGGCTCTTAAAACTTCTCCTCAGTCGTGGTGTACATGAAACATTCGTATGTCATTGGCCAAAGCAAGTCATATGGTCAAGCTCATTGTCAGTATACTAGAGATGAATACTCCTCCCACAGGTGGCACTGCAAGTCACATCATAATGGGTAAGGGTGTATAATAATCCTTTTAAGGAAGGGAAGGGGAGAGTAAAAAATTAGGAATAGTAACATAGTCTGTAACAGGAAGTGCTTAATAAATGCATGTTAGATGGGCTGTTTTGAATCTGTATGAGTTTTTTTTAATGGAATATTTCAAACATACACAGAAGTACAGAGAATAGTATGAAGAACTTCCATGTTCCCATCATGAGCTTCAATAATTATCAGTGCATGGACAGTCTTGGTTCATCTGTTTCCTTGCCCTGCTTCTCTATCAGATTATTTTGAAGCAGTTTCTGGATATTTCAACCATACTTATTTAAGTATCTCTGAAAGACAAAGTCCGAAAGTGTGATTTCCTTTAGTAAATTCTTACTGTCTAATAGTTTGAGGTAATGGTATTAGGCACTGACAGGTATCAAGTAGGAGAGGATGTTCATGGAGTGCATCTGGAATTTGACAGCCAGAAACCTGTTTTGATTTCATTTTGAATATTCCTGGAGGAGGCTTACAGCAGAATGTCATCTGTTTTCCCACCACCTCCTTTTCTCAACTTCAGAGAGAGAGAGAGTGAGAGAGTGAGTGAGTGTGTGTGTGTGTGTGTGTGTGTCTGGCAGAAGCAGGTAATTAACCCCTGGAAAAAATAACATTGCAACAGATTTGATTTGCAGGAGGTTTCATTTCTCCCTGAGCCTCTGTTGGAATGATGCCAGCTGAAAGGAATCCCAGCCCTTAATGGCTCTGAGTCTTCTGGGAGTTCCCAGTCAGTGATGTTATTTACTCTGAAGGAGAAACATATTCACCTATCCGTTTGCTGTGCAGAGAAAGGCTCTATCAGTCTTTAAGGAGATCGCTAAGATGATCTAAAAGTAAGGAAGAAAAAAAATGATAAAGTAAGGAAGAGAGTCTAACTTTAGTTTAGAAATAATTAAAGACGCTTGCCACTCCTCAGGTTATGGACTTAAAGAGGGACTTAAAGCCTCCATTTTGAGTCAAGACTTTTTATAGATGCTATTAGCATGCAGTGTAATACAATACGTTTACTTGTCATTTCTTCATTGTGCATCTAAGGTCATCAGACTCATAGGAAATTCTTCAGGGAAGGAGTGTTAATGTAATTAACAGTGGGAAGCAAATTAAACAGATAGAATCCCTTCTTCAGTTTGTAGATTGGCAGGTGACAGTGAGGTGATCAAAAAGGATTTATACAGACTAGTGAATAAATTATTATATATAACATGATGAAAGTAGTTTATTTTAGTATAGTACTACTAGCTAATTTTGCTTTTTTGATGGGCTTCTTTCACTGTTCCTAGAGACACTTAGGTTAAAATTGTCTTTCTAGGTATCCAAATGTTTTTTTTTCTTTAATGAAGTTATTTCTTAGTCTCATTTCAGGATCCATGTAGTAACTGCAGTAGAAGATGCTTGGCTTGTAAAATCATTGGCTTGTAAATACAATTTTTATTTAAATTTGAGTTTTTCTTGGCATTGAACTGATTCTGGGTTTGGTTGCTTGGGACAATATAGTCTATTTAAAATGTAAATAGTTTTTTCCCATGGAGAATAACTCTTGGGCTTGGCCATTGTTCATGTTATTTTTCTGTTGTATCACAATAGAAAAACATTCATTTTCAGAGATGATAATTTGTCGGTACCTTTGTCAGAATAATATATTTGTACTTTGGTTGCATTTGTTAGTTGCACAAATTGGGGAAAGGTTTGTGGTTTCCAATTACTGTATTTACCCAGAAGCTCTATAAGATCAGAATTCTTGAGACAGCATTTAGAAGTAAGTTGGGTGTGTTGCATGGATATGACTAGTAAAGAGAAGCTTCTCCCATGCAATTATTGCATAATAGGATACAAGGTACAATTCTCTTTCCAAAAATAGGACTTAAGTAAAATTTTATATGAGTGAATATTAGCAATTATATTAATTTTTAGTCTCACTGGCAGAATTCTTTTTGAGTCTTTGCAGAAGTTAAAAGTAGCTATTAAAGGAAGAGATATTTTAGCTCTTAATTTTACATGTGTATATATATTTTTACATGTGTATACATATATTTTTATATAGTATGTGCATATATATACATATATATATGTTTTGTTTTGTAAAAGAGAGCAATAGAAGAGAACTGATTGAAGGTGATGTAGAAAAAAGAGCCTCCTGGGCTTGTGTGTCTGACTTGTTCTGCATATTATATCTGGGAGACCACAGGCAAACTCTCTGAACAGCAGTTTAGTTTCCTCATCTATAAAAATGAGGGTAACAGTACTTACTTTGCAGAGCCGTTGGGAAGGTCAAGTGAGAATGTATTTAAGTACCTATAACAGAAGAGGTCAGAAGTTAGAGTAGCTGTTACTGTTTAAATCTCTGAAATTAGTTTGACTTTCCTAAAATCTGATCTATGTGTGTAAAATGATTTTGAATTCACATGTATTTGCTGCTGCTACTGTGACAGTGTTTTCTCCTTGCTGTGATAATATTTCTTATCCTTTATATTTCAAATTATAGGTTGTTTTTAGAATTACGATGCATTTGGAAGTGAGGAATAAACAAGAGAGACAGTTATTTCAATTCAGACTGAAACAGTAACCCTTCTAGTTGCTGAATTGGTAAGGATTGGTAAAGCTTGGCAACTGACGTTCAAATCTGCCTTTGATTACTCAGGATTTGTCCAGTTCTGTCTTTACATCGTTAGGTCATTTGTTTATTCACTTATTCGGTAAATAATGAATGCCCGTTCTGCATGTATTGGTAAAGTTACTTTGAGCTCTTGCTACCTGCTGATTTATATTTAACAATTAAGAAATTTACCTGTAAGAGTGATATCCATTGATTCATGCTGAAGATTAAGGTGAGAAGCCATGTGTATTTTGGGGAAATAGTGGTATGAAGTTATCAATGATGAAATTTAATCTTATTTTCCAAATTAAATTGTTGTGTCCCATCACATACTATTCTGTTTCCTTTTTATTTTTCAGTTTAATTATATTTTGGTGAGTTACCTAACTAAAGTGAAAAGGGCAATGTTTTAAGTTGAAATTTAAGAAACTTTAGGTGTTCATTGCTTTTGAATAGAAGAAATCACATTTTATTTATTAGGTATTGCTTTAGTCACTATTTGAAGGAGAACCTCTCTACTAATTAGCTACTTCTTTGAAGGTACTGGCAATCTGTTAAGCCTATACTTTGTACCTCCAGTGGTAAATATGTTGAATGGATCAAAGATTCTGGAAACTACAATAGTTTGTTTAGCAAGCCTGATGACTTGCTGCACTAGCTTTTTATACTTCAGAAAGGTGGAAAGATGACTGGGCAAAAAGTAACATTTTAAGGTAGAGAAAATTTAGTCCTATAAAGAAATTCGGGATGTGGAAAAGGATTTCATGTTTATTGAGTATATATTAAGTGCTAGCTACTGACCCAGGAACTTTCTGTGCATCATCTTTTTTAATCTTTTAGCGGTGTAAATTAAATATTGTTCTCAGGTTAAAACAGAGAAAAATGAGGCTTTAAGACATTCACTAACTTGCATAAGGTCCCCATGGTTTCTAAGCAGAAGAGTTGGGATTACGATTCCAATGCTCATTTTCTTTTGGTCTTCTGGTCTCAGGCATGCCTATACTGAATAAGATTGGCTCATCTGGATCTGTCAGTTGATCTTTTGGATGTTGGATAAAGCTCAGAAAGTAGATTTTTGTCTTTCAACACCATTAAAGTGTTGTCTTACATTATACTTTTTTTTTTTTTTAAAGATTTTATTTATTTATTTGACAGACAGAGATCACACAAGTAGGCAGAGAGGCAGGCAGAGGGGGGAGGAGAGAAGCAGGCTCCCTGTCGAGCAGAGAGCCCGATGCAGGACTCCATCCCAGGACGCTGGGATCATGACTTGAGCCGAAGGCAGAAGCCTAACCCACTGAGCCACCCAGGCGTCCCTTACATTATACTTTTATAACTATATTTTATTCTTTCTATTTTTAATCACCTATTTACTTATTCCCTTTTCCAGATTTCTGACATGGGGGATTTTGTCTCATTTCCTCTAAAGAATGGCTACATTGTGTTTTGGTTTCTTATTCTTTGCTTTAAATATACACACATCTGTAAACACTGGACTCTTTTGAAGCCCAATATACATTGCTTATAGATCATTTTCCATTATAACTATTCTAAAGTTCTTTTAAGAAGTTTAAGGCCCATCTAAAACAAGTTTGTGAGATTGTTTTGTTTTGTTTTGTTTTTATATTGTAGGCACACAGAGTAGTAAGGAGGGACTTAAAGAATTATTATACTGAGTATCTAAGAGGAAGAAAAGGCAGAAATGAATGATTTTAATACTAGGTGATTAGACCTTTGTGCAATGTAAATGATTTAGGCATATCGCATTTAAATTTTTCCTAAGCAAGAGTTTTTGTTTGGTTAAGTGGCAGCGGAGATCATACTTTCTCTTTAAGGACTTACTGTTTTAGTAATGATCTTCCCTTTATATTTTATCATTCAGTTTATCTTTTTTACCACTTAAAGAAATATGTAAATATCCCTTTTATTTTAAAGCTCTAGATTTATCTTCTGAACCATGAAAGTTACTTTTTTCTTCATTTTTTTTCTCTTTAAAGACTTTTTTGTTGTTACTAAAATTCTATGGCATGAATCATTTTACATTTTAGTTCAGCCACTTTTTATGCCATAACATTGGAAGGAAAATTTGCTTAAGAGATATTTAAGTGTATTTTCTAACCTAATCCTTTTTAAGTATAATTATTTTTTTTGCATTTTCTTAGTAACCTTAGAATCTAGAACAGAGATAGGCAGATAGTTGATTTTAAAAAGAAGCCTACAAACTAAATCTCTTATTGAATAAGTACTGCTTCTAGGTAGAGAAAGAGTAGGAAATTACAATTTGAGAACTTTATTACTAGGTTTAAAACCCACAGAGAGGATGCATGCAAAAAAGCGATGCCCTTTGAAGCATTCTTATGGATGTGGAGACTTTTCTAACCCTTAGGGAGATCTACAGACTTCCGCTATGCTCAGTTCTGGGAAGCTGCTTTTTCCCATGCTTGTAGCCTCCCTGTGGGGTAAAGGTCTGTTAATTTTGCATAAATATTTACCATATCTCATTTTAGCTAGCATTGCTTCCTCACACTGTTAGCAATAAGGAAACCTTTGCTTATCCAGCTTGAAAAGTTTACTGTTCTCGATATGACTAGTCTGGAGTATGTTCTGTTATTTTCTGAGGGTTGCTGAAGTTAAAAAATCAGATTGGAAAAAATAACAAGGAGATAAACAACCAATTCATAGTCTATACATAATCTGGTTATTATAGGAATATTTGCCCACCCTTATTTTTTTTGTATTTAAAAATGAGAAGGTTATTACACAACAGTGTAACTCACTTCAGTCTTGGCACATCTTACAGGTCAAATTATTGCCACTTTCATATATGTATTTGTATAATGCTAGTAGTAGTGTACATTTGCATTTATTATACTTTTACAAGTGTTTCCTAACAGTAACAAACAGTTTCTGTTTATCAACCATCATTCTAAATGCTTTATAGGCATTACATTTCATACAAATAACATCACTAGGCAGTTAGCATTCCCATTTTACAGATGAGAAGAAACTTATATTCAGAGACATTCATTGACTACTCTAGTTTTCCCCAGGTAGTACATTTTTGAAGCCAGGTTTCTAATCTAGATCTTTTGACTCTTGATTCGTTGTATTTGCTACTGCACGTAATTTTGGGTACCTATCATTTTCATAAAGTTAGTATCCAAACACAAATAGAAAGTATAAAATTCAAATATAAGAAGTTTCAGCCAAAGAAGTTTATTTTTTTATACAATTTACAGCAACAGCTTCTAAATTGTGTTCCAGAGAACATCAAGAACAAATTTGTATTTCTTTAGTAGAAATATAATTTTTTATTTTGCTAAATTGTCTTTTGATCCCTACATTGACACAGGCACTCAAGGCGAAAGATAGAATATAAAATGGAATGACTGTGTCATCCCCAAACTTTTAGTATTTAAAAAAGGTCCAATCCATTTTATTAGTCAAAAGCAGTCCAATATTTGTAATTTCATATGATTTATCCTGGGAGCTTTATCAGTATAAGATATATCAGATTACATTTAGATCTTGTCATTGCTTGGAAGGATTCTACTTTCAAATTTTTGTGTTTTTCTATTTCTTACCTTCTCTTCCTTCTCCTTCATGCCCTTTTGCATTGCTCTTTTCCTTCATTGTCATCACCAGGTTTCTCATCTCTCCTATTTGATGCCATCTAGAACCTCTTCTGTTCCTCAGTCTTTCATTTATTTCTAGTTGAGTCTTTTTTGCCATTCCCTGCATTTTCGTGACCACATAGTAGATACCCAGTAGACTCCCTAGATTACCTATCATTTTTCTTTAGAGTGGCCTAGCAAAAGTTACTTCAGAGATATCTTCTATTTTTGACCTTTCTCACTCTTTCTTTACCTAAGAGGTAGTAACCCAGCCATTAATATCTCCATCCAGAATATATTTATTGAGTAAAAGTTATATATAGGTACTGTAATATTTTATACATATTATTTAACTTAATTTTCATAACGAGTCTGTGAAGTAATGGGTTTTGTTATAAAATGTCCATTTGACAGGGTAAGAAACAATCTCAGAGAGTTTAAGTGGCATGCCTAGTAAGTGGAAAACTGGGATTTTAGTCTGAATTTGTCTATCTTTGCAACCTGTATTCTTTTTTTTTTTTTTAAGATTTTATTTATTTATTTGTTAGAGAGAGAGAGCAAGCACAGGCAGACAGAGTGGCAGGCAGAGGCAGAGGGAGAGGGAGAAGCAGGCTCCCTGCTGAGTAAGGAGCCCGATGTGGGACTCGATCCCAGGATGCTGGGATCATGACCTGAGCCGAAGGCAGCTGCTTAACCAACTGAGCCACCCAGGCGTCCCTGCAACCTGTATTCTTAAATACAATGCTGTACTACCAGATACAGTCAGCATTTCATACCAGTAGTATGAAAAGGGAAAGTGGTGAAAATGAGGACTTTTCTGGCTTGGGTGTTGGTACCATTTGCCAAGATGGGGAATATAAAAGGGAGGAGGCACAATTTTGTTTTGTTTTATTATTTTTGTTTGGTTGACTGGATAGATGAAAGGAAGGTTAGATGAAAGACTGAGAAGAGAACAGATAGAGCAAGGGGCAGATTTTGTTTAACGTACTATAGTAGTTGTCTATTGCTGTGTATAGGTTATCCCAAATCAATGAATACACTTGCACTATCCAACATGATAGCTGTAAGACAAATGTGTCTATTTAAATTTAAATTAATTGAAATTGGGTAAAATTGAAGATGTAATTCTTCAGTCACACCAACCACATTTGAGCGTTCAGTAGCCACATGTAGTCAGTGGGTTGGACGTTAGACATAGAACATTTTAATCAGGAGCCTTGGGTGGCTCAGTCGGTTAAGCCTCCAGCTCTTGGTTTCCACTCAGGTCATGATCTCAGAATTGTGAGATCAAGCCCCATGTCAGCTCCATGCTCAGCACAGAGTCTGCCTGTCCCTCTTCCTCTGCTCTTTCCCCCTGCTCACTCTTTCTCTCAAATAAAATCTTTTTTTAAAAAAGGAACATTTTAATCATTGCAGAAAGTTCTGTTGGACACTGCTGCTAAACATTTATTAGCTCATACTGTTTGCTGTGATCAAGTCTAGGAGCAACTTAGCTGGGTGGTTCTGCTTTGAGGTCTCTAATGAACTTGTAGTCAAGATGTCGGCTACTGAAGCAAAGGCTTGAGTGGAGCTGGTGCATCTGCTTCCAAGGTGACTCACTCACATGCTGGGCAGGTGAGTGCTGGTTGTTAGTAGGAGGCCTTAGTTCCTCCTCAGGCCGACTTTTTTCCATAAGGAAGTTTGAGCAGTCAGAAGTCACACTGTCATTTTTGTACTTGTTGGTAACACAGATCAGTTCTCTTCAGTGTGGGGAAGAACCTATACAGAGCGTGAATTCCAGGAGGCAGGAGTCATTGGGGCACATCTTAGAGGCTGACCACCACAGGAACCTATGGAATATCCACATGTAAAGGGCTCATGGTGACATATGTGTCATCTATATAGAGGTGAGGGCTTGGCTGCTGCTATTGTGTTTGTGATGGTAGTTGAAGTAATTTGAATAGGTGAGTTCAAAAGAATTGAGATTACATGGGAAGGATGGCCAAAATGATATCTCGGGGGAGGAGGGAAGTGCTCTCAAAGGCTATTAAGAAATGGTTACAGAGAATCAAGGCAGTGATTATAGAGGAGTAGGAGGAGAGCACTATATATACAAAGGAAACTTCAGGAAGGCTAAAAGTTGGAAGTAATACGTAATTAGCCTTACTAAATGATACAAAGTAGTCGAGAAAAACATAGGAGAGTTATTCTTCCAAAAATTATCTATTGAATCTATGCAAAGAACCAGAAAAAGATATGTAGAGAGTAAGAAAAAGTTTCTAATAACTTATAGAGGTATACCTCTGAGATACTGTGGGTTCAGTTCCGGATCACTGCAGTAAAGTACATATCATAATAAAGCAAGTCAAATGAGATTTTTTTGGTTTTCCAGTGCATATAAAAGTTACGTTTGCAACATACTGTAGTCTGGTAAGTGTGCAGTTGAATTATGTCTAAAAAAAAAAAAAAA
>RCUC01140349.1:0-14774 GCA_003697995.1 Taxidea taxus jeffersonii
GGGCACCTTCATTGTTATGTATAATTCTGTTTGTTTTGTATTTCTTTCCCTTTTATCTGATATGTTGAAATGTGTTCCTTTACCTTCTGTAACGTTTCTCTGGTTGAATGTGTCTGATAAATAAATATGTGTGTTATTGGGACACCTTTTTATTAATAGAGGTATCATCATAGAGTTCTGTCTGAATTAGTTTTATATGTTCATTTGCTTTCTGAATTTTAATTTCATTAAAACGTTGAGGTGCTTCAGTTTAGAGAGGAACATGAAATTATAGCAGTGTTTTCCCCCACGTGGGTTATGTTATATATATGGGTTATATATTTATATTTATATATATTATATTATATGTGAAGGTTATATATTATGAAAACCTTTTGCTTATGTTATAAGCTCTTGGGCTGTCCATATATGGACTCTGGTATAAAATTATCCCTCCACTTCAGCATCACCCTTCTGAATTGAAATCTTTCTCCTTAGCTGAAAGCTCTCCAAAGAAATGTGAAATATATGACTTCTAATCTGAGAGCCTCTGTTCCCTACCTTTTGTTTTTTTATAAATATCACTTTTCCTTTCTCTAGCACTGCAGCGAGCCTGATGACTGTATGTTCTTATCAGACTGTATATTCTCCTCATATCATTTCCTATTCAGTATGATAGGGAAAATTTTAAAATTTCAAAGCAGATAAAAGTTTAAGAAGAACTGGTTTTAGGTAATATCTATCATATAAGAAACACCAATATCTTAAAGTTAAATTCATTGGCCAGAACTTACTCTAATAATTAACATTTCCTTAAAATATGTTTATATTTTTGCCAAAATCTGGTTTAGACTTTGTAGGAACATAGTTGTTGTACGTATGTATAAGAAAACTTTGTTTTCTGGTCCCTTTGACTCTGTATTTACTAGTTGTGTGATACCAGGCTATTTCTATATTGCTTCATTTTTGCGGCAAGACAGGCTTTAGGTACCCTCTTTTTTTCTTTTTAACTCCTGATATTCTCTACTTTGTTTTAGGTCATGGAGTGGTTCAGTATTTCAATGTAGCATCAGCTATTTATGCAAAATACAAGTTACATGGGTTTCAATACCCTCCTGGAAATCGGATAGGTGTTTCCTTCATTGATGATGGGAGTAATGCAACAGAGTAAGTACCGTCTCAGGAGGGTCTAAAGCAGGGTTTTGGGTGTACATGATAGGACTTGAAGAATAAGAATGGAAAGCAGTTAACCTCTTGGGTGAGGAAGTCACACAAAACAAGTTACGGGTAAGAGACTGAATGTTTCTGGTTTTCTGCAAATCATCAGTTCTGTTCTTTAGTCTTCTTAGAAAAATGGCAACGCAGATGGTAGCAGCACAGCTTGCATCAATGGTGTGGAATAACCCAAGTCAGCAGCAATTTCTGGTAAGTAGGTGAGAACTTAACCTCTATGATAATCAGTAGGTTACAAAATAAATGTGGCCTTTGTTTATTACTTATGTAAGAAACTTTTCAGAGCTACAGTACAAGATCATGAAGTCATAATATAAAACTCTTTAGCTCTTGGCTTAAAATCCTTACAGTGCAGTTTTTCTTTTTCTTATTTTGTACCTAACTCTTCAACAGCAATTTGGAGGAAATTCTGGATCACAGTTGCCTCAAATCCAGACAGATGTTGTACTTCCATCATGCAAAAAAAAAGCCCCTCCTGAAACTCCTGTGAAAGAAAGACTTTTTATCGTGTTTAATCCTCATCCTTTACCTTTAGATGTATTAGAGGATATATTCTGGTAAGATTTCAATTCCACAAAGTTACATTTTACAATATAATTTATTTAAACCAGTCATTTAAGCCCTCTCACAAACTTAAAACTTCCTATATCCAATACTTAACAGATAGAAATGATTTGTTCTGCAGTTTGAAAATTCCTATTTATGTCACCTTTTAAAATATATGATCATTTCTTTCTCTTCTTTACTATTTATATATCTTAAGTCTCCACACAGAATTTCCTGTTATTTTGATTTGAAGATATAAAACATAGTATTGTTTTTGAAAAGTTGCATGCATAAAATGGACAAATCTTTTGTTTCTTTATAGAAAATACATATCTGCATAGACCTGCCCTCTAGAATTCTTTTTACATAACTTTTCCTTTGTGATTGTAATTCAACTGAACAGAGTTGAATTATAGAAATAATTTTCTATCAGAAATAGAAACAAAATAGAAAACAACATTTCTATTTTGTTAGCACTCTGTCAGTGCTTATATTATATTATATTGAGTAGACAATTACTTGATTGTAAGTAAGAGTACATAAGAAATATAGAAAAAGGAAGGCTCTTGTTTATTTTTTTGTTTTTAATAGAACTCCTTTAATCTTAACATTTCTTTTTGGCTTTTTCTTATTTGCCTTATAACAATGTTAGCAAATTTTGAAAAATAGGAAGCTCATTGAAGAGTTGTACAAAATACCAGTAGTTCAAATATTTTTTGTTTTATTTAACTGATTCGTGTAGTTTATTTCCTGAACATTTCCTTTATGCCAGGCAGTTGTCATACTAAGTGCAAGAGACATTGTGTAAACCAAACATAGGATGTAAATAAGACATAATAGTTCTCGTCCTCTGAGAGCTAATCTCATGTAGGAGACAAATAAGTTGGATCCTACAACCTAGTGAGGTTGGTGTTGTGAAAAGGAATGTCCAGGCTATGAAATACATGAGGAGAGCATCTACTTCTAAAGCTCTAAGAAGCAATGTATAATGGAGACCTGCAGATAAAAACAACTTAGAGAAAAGAGGATGTTGTGGGGGTGGTTATTCCTGCAAGAGAGAATGTGAAAGGAGATGGTTAGAATATGGGATTTGAAAGACTGGAAGGGAGGGTGAAGTGAGAGAGGACAAGGCCCATCTCAGGAAAAGCCCACAGGCTGTGTTGGGGAGTTCGTCCTTACCCTGGATGGAATTCTTAGGGAGGAAATGATCATATCTGTGTTTTGGAAAGATCACTAGGAAGGTAGAGAATAGATTAGATAGGGACAAGCCCAGAGGGCAGGGAAACAACTGAGGAAGTTAGAGCATTCCAAGGAAAAGATAATGACTGGCTGAATGAGGAAAGAGACCTGAGTGAGAATGAAAAGAACTTGACTAGTAGAGTAGGCGTTTGAGAAGGAAGATTGACTTGATGGGATGTGGGGAGAGGAGTGGAACTGAACAGTTGTATTTTTATCAATTTCATTTGTTTGTTTGTTTTTTTACTTTGTTTCAGTCGTTTTGGTAACCTAATCGAAGTTTACCTTGTGTCAGGAAAAAACGTGGGGTATGCCAAATATGCAGATAGAATAAGTGCCAATGATGCCATTACTACTTTACATGGAAAGATCCTAAATGGAGTCAGACTTAAAGTTATGCTGGCGGATTCCCCAAGAGAAGAATCTAACAAACGACAAAGAACTTACTGATTTTTGAGGTAAGCCCTTTTTAGTCTGAATTTTACAAACACATTGGCTAGATATTATAAAGAAGAATATGTATAGAGTTTCTTTTTAGGGATTTGGAAGTTGTCAGAAGCATTGTAACTTAAAAGTTGGCTAATAAAACCACAGGTTGGGTTAATTTCACAATATATTTTTTAAACTTGAACTTTATAAACTTAAATGTTTTTGATGTTTACTGAGAGAATGTTTTTGCCCTTCTATGAAATAAAATCAGCTTTTAATGTAGAAAATTAAACAGTGGGTTTTTTTGTTTGTGAATATCTTAAATATTAAGAATTTGACTTTTTAACGTATGCTTACCTAACCTCAGAATTGAAATAATTCTAAAGATTTTTAACTTGAAGGATTAGTGTCTTGAGTTATAACTTAAGGTGATTTACAATAACCTTTATAGTGTTTTGACATCTCACTAGTGAAATGGCTAAAAAGCAGTATCAAATAATATATCTTTTTGGACCTTTGAACCTAAATGCTTTTCTCTGGGCTTGTATGTGTGAGTTTGTGAATTAAAACCACATATTCAGAAAGTATTCTTACATGTAAATATGTATTAAAAAAGGAACCCTGACAATTTACCAAAAACTCTTGTCTGTCATTATAATACATACAGCCATATGATTTCCTTTTTCTTTTAGTTTTCAGAAATCAAACTTACATTTCTTTTTCTGTGGTGGGCAACACATACCTCCATGGCCAAGGGAAACATTCTTTTAAGTAGAAATGTTCACCTGTTTCACTTTTTTTATTCTGGAAGTGAATTCTAAGTTTCAGGGGCAGCTGAGAGTTTTTTCCCCACACATAACCAGTTTCCCAAGCCCACTGCTGGTCAGCAAACACTTAAGATTGTCTTGGAAGTTACTGACTTGAAAGCTATTTTCTTTTACCTTTGTTTTCTTTATGACCAATTACGGCAGCTGGCAGGTGTCAGGATGAATTATCTCAAGCCTTACTGCTGATGACCCTTTTCCTGATCAAGCAAGTCAGGTGATTAGTTCCTCCTTCCTAGAAGGCAGTTGGCAATAGGAAATGCCCATTGGGCCCATTATGAATAATCCTAATTTAGAAATGTCTTGAAATGTTTTGTTTAATTACAGAATTCATTCCCATTACCCCATACAATGTACAAATATTAAAGTGCCAGTAAAGAAGAATTAGCAAGTCCTTCTTAAAACAAAGCTGTCTTTTTATATTTACAAATAAAATGTTAAGACCTGAATTCTGATTAGACAAGCTATCTTCTAAAATAGCACACAAAAATGTGTTTGTGTCTGTGAATATTTTAACATATAGCTAACAATTCTTTTATTCAAAGAATCTTTTCTTTAAAAAAGGACAGTAATACTAAGCTCCTAATATGGGGGAAATACATGAATTACGTGTGGTTGAGCCTTTCCTAGTGATTATTTGTATAGTATAAAAATATTAAAAATTAGAAGATCTGCCTTGGAATTCTATCGATATTTAACTGACTGGGCAGATCTCCTCACCTTTATGAGACTGATTGTTTTAGTAGGGTTATTGAGAGAAAATTAATTGGAATTCCTTATGAAATATAATAATGTTTTGCAAGTATGAGCTAAAACTCTTGCCTTGGTGATTTCAGTGAATCTTTGAGATATCATCTTATCAGAATGGTCAGAAACTAAAAGTTTAATGATACAAAATATGGCCAGCTGGTGCTGTGCGAATGAAGCTTTATAATACCACATTTTTCCCTGTAAAAGTGATGTACATTCATCCCGTTCCCTACATTAGAGGAAGTTCATATTCTTCAGCATGACTGTTCTTAAACTACAGATCTATCCTTTTTTCCTTTATTGAACCATTGTACCTATTCAGAGCAAAGATAAAGTTGGGTCAGGTAGCTGAAAATGGTAGGACATAACCAGCTGTATTGGTTTTGAATGTCTTGGAGGTTGCAGCACATTTTTGAAATTTATTTTTGCTGTAGATTTTCTCTTTACTGTGGACTCCATGAGATTCCCCTCCTTTGTTGGTATATTACATAAATGATTTATTTTATTTATTTATTTTTAAAGATTTTATTTATTTATTTGACAGAGAGAGGCAGCAAGAGAGGAAACACAAGCAGGGGGAGTGCAAGAGGGAGAAGCAGGCCTCCCACTAAGCAGGGAGCTTGTTGTGGGGTCGATCCCAGGACCCTGGGATCATGACCTGACCCGAGGGCAGATGCTTAATGACTGAGCCACCCAGGCACCCCATAAATAAATGTGTTATTTTAAGGTTCAGTAAAATAATATGAAAGAGTGTCTCAAATTTTACATAATTATGGCAATTGATATTCTTTGGCGGGGGGGCATTTTTTTTTTATTTGTTTCCTTGATTTTGGAGGACATAAGCACCACTCATAAAGGCTGGTTCCTTTTGTCTCTGAGAAATAGGCCTAGGATTAAGTGAGCTATGCCTTTGAAATAGGGTAAGAAACTGGTCTAAGAATATAACTTTGAAAGTAATTGAGTTCTATTTTGAACTGGGTTTAATGTACAAAATATGTTTCTCTTTCTATTTGAGGAAAATAAAAATTTTAGTATTTCAGAGCATCCTGATTTTGTATTAATTCACAGCATTTTCCCTCCAGAAATTCAGTACCTGCTTGCATCATTCTGAGTAAGTTTGGTTTTGCTTATTTGGGGGCATCTATGATTAAGTAAGCAGATAACATTGGTTATTTTGAAATAAAGGAAATTCCTAACATTTTAGGAATACTAAATACAACAGCTGTTTCCTTTCAGGTGATGATTTTCATACTTCTGTTGTGTTCTTTCTACAGAACAAAGACTAAATAATGACATAATCCTCAGCTGACTGACTGAAAATGTGACTGGACGCACTCCCTGTGGACAGTTGACCGCTTTTTTTTTCATATACCTGATAGTCTGTGCACAACATTGTTTTGTCTGAGGAGCACGGATTGTTGACATGTATTTTTGAATTCACACGTCAGTGCTAAAACTAATATAATAGTTGTTTCTTAGAGCAATATGTTGTTATATGTAGCAGAAATAAAGTTTTCTTTGCTTGACTAAATCATGCCTTATTTATGTGAAAGAAGAGAATAAAACATATAATAGTGTTTAGAATTTGACAAAATGACATATTTCATTGATTTTGAGATGCACCTTTTTTCACATTTTTATACTTCTGAAATTGGAAACATCTTGATATCAGTTAGGTGCCATACTGTAACCTGTTTTTATTTCTTAATGGAACATGAAATAGTGGTGCTTCCTTCAATCAATTGCATCTTAAATTCAATAAAATATGGTAATTTGCTGCTTAACCTACACATGCAGATTGGCTACTTACTTACACTTAATCTGAGGCAAGAGCCAAAAGACATAATAGAAATATTTTATACTGTATTTTTATAGTTATACCAAAATTTGTTGGTAATTTTATAAAGATCTTTGAAGATTATAGAGCAATGGTAATTTTAAAAAAGGATCTCAGGTTATTATTCATAACAAGTTTAAATACATAAACTGGACATTTTCCCTTTATAAATACAAGATATAATGGCTGCTGCAAAAATGTGACGTGTGAGTAATCTCAGAACAGACTATGATAGAAAGAATAGTCATTTCAAAAAAAGATTAAAAATTAGGACCCTACTCTGCTTGTATTTTGAAAAATCCAAGAAAAATTTTTAGCTCCTCTTAAAGTGAATAATATGTATCAAAAAAGGTATATCTAAGTCAGAAACTCATTATCTTAAAAAAGGCATTATAGGGGCGCCTGGGTGGCTCAGTGGATTAAGCCTCTGCCTTTGGCTCAGGTCATGATCCCAGGGTCCTGGGATCAGCCCCAATCGGGCTCTCTGCTCAGCAGGGAGCCTTCCTTCCTCCCCCCTCTCTCTCTGCCTGCCTCTCTGCCTACTTGTGATCTCTGTCTGTCAAATAAATAAATAAAATCTTCAAAAAAAAGGTATTATAAATGGCATGCAATTATTAAAACCACTGAATTACTTCATTATGCCTCTCACATTCTAAGTTAAACTAAAAATAATGAAGGATTAAATTCACTAAGCATAAGAGAGTATTGCAGTTTGACATCTCTCCCTTGAAAAATTGAAATCCTTTTTTTGAATCAGTAATTTTAGTAAATTTAGATGAGAAAATTTCCAATCTCATCTTCCCAGGCAGGCTGACTGAATGAGAATGGAATCTTTGTGAACCAAAAGGCATATTTTGAGAAGAAAGTAAATGCTCTCATTTGAAATGAAAAAAAAAAAAAAAACAAAAAACCCTAAGTGTGGAGTGTTGAATATTAATTACCAACAGGTAGACTTACTCATCCTAAACTCATTTACTATGCACATAGTTTCATTTTCACCGATTGGAACCAGATTGTGCCCCACAGGTTATCAGGCTCTGCCACTCAAGGAATACTTGAATTCCCCCAGAAATGTATCTGGCAGCTGGTTAATCTACACAGTATAAAAGTAGGGAAGGTGTTCTCTTAACTCGTACCTGAGTCCATTGCATCATTGATTAATCCTCATAATTGACAAAAATCTGATTCCTCACAATTTTCACCTTTTTAGTCTTCAAGTTTTTCACTGGGCCATTTAGAAGTTGAATCTCTCAGGTGATAGCTATCATATACCCTCCTGAGCTCTAGATTTTCTGTTTGGATGAAATAATCCCTGTTTCTCCACTCTGCCTTTGAATCCCAGTTTCACCAACCAATTGTGTTTTCAATAAGGTGTCTTCTGTAGATTTAGTTCCTTGATTCCTTCACATAACTTCTAAAGAGATTTGTAGCATAATTCTCTGCCTGCAAAACACTGCTTTTACAGTACAGCCTTCTGTTGCGTTTTCTAGCTGCATCTCAGTTGTCGCTTGTAGTTGAGCCCTAAAAGTGTATTTTAAAAAGCCACAATGTCACATTTTTCTTTAAACCAGGAGGTTCTAAAACCTAAGAAATAGCGTTTAATAATCTAGTGCTCCTGTCTTAAATGTTTACTTCTCAAATGCACTTTGGGTATAAGAACTTACTTAGATGCTCTGCATATGTCAGTTACTAAAACTGCCAAGATGGAGGGGTTTTTATTAGGTGTGCATTTAAGCAATTCAGATGAATAAACTCCTCTTTGAAATATGTGGTTCAAATAGCATCTAAAATAAACCATAATCAAAACTTTCTTATAAATTCATTGTCAGGTCTTTTATGGTAGATTGTAGATGCTGAAAGCAGGTATCAGATTTGCTGTTTCTAGAGCACCATGTCCCAAAATATGTTCCTTGAAATACTAGTGTCTTGAGAGAAGTCAGTAAGTATTCTTTAGGGACGAAGTTTTCATGGTCAAAGATATTTAGAAAATGTTTGGTTATTATTGCACAGATTTTTTTGAGCATGAAACTTCTTAGAGCCTTTAATATGCTAATATTTATCATCTCTGTATCTCCAAAAGAAGACCATAGTTTGCATTGGGATATGTGTTGTTAGAGACACACTCCTAACAGGGCACTGATATTGCAACAAACCTATTTTAGGAAACATTCTTCTACAGTAAATACTACTGTTTTTACTCAGTAGTAGTGGTGTGGTTTTATTTAAAAGTTTTTTTGGGTGTTTTTTTATCCCACCATAGTTAAAAATTAATGCAAAATACTAAGGAAATTATTACTCTAAAATTTTCACGTTCTCTGAATGCTATTCTCTTTAATTGGGATCTACATGATCTCAATGAACAGACAGAAAATAGAAATAAGAGATTTTACCACTAGGTGGTGATAAACATTGCCATTCGGAAACTGAAGGGCAGCATTCCAGTGTTATTTAAGGTACTTGAGCATGAAATGACAGGATTTGTATTGTCCAAAGCAGTGGTCCTAAACTTTAGTGTCCACAAGAATTACCTCAGCTATTTGTTTAAGATACAGGTACACCGAGTCTGCACATTTGGAACTGAGTTTCTCAGTAAGCTCCCTAAATGATTTTGATAGGGTAGTCAATGGAATTGACTTTGTAGTATACTGGCCTTAAGAGAGTCTGTATGTCAGACCTTAAATTGGATTATTGTAAAAATAAGACATTGAGAACTTCCTGAGTCTTTTTACTTTAAGCATTTTTTAGAATTTAGCATCTGCTTTATTATCAGTAAGTAATGAATTACAATAAGAAATTAAAAAACACAAGCGGTCTTAGAGATATAGCAAGATGTCAGGCCAGTTTTTCATGTTAGCAAATATTTTTGATGTTTGTATAGGATGATAATTATTTGCTTTTTGCCACTCAAAATTTCTACCTAATTTCATTTCTTATTTACATTTATTTTGAAATAAGTTATTTTAATGAATTATCATCAAAGATTTTGTCTCTAAGAAGTACATAGATATGTATCATTTTTTTAAATGGCAAAGGAGCATGAAGGTGATGTAATTATCATCAGTGTTTAAAAAACTGGAATAGAATAATCACAGGAGTACAGAAATACACATATATGTATCTGAGTATTTTTACAATCTCAAAGTGAATCTTCTTACAAAGTGTATGCTTTTTTTGGTGCACCCACAGATCTTTTCTTTCATAGGTACAGTTTAATTTTCAGTAGCTTCTTAATTATTTGCCTAAAATTCAGTGAGGTCAAGAACAAATGAAATATATATATGGCCTTTTCATCCAGCGGTATAGCCACCTGCAAATTTTAATTTTTTCCATATGTGGATGGTAAGGTCTATTAAAATCATAACAATTATTTTTACATGACTTCAGTAAAGAGAGAAAACAAAAAGGTCATCCTTATTAGATAAGTTTCATTTTAATATCTGGATTCTAATAAATGGATTGCATTATTTCCTTTTCTAGAAACAGTAACTCAAGGACACATGGATCCTGGGAACTGAAGGTATGGTATTATTAGGGGATCAGCTAGAAATATTTAGTTAACATGAAGTTGCAGTTCATTCATTATAAGGACAATGTTTTGACTATATTTAAGGTAGAAAACACTTGTCCTCAGTATAATATGGAGGTCCCTAATATTATACTTTGAGAAAGTTACCAGGCCCTGTGAAAATCCATTTGAGTGGTTATCTGTCACAGGAAAGAGAGTTCTCTGACTGTCTTCCATGAATTGCAGTCAACGTCTTGATGTCAGGATCCATTGAGCTTGCTAACCTGCGAGCTGACTAAGGCCGAAACCTCTGCGGTACCCTGGAGACCTCCTTTCTGACAATGCTGCTGCAGAAGTGGTAGAGGGAGGGCACCAGATGTTTTAGGAAAATCATTTTTGTATTTGAAATACAAAAATCAAGTACTGTTTTCTATAGAAATTGGGAAAATGTTGAGCACAATAGGATAACCAAAGTACTTACAGATACTCCTATGAATCTACACTCTTTTAATTTTCCTGCCTGTACTCCATTTCTGATTTTGTAGGTGAATGCTGTTGCTGCTAACTGATTTTCTTCCTCATATATTGTCATCATTTTTCAGCATTAGTAATACACAGGTCACAGAATTCATTAACACAGAGTTCTCAGAGGGCTTCTGGGCTTGTTTGTTCTGTTTGGTTTTGATTTTTTAATGCTAAAAGGAGAATTAAAGTCATCTGCTTTAAAGTCATCTAATTAAAGTCATCCTCATTTACTGGAAGATTTGATATACAAAAATACAACATTTAATTTTTTTCCCTTTCATCCTTGACAAAGTGTGTTATATTGGGTTTTGGCACTAGAAAATAATGTTTACATTCTTAAATCATTGATCCTTTGGCACAAGAGACTTCCTTCCTGTTCCACATCAGTACATTAGTGACTTAGGAATGTGACACTTGGGGGACAGTGTAGAAGGAGATTGTGATTTGTTACTGATAGGACTGACTTTAGGAAGAATCTGCAGGGGTTGCTAAAAACTGGAACTTGCTGACTTGCATTGGCAAAGCCAAAATTAACCAAAAATGGCCAAAACCCCCCACAAAACCCATACTTGGAGATTGGGGAGAAAGCACAAACTCCCACCAGGGCCCACCTACCATTTAGGTACTATCTTGGCTTCCACCAGAAACTCTTAGCAGGGCTCATTTCCTTCCACTTTTACCCTGAATCTGGGAATCCTAGGCACTGTCATGTAATCTTGTCTTTCACCCAGCCCAGTCTTATTTCACTGCTGTAACTCAAAGTATGGGGCTGGGGGGAGAATGAAAGTCAGTTTCCTTTACCATCTTGAAAGATTAGCAGTATACTTCTACTTAATAGATTCAGTTACTTGTCATATAGGAATATCATGTCTTCTAGACCTTACTGATATTATTAACTTTCAGTCCCCCAGGAGTGAATTTCATATATGATACCAACATTGCCTTTTTGGACCTGTTTTCTCATCTAGAAAATAAAGGAAATAATTAAGGCAGTATAAATACAAACACCTGCAACACTCCTATGCCAGTTTTCTGCAAAAATACCCATGAAACATTCTATTAGAAAAAATGTTATTCATAGACCTTTAGGTAAGAATAGTAGGAACTAAAAGGAACTTTTGCTAGGTAAAGCCATAAGGGTAAGATTTTTGAAGTGGCTGACTCAAATTCCATGTCAAAATAATTTGTTAGTAAAGCAAGATGACGCCTTAGCCTCCCATCATCTAACATTCCTTATTACGCTATGTATAAGAAAGCTGTACTAATCACTTGAGACAATTACTAAGAGTCCCATCAGAAGAGGCTTTCTGGGTTCTTAACAGGTGGCACTGAAGGTGTACTACCCTGGAGCTTTTCCTTAACCAAGAGAACCACAGCTGGCAATCACTTGGGGTGGGGGGGAAGGTAGTCATAAAAGGGAAGAGTAACGACAAGAACAGCAAAGCGACCCCAAAAGATCTCTTAGCCTCTACCTGCTAGCAGATTTAGAATACTTAGTGCAAGATTCTTTTTAAAAAGGTGTTTTTCTAGCCGTCTTTCCTAAGAACTTTGGTCTTATTGCAAGGAAATTTATTATCCTCGCCTACGCTAAGCCTACATCTGATGGATTTCCTTGGGTTTCCTGGAGGAATGAAGTGGGTTTAACATTTCTGACTACCTGTTGGATCAGCATCAGCACTTGAATGGACTGAAAAAGAGCTGAAGGCAATCCTCAGAATCTGCCAGTTCTGCAGTTGGCCTAGCTAAATCTGTCCTCACTGAGAAATGAGTAACTAAGTGGACAAGAGATTTGAACGAGCATTTCACAAAAAAGGCCAAGAAGGGATCACAGTTCCATTTTTTGTGTATGTTTTTGGTTTTTTTGGTTTTTTTTTTTTTTTTGGTTTTTTGGCAGAGGAAGAGACAATTGGGTAAATTCCTTATGTTTTTTAAAGAAACACTAAAACATTCTCCTTTTTATTGATAATGTAAGTTTAAGGATAATTTTTAAATCTATTAAATGTTCAGCCATATTAATCATCAAGGAGATGCACATTAAAACTCTATTAAGATACCCTTCCACTGTTACAAACAGCAAAAAATTAAAATACTGACAATACCAAGTGTTGGTGAGAATGTGGAGCCACAGGAATTCTCCTGAGCTGCTGGCAATAGGGTGAACCTGCCCAAACGCTCTGGAAAGGTTTGACAAACACCGACTAATGCTGCGTAATACATCTACCCTCAACTTAGTAATTCCACTTCTAGGCAAGTATCCCAACGGAGATAAGAACACACATGTACAAAAAAATACAGAGAAGAAAATTCTTAGGATTATTCACAATAACCTAAAAGTTAGGTTTGAAACAACTCCAGTGGCAACAGAGTGCATACAGTGAGATACTACTCTGTAACAAGGACAGGAGCTAACTTGCTACATGTACCCATTTGGGTGAATCTTATAAACATGATGCTAAAAGAAACAAGCCAACAAAAAATGTGCTGTATGATTGCCACTATAAAATGGTTCAAAAACAAGCAAAATACACCTTTATGCAGAATGGAGTGGAGAGAAGTCAGAAATGGGGCTGATGGTGTGCTGGTATTCTTGTCTTTCCTTACTAGTGTAGTGATGACTTACTGAGCTTTATGCTTAACAGCTTATGCAGTTTTTTTAAATTTATCTTACACTTCAGTTAACATTTTTGTTTCTTAATGAATTAAGCAAAACAGCATGGGGCTAATGGGACAGACACAGCTGCAGTATGAGAGAAGAGCAATATCCCGAGGCTTTTAGAAGGAAGGGGTCTGTTTTTCCAGTGCATGTATAACAAGAAATACTAGAAAATATCTGCTTCAGCTTCCACTCTGGTGCAACAGAGCCTTACGATGTTGAGGGCAGAAGAGTAAGAGAGTGGGAAAAGAACGGGAGAAGCCAAATTAAAATTTGTGTCAGAAACAATAAATAGTCCTACTGCTAAAGAAAATCTAACCCCAAATGAAGAAGGGTGAATATCAAACTGGTTTTCAGAAGTCTGCTGGGTCTCCTGAGCCAACGAAGGAAAGGTGTTCAACCAGATCAGAGCTGCCTTCCTCAGTGTTCTTTATTCTGCATAATAAGCTTCCCTTTAAGGGAGTCTGCAGCTTGCATATGTTACAATACACCAAAAGCACCAGAGTAAAAGATAAACTCAAAAAAGCACCTTCAGATGAATTTAGTGGGCTGATTACAAAGATTTATCCTTTGAATAATAGGTGTTCCCAAAGAAAACAACAGAACAAATTAAACAGTAGTTTTAATAGGAGAATCTTTGATCTAAGAAAAGGCTCAAGTCTAAATGAAGATCCCTTTTGCACAATAAATGCCGGCACCTGGGTGGCTCAGTGGGTTAAAGCCTCTGCCTTCAGCTCAGGTCATGATCCTAGGGTCCTGGGATCTAGCCTCGCATCAGCAAGGAGCCTGCTTCCTCCTCTCTCTGCCTGCCTCTCTGCCTACTTGTGATCTCTGTCTGTCAAATAAATAAAATCTTAAAAAATAAATAAAGGCGAGCTGGAATGGAGCAGAGTTCTGTAGTTCAGGATTTCTCCAGTTATCCACATGTGACTATCACTGAAAATCTCTCTGTGGTATGCAACATGCAGGACTTATTTGCCCTTTATAGAAAAAAATTACTTGAATATAATCACATTACCAAAATGAACCAAAATTAAGAAGAAAAGAATGAGAAAAGAAAGTTGGTAAGTACTAAAATCAATAAAATTATTAGGATAATGAGGATAATTTAAAGCATTTGTTAAGTGATATATCTCAAAAACTTAAATGGAGTTTATTAACCCCAGATTAAGTTACTGAAGGCCAGGAAGATATCACAGTTTCTTTTTTAGGAGGTGAAATAAGGGATAAAATCCTATCTTCTATAAAAAAAAAAAA
>RCUC01140350.1:0-54681 GCA_003697995.1 Taxidea taxus jeffersonii
TTCTGTTCCTGCATAGAAAATCCTCTAGTTTTCTTACTGCCCTGAGATAGGTGTTTGACAGGCCCATAAACCAACATGTACCTGAAGCCATGATTTACAGACTTTAATAGGGACAGTGCAGCATTTGATTTCACAACCCACAGAGTTAACTAACTTAGGGTATGGTCTCAATTCCAACTTGGGGGTTTATGTACAATGACTTACCAAGTGATGAGCCACTCTGACCTCTCTGAATGCAACAATCTGTGCACAATGCTAGTAGCATACCTGGGACTTCTGCATACTTCTTCTTAACTATGAGTAACCTGGGCCAGAGTGGCAAGGAGAAATAAAAATTTATATGGATGTTCGTCCAAACCTGCCCTTTGATGGCACCTGTACAACTAATGTGGGCTGACAGCCAGATTTGCTTTTGCTCTAATGGTCTGACCAGTCATCATGGTCCCAGTTCACAAGGCTCCACATTTATCAACATTGAGACTTGCCCTTTGTCTTCATAGCAGTGTGGCTCTCTAACATCAGCAGAGGTATCCTGTGTCCCTTTGCTGGTAACAGGTACCTGCTTCCATGGCCAAATCAGAGGCAAAGGTGAGCTTTTCATTTTAAGTCTTTCCAGAGAAACAAAACCAATAGGGTGTGTGTGTGTGTTTGTGTGTGTAATTTATTATAAAGAACTGCTTTACGTGATTATGGAGGCTGAAAAGTCCTACAATCTATAGTCTGAATACTGGGGGCCCAGGCAATCCAGTGATATGGTTCTGAAAACCACAGAGTCAATCATGTAAACCCCGTCAAGGGTAGGAGAAGACCAATGTCTGAGCTTAAGCAATCAGGGAGAATGAATTCCTCCTTCCTTCACCTTTTGGTTTCATTCAGGCCATCAACAGATTAGACAATGCCCACACACACTGGGGAGGGTAATCTGCTTTACCCACTCTACTAATTCAAATGCCAATCTCATCCAGAACCATCACAGACACACATAGAAATTACGTTTAATCCAGGCACTCCATGACCCCGTCAAGTTGACACATAAAATTAACCATTACAAAGCCCCATCCCAAAAGCTTACTTTCCTATCTAACCAGGCTCCCAACAAGTACAATGCTCATGAGCTCCCTTGCTACGACCAGTGAGCAAAGAGACTACCTCCTTAGAACTGTACATAGAGGCCCCACCAAAAAGCTGCTATCACCTATTATCCAGATCAACCCTTTAATTTCAACCTCTACTGAGAGGATTCCCATAACCCAAAATTTCCCACAAGATCTATACCTACAGGCCTCCTCAGGGTTTGACCACCAGTTTTTACTAAATATCCCATAGGTACCCCACCACACTCATCCTTCCCCATCTCAAAATCCCAAGTTACTCACCCACAGGAGCAGCATTCAGACCTGAAGTCCTAACACTGAAACTACCAAAATTGAAAAGGTTCCAAATCTTCAGGAAAAGGGACTTCAAGTAGGAAAATACTTTCAAGTAGGAAAATATCTGCCCAATTGCTGACCTCATGAATACAACCAGCACCACATCCCTAAAAATATTCAAAAGGCAGCCACCAACATCACCCTCAGTCTCTGGGACAGACCCACAGCAGCTCATTTGCTCACAACTCTAATCCATTACTCTCTGCCCTAGGCCTGTGAATCTTCTCCTGCTTGGTAATCCAGCACATATTATTTGCTTCACTCCTTTCATTTTTTTGGTACATTGTATTTTCTCCTCTAGATTATCCTTCTTCCCACCCCACAACCCACCCTTCACTTCAGTTTTCACCTTGATTACATTTCTGACTATTGCTCTAACAATAGATATTCCTTTAGCCTATCTGGTGTCTGTAATAAACAACCTGCTTGTTTCTTCAAGGAGATGGATCAGGTGGCTCATGGGCAATTCACAGCAATGAAATTCCATTTTCAACTGAGTTTCCTTACCCATACACTCTCTCATTCCTAGTCTTGAAAGAAGAGCTAAGGTTCAGTTGCCACCCTAAACTTCAACAATATTTTTGTGAATAATCAGCTTTTCTTTGGGAAATAGTCTAAAATATAAAATTAATGCTGAAAAGACTTTTTGATGCTATTTCTGTAATTGACCCACGAGAAAATTTCTCTAATAATTCCCCAAACAGGAGCAGGATTGCCCCCATCCTCCTTTCTGTACTCAGTCAACATATCTAAACTTGTACTCAACTTCCTATCCCGAAACATACCACTCCTTTCCTATTCTCTCTCAATAAATTGCACTATCATTTTTCAAATTTCCTAAATAGACTTTTGAATCCTTCTACTGTCTTCTCTCTCTCATTCCCCAATACTTAATTCACCATATTTTATCAATTCTATCTCTTATATCTCCCCCAAATGTATCCACTTTCCTCATATTAGGCACCGTCATCTCTTTCTTAGATAGCTACAGAGCCTCCTGACCAGATTCTGTTTTCCATTTCCATCCCTGCTCCCACTTCACCTATTATATAATTATGGCATATATTTCTAAAATGCAAATATGTCACTCCTCTATTCAAAATAGTTTCACAGCTCCCTATTATGCTTAGAATAAATATCATATTCCTTAGCAGGACATACAAACTGATCATGATCTGGGCTTTACTTTTCTTTCCATCTTCATTTCTCCAAACTCTTCTCCTACTGTACAACATCCTCTGAGTCACACTCTCACACCCTAGAGACTTTGCACCTGCTCTTTCTACTTCCTGAATTATTCTTCCTGCCCTACTATCTCTTCACTGCCCAACACTGTTCATTATTCAAACATCAGCATAACCCCTACCTTTTCCTAGAAGCCTCCCCAGAACTGTATGCTGTATCCAGACCTGGCTGTTCCTCCTGTGTGCTCCTACTGTACCATGGGCTTAAGTGCTATTGTAGCTGTGAGTGCTACAGTAGTATAATTGTCCATAAAATAAATGATTAACTGTAATTTTAATTACCTCTCTCCCCTCGTGAGTTAAGGACAATTTCTTACTCACTGTTTCATCCTCAGCACCTGAAAGAGTATCTACATCAAATAATTGCTCCATAAAAACAAGTTAATGAATAAATGGATGTTGACATTTTCCTCCTAGAGAATGCCCATAAATGATCACTTTAATCTGCTTTCACCTATGTAAGAGAACTTGGACATATTGGGTGGTTGGCTCCAAGCACATTTCACTGCAGGTAGACTAACTATTAGGTTTACTCCTGAGAAACATCATCAGTATTTCCGCTTCCTGTTCACAGAAGACACACTCTTCTTTGGGATAAGTCTAAGTTCAAGGCAGAGACAATACCTAGGCTTGATGTTCTAAAGTATGTTGTCAGTTGCATAATCCTGGTAGAATGTTGAATAGATTACACTTCTGCATGTTTCCCAGTTATTCACAATTCAGAAAAAAAAGACTGTACATTATTCCCTTCCCTACTTTACAATGTATCCAACCTGAAGAAATTAAGGAGCATACCAATTCAGGAAACAATCTGGTTTTACTATGAAATATTTTCAATAAACTGCCCTACTTTACATGATAAGCTACTTAATGATACAACTCGGGAATATGTCTCCTAAAATACCACAGAATACAGCATTGCTCAAAATTTTTTGACAGTACCTGAGTACAATACATCAGCAATTCATTCCTTAGCTCTGAAAGGTTGAAGATCAGTAACTAAATCATGTAAGTGCTTATCAAGTAATTATGTTATTAAAATGACATACATCAGTCAGTGCATATCTTGCCTTTGTCTGTGGATTCTTTGTATTCTACATTTTACTAGTCAAAACACTATTTTCAGCACCCTTCTCAGGAATTAAGAAAGCTATATTTAAATAATGTTAATAAAAGTGACATAAACCTGCACGAAGGAATTAGAAAGTCTAAGGCTATATCCCCTTGCACTTAGCAGGCAAAAATAGACAGTGGCAGCTTGAACTTGGAATTGTAAGGCCTTTGTTACAGAGCCACGATCTTTATACATTCTAAACCATTTTTTCCTTCATCAATGGAACTTTTTTTTAACTCTTGTTGTTCATAATGATGTAAAATTTGCCAAGAACCAAAAGAATCACAAAAGTAAAAAATACATTTAGCCATAAAGGCTAATATGATTTTCATTATTAATTAGATTTGTGGAAGGGCATTTTTATTCTTTCAAGTTTAATTCAGAAGTATTTAAAATTCTAATTTTTACCAGAATTTGAGTTTAGGGAGGCTTCAAGTGTGTTTGTAAAAAACCAAGATGACTCAGGAAATTATTTCCAGTAAGTCATTTACTTAGATTTCTTGATTGTGGTAATAACTTGCAAATTAGATTTATGTAAATTTAGTATGTGCATGTGGGTATAATACTGACTCAGAAATCTATCCTCCAGGGAAGAGGACCCTGCCCAAATTCACAAAGCCATTTAGTGACCACTCAGAACCAACTGAAATGTCTATTTACAAACAGCTATGTCTATTTAAAAACAATGCTGTTTGCATCAGACATGCAAGCAACATGTTATCATGCAAAAGAAAAAAAATGATGCACACTGTATAAGGTATTTTGTTAGTTTAAAAGAAGAAGAAAAAGAAGAGGCCCACCATGCTTCAAAAGAATTTCAAAGATGATCTATCAGCCTATGGATAGAATTATTGCCAGGAAAGATGATGATCACAGATGAAAGAACATTCAATTTGTCCAGGAGGAAGTCATTAGAACTTCTTTAGTAAGTACAATTTCAGTGTAAAGGATGGTGAGAAAGCAGTTGGGTGAAGGTCAAGAAGAAAGTCAGAGGTGAGGAAGTGATTCAAACATCTGATGGGTTTAGAATAGGTTGAAGGAAAGGTTTTTAGTTGAAGAATGAAGAAAAGCTAATGGATTTTGAGGGGCTTAATAAGAGTAAAAGAATATTAAGGTTAAAAGAAAAAAGAGTTTTTGGAAGAAAATTAAGGATAAAGAATCCTATAGGGAGAACTTTATTTAGCCCAGAGTTCTAGAAGAGAAAAAAAAAGCAGGGATGGGGGGGGTTGGGGAGGGCAATAGGAAAACACAAACAAGAGGAAAGATAGGGAAGAAATAAGACAGAAAAAGATGACAGCATGAAAGACTAAAGAAAAACAGATAAGAAGGATGAAGAGAGACCATTCTGAGAGAACTTGGAAAATGATGTTTTAAATGAGCACCAGAAAAAAAAGTAAGAATAAAACTATAAAGTTTCAAGAGAGAGTTGAAACAAGCAGTAAAAGCCCTTGGGCTAAGGACACACACACACACACACACACACACCACCATGAATAGGGATGTGCTATTGTACAAGATTACAACAAAAGTTCTAAGAACAAAGAGCAAATTTTTGTTGAAAGTGCTTGCCCAGAACATGTATCCCCCTCACATGGGGCAAAGCAAAACTGAAACAGGAGGACGCAATAATAACAGTCCAAAGATAGGAGTGGGTAAAGCAAACATGAAGACAAAAGAATAAGGGCGTTCAGGCAAGAAAAGTGTAGCTCTTTTTGCGGGGAACAGAGGTAAGGAATCAAGGGAATGGAAGGTGCATTCTGAGCAGAGAAAAGTGAGGATTTAATTTCTTGTGTGTTCAATTTTCCCAGGGCAAAATCATTTCAAAACAAGAGGGAATTTAACCATGACCTTATGAGACTTTTCTTTCCTATAAGTTAAAATACCCTGATTAAAAAAATAAAAAATAAATAAAAATTTAAATGATAGAGAGGCAAACCAAGAAACAGACTCTCACCTGTAGAGAACAAACTGATGGTTACCAGAGGGGAGGGAGGTATTAGGAAGGGGCTTAAGGAGTGCACTTGTGATGAGTACCAGGTGTTTTATGGAAGTGTTCAATCACTATATTGTCACCTAAACTAATATTATACTGTATGTTAACTAACTGGGATTTAAATTTAAATAATTTTTTAATTAAAAAATAAAATAGCCTGAAACATAGGACACAGTTGGCCAATATTCCTGTGTACTACTTTTCATGATGATGTATAATTTCCACTATATACCTCCAGCATGGGCAAAGTTGACAGGCAATTTTCTTCCCCACTGCCTTAAGCATCTACTAACCTTTCTGGCTTTAAACCTGATTCAAATTTAAGACTACCTTCAAGGAATTTCAAAATGTCCCACAATTCAATACCTGAAGGCAAAGTGATAAAGGACTGTCTTGGAGCTCTTCCTGTTATAACACCCAGACAGCCCAGTCTAGTTTCATCAGAAACTTTTCACAGTCTATCACTTCCTTTTGTCATTTTGAGAGAATGCTGACATCAACTTAAAAAACAATTAATCACAGAATAGAATTTCACAGGTGGAGAGGTAAAAAGAACATAATCTTTGCAGAGACTGAATTCAACTCCCACCTCTAGGATGCTGGGCAACTTTCCTGTCCTCCCTAAGCTTCAGTTTCATCATCTATAAATTTGGGATAATAATATTTACCACCAAAGTTGTTGTAAATGAGATAATGTACAAAGCATAGTGTAATAATACTTGGAACATAGTAGTTACTCATAAATGACAATTACTCTGTTACTCACATTTCTGGCATGAGAATCTCACCCAGCAGCAGGTCTCGCTCTGTGTCACTCCATGAAACTGTTCATCTTTTCTGAAGCCAACATAATATATTAGAATCTTGTGCAGAAACATATATGGCTTGTTTCTTGGAATACACTTCACTTTTCAAAGTTTATTATTTATTTATTTATTTAGAGCACTCAGGCATGCGTGCGAATGGGGCTGGGGGTGCTGGCGTGTGACAGAGCAAGAGAATCTTTTTTTTTAAATAAATAAATGTTATTTTCTTTTTTTTAAGATTTTATTTATTTATTTGACAGAGAGAGAGAGAGAGATCACAATTAGGCAGAGGCAAGCAGGGAGAGAGGGGGTAGCAGGCTTCCCGCTGAGCGGGGAGCCTGATGCAGGGCTCCATGCAGGGCTCAATTCCAGGACCCTGAGATCATGACCTGAGCCAAAGGCAGGCGCTTAACCATCTGAGCCACCCAGGAGCTCCAGAGGGAGAAGATCTTAAGCAGACTCCATGCTTCGCACAGAACCCAACATGAGGCTCAATCTCACAACCCTGAGATCACAACCTGAGCCAAAATCAGGAGTCAGACACTTTAACTAAGCCACCCAGGTGCCTCCAAAGTTTAATATTAATATTACTGATATCATAAAATGGGTCTCCTTTATGTTAAATTTAAGCTATTCATTTCATTTCATTTCTTTCCATATGTCCTCACCCTACTTTTATAATAATTAACTATAAAATCACATTAATTATTGCATTTCCATATGTTAGGCCTTGAATGTATTAAAAACAATTAAATATTGAATGTATTGGACCACCTATCCAGTCATCTGGTGAGTATAATTTAATGCAGTATTTGCAAAATATGTTACATGTATATTGGTATACACATATATACATATGGTATATGTTATGTACATATAATATACATAATATTTTAACCACTGTCTCACATATTATTAGTATGCTAAAATGTCATTTAAGCATTTTTACTTTAGGCTTCAAACAATTTTTGTATTTAGCTAAAACAAAACCACATTTTCAGAAGTACAGACATTTTATTTCTGGCTTTGTTCACTTTTATAATGGAACAACACCTAGAAAGAAGCAGCATGTCAAATGTCCCGTCACTGATGGCTTCAAGGGGATGAATAATTTAGATCCTTACCTAAGAACAAGAGGATGCTAGGCAAGCTCAAAGAAGTGAAGAAGAAGCACCAACAAGGAGGCCAGACACTAGACTCAGGAATTACCCAGATATATATCTCCAACTTCACAATTTCACCAAGAACCACCATTGTTCACAAAGCATTAATCGCTTTTGATAAGTAAGAATAGGCTCTCCCTTTCCCATGCTTCAGTAGCACTTGACACCTCTGTTAGCACATTTGTCACTTAAGTGTGACAACTGTCTCCTAGGAGACTGTTGGAGATCCTGAAGGGAAGGAGCCACATTATTTTCTTGGAGAAGATGTTCAGTACCCTTTTGTGGAATGAATACTCAGCACCAACATGAACTGACTGCTGGGTAACCAGCAGCCTCATCCTTGCAGAATGCAGTAGGCTTTCCTCATATTCTACAACATTTGACAACATGGACTTCCTTTGAAATTATTTCCTCCCTCACTTATTGTGTCACTGCCCTATATAGGTTCTCCTTATACTTGTCTGGCCATTGATCCCATGTCCCTTTAGCTGTCTCCTCTACCATTTCCCTAGCTTAGAGACTTGACATTTATACCCTTCTACCCCAGGAAAGAGCCTCTGTTAGACCCTCTCAACTTCAACACTCCCCCTCTATGCTTATTAGTCTCCAATCCACACCTCTAGCCCTAACCTCCTCACCAAACTCTAGGATGTCTCCACTCTAAGATAGCTGCTCTCAAATTCAATATAGCCCCAAACAAAACTCATTACATTCTCTTCAAGAAAGTTTCCTTATTTTTTGACCATGACATCACAATTCTCTACAGCATTTTCCAGAGGATGTGCTATATTCCCATACTGTTGTGTAAGAAAGAGATACATGTTCAGTTAAATGGGAGGAAAGTTGGGTTAAGTACAATTAAAAAGGTTTGTTTTCTATAGGACTTCTCAGAACCTTTTACATGCTAATGTGTTTTGGGAGTTTCTAAAATGGGGGTAGGGTATTATATACTGTTTACAAATATATTTAATTATAGGACTCTTTCCAGAAGCTCTTCTCAGGAAGGACCAGCTTCAGTGAACTGCTTATAATAAGATCTTATGCTTGACTATTCCTTCTCTGTATCTAAGTGGTTACCAAATTCTAATAATTCTTTTAAAATATCTCTTTGGGATGCCTTCACTTCAGGTCATGATCTCATGATCCTGAGATCGAGTCCCGCATCAGGCTCCTGCTTGGCAGAGAGCCTGCTCCTCCTCCGTGCTTGTGCTTGTGCTCTCTCTCCCTCTCTCTTTCTAATAAATAAATAGAATCTTAGAAAATGTTTTAAAAAAATCTCTTCTTTTCTATTCCTGCTCTTCATACACTAGTTTAACTCCCCTGATTTAGGTTTCCAACATTTCACACCTGGATAACAACCTTTCTGTTAATTCCTTTTCTCCTCTTATCTCATCCACCTGTCTAAACCACCTAAACCATCATTTTCATTATCCACGTGGTTCTCTTATTTAAAAAGAAAACAGAACAAAACCAAAGACACATTCTGCTGTTCTCAGGATCAAGTTAAATTGAAAACCTGGAACGTATCATCCTATTCACCAACTTTATTCCTTCCATGGCTCTGAGTCCTCTATCCAACCAGGCCAGTTTTGCCATAGTCAAACATAGCATGCTACTTCTCAACTTCTTTTCTCTCCTTATTCACCTTCTCCCCACCTGAAGTAGAGTGTCTTTCCCTTTTGGGCAGGCAGTTAACATGCATAAGGAGTGGCAAATATAGGAATGGAAGCTACAGGTCTCGCCTCCTATGCCCATAGCAAATTTACAAATTAATCACAACTCTCTCTTTCAGACCTTAGTCTCTACTTCAGAATCTTTCCCTACACAGTGCTTTAGGAAGCTACTGCCCATAAACCTGTTGGAGTTGACACACAAAACAAAAAACAAATAATGGGCTTCCCAGATGGGCTTCATCTTTCTATTCTCTCCATGAATTTAGACTTTTAACCTCTATGAACTTAAAATTCTTCACCTTTGAGATGGGAATAATTCTCATCTCAGCAGTTTGTTGTTAAGGTCAAAGACTTTACATGCATAAAAGCCCACTACAGAGGCACAGAGTAGATGACTAAAAGATGTCCATCTCTTCACTTCCCCTTGTCCCCTTGTTCTCTACCTGTCTAAACATTAGATATCCTTCTCCAGATCTCCTTACCAGATCAGCCCATGCTGACAAGCCTCTTCTCTCACTCTTTTAACCATCTGCGTTTTCATCCTGGACATTCAACCTAGTTGTGTTTTCCAATTGTGTTGACTTAACTCTCCTTAAGCCCCTAGACTCACAAGTTCTTGATATCTATCTTCAATGACATGCACTTCTACAGTCCTGGTCAGTTCCTGATGTAGCCCTGTCTCATATTCCAACATGGTTCACATCTATTCTAAAAGTCTGCTCTAACCACAAACATCTGTTCTGCCTATGAATCCTGACTTTCCAAATCTGTTTCCCACTCTCATGAACATGAATCCCTCCAATCCTCTCAATTTTTTGAGTCCATCAGCCTCCTCCTGTCTGTCTTTGCCTTCCTGCCAAGCTTGGGCCCACTGAATGGTCATTCAGGGGACCACAACCTTAGAATCCCATCATGCATCTTCTGCTATTCCTTCCATGTCAACCCCCACCCAGATTACTGTGAACCCTGCTTGTCTGCCAGTCCTGTGCTGTTGAGCATTGAACTCAGTGACTTGACACCTGAACTCTACATTTTTCAGAAAACCATGCACAACAACTCCCCAACTTACTAGCTCTGTCCTTAAGCACTAGTCTGAGAGTGGTATAAAAAAAACCTGGGAGCTATTTTAAAATACAGACTCCTAGGGCCCACTCCAATTATTCTGATTGAGTCAGTCTAGTATAAAGCCCAAGAATCTGTATTTTAACAAACACCTAATAAAGCAAGAGTGGGTAAACTATTTCCTATAAGCCAAACCTGGCTCACTGACTGTTTTTGTACTGCCCTTAAGCTAATAATGGTTTATTTTTAAATGACTGAAAAAATGTCAAAGAAAAACATTTTATGATATGAGAATATTCAAATTTCAGTGTCCACTAGTAAATGTTGTTTTTTTTAAAAAGACTTTATTTTTTAGAGCAGCTTCACTTTCACAGCAAAACTGAGAGGAAGGTACAAAAATTCCCATATATTCCTTGCCCACACATATGCATAGCTTCCCCCATTTTCAACACCCTCTGCAAAACACATTTATTACAATGTCTGAATCTACACTGACATGTCATTATCACCCAAAGTCCATAGTTTACATTAGGATACACTCTGGGTTTTGTACATTATATGGGTTTGGATAAATGTATAATAACATGTATCCATCATTTAATATCATACAGAATATTTTCACTGCCTAATATGAATACAGTTTTATTGGAACACAGCCACATTCATTTGTTTACATCTTACCTATGGTTGCTTTCATAATATAACAGCTAATCTGAGTAGCTGCAACAGAGACCATACGGCGCACAAAGTCTAAAATATTTACAATCTGGCACTTTACAGAAAACGTTTGTTGATCCTTGACTTAAAAGATCCAGAGGGGTTGGGAGAGCGGGTGGGGTTACATTATATGTTTAAATAAAAAAGCTTAAATTTAAAAAAAATCCTGTTTCGGTATCACAGACTTCAGATTGAGGTATCCTTAATAAGATTCACCAAAATTTGATGCGTCCTAAATTTTACTTCTTTTATTCATGTCTTAAAGACACTCTAATACCCCACAGTTAGTGTTATAAGTATTCTTGCCTTTCCTCAATCCCTTTTCTTTTTTATTTATTTATTTATTTATTTATTTAAGCTTTTTTTTATTTAAACATATAATGTAACCCCATCAACCTCTCCCAACCCCTCTCCCCCCCACCCCCCTCAGTTTGTTTTATGACATTAAGAGTCTCTTTTGGGTCTCCCTCCCGATCCCATCTTGTTTCATTTTTTCTTTTCCTACCACCTTAACCCCCACCCCCGTTGCATCTCCACTTCCTCATATCAGGGAGATCATGTGATAGTTGTCTTTCTCCAGTTGACTTATTTCGCTAAGCATAATACGCTCTAGTTCCATCCATGTCGTCGTAAATGGTAAGATTTCATTTCTTTTGATGGCTGCATAGTATTCCATTGTATATATATACCACCTCTTCTTTATCCATTCATCTGTTGATGGACATCTAGGTTCGTTCCATAACTTGGCTATTGTGGACATTGCTGCTATAAACATTCGGGTACACGTGCCCCTTTGGATCACTACGTTTGTATCTTTAGGGTAAATACCCAGTAGTGCAATTGCTGGGTCATAAGGTAGCTCTATTATCAATTTTTTGAGGAACCTCCATGCTGTTTTCCAGAGTGGTTGCACCAGCTTGCATTCCCACCAACAGTGTAGGAGGGTTTCCCTTCTTCCACATCCTCGCCAGCATCTGTCATTTCCGGACTTGTTCATTTTAGCCATTCTGACTGGTGTGAGGTGGTATCTCATTGTGGTTTTGATTTGTATTTCCCTGATGCCCAGTGATGTGGAGCACTTTTTCATGTGTCTGTTGGCCATCTGGATGTCTTCTTTGCAGAAGTGTCTGTTCATGTCCTCTGCCCATTTCTTGATTGGATTATTTGTTCTTTGGGTGTTGAGTTTGCTAAGCTCTTGTAGATTTTGGATACTAGCCCTTTATCTGATATGTCGTTTGCAAATATCTTCTCCCACTCTGTCAGTTGTCCTTTGGTTTTGTTGACTGTTTCCTTTGCTGTGCAAAAGCTTTTGATCTTGATGAAGTCCCAATAGTTCATTTTTTCCCTTGCTTCCCTTGCCTTTGGCATTGTTCCTAGGAAGAAGTTGCTGCGGCTGAGGTCGAAGAGGTTGCTGTCTGTGTTCTCCTCAAGGATTTTGATGGATTCCTTTCTCACATTGAGGTCCTTCATCCATTTTTAGTCTATTTTCGTGTGTGGTGTAAGGAAATGGTCCAATTTCATTTTTCTGCATGCGGCTGTCCAATTTTCCCAACACCATTTGTTGAAGAGGCTGTCTTTTTTCCATTGGATATTCTTTCCTGCTTTGTTGAAGATTAGTTGACCATAGAGTTGAGGGTCTATTTCTGGGCTCTCTATTCTGTTCCATTGATCTATGTGTCTGTTTTTGTGACAGTACCATACTGTCTTGATAATGACAGCTTTGTAATAGAGCTTGCAGTCTGGAATTGTGATGCCACCAACTTTGGCTTTCTTTTTCAATATTCCTTTGGCTATTCGAGGTCTTTTCTGGTTCCATAAAAATTTTAGGATTATTTGTTCCATTTCTTTGAAAAAATTGGATGGAATTTTGATAGGCATTGCATTAAATGTGTAGATAGCTTGAGGTAGCATAGACATTTTCACAATATTTATTCTTCCAATCCATGAGCATGGAACATTTTTCCATTTCTTTGTGTCTTCCTCAATTTCTTTCATGAGTACTTTATAGTTTTCTGAATACAGATTTTTTGCCTCTTTGGTTAGGTTTATTCCTAGGTATCTTATGGTTTGGGGTGTAATTGTAAATGGGATTGACTCCTTAATTTCTCTTTCTTCTGTCTTGTTGTTGGTGTAAAGAAATGCAACTGATTTCTGTGCATTGATTTTATATCCTGACACTTTACTGAATTCCTGTACAAGCTCTAGCAGTTTTGGAGTGGAGCCTTTTGGGTTTTCCACATATAGTATCATATCATCTGCAAAGAGCGATAGTTTGACTTCTTCTTTGCCAATTTAGATGCCTTTAATTTCTTTTGGTTGTCTGATTGCTGAGGCTAGGACTTCTAGTACTATGTTGAATAGCAGTGGTGATAGCGGACATCCCTGCCGTGTTCCTGACCTTAGCGGAAAAGCTCTCAGTTTTTCTCCATTGAGAATGATCCTTGAGGTGGGTTTTTCATAGATGGCTTTGATAATATTGAGGTATGTGCCTTCTATCCCTACACTTTGAAGAGTTTTGATTAGGAAGGGATGTTGCACTTTGTCAAATGCTTTCTTAGCATCTATTGAGAGTATCATATGGTTCTTGTTCTTTCTTTTGTTAATGTATTGTATCACATTGATTGATTTGCGGATGTTGAACCAACCTTGCTGCCCTGGAATAAATCCCACTTGGTCGCGGTGAATAATCCTTTTAATGTACTGTTGGATCCTACTGGCTAGTATTTTGGTGAAAATTTTCGCATCTGTGTTCATCAAGGATATTGGTCTGTAATTCTCTTTTTTGATGGGATCCTTGTCTGGTTTGGGGATCAAGGTGATGCTGGTCTCATAAAATGAGTTTGGAAGTTTTCCTTCCATTTCTATTTTTTGGAACAGTTTCAGGAGAATAGGAATTAATTCTTCTTTAAATGTTTGGTAGAATTCCCCTGGGAAGCCATCTGGCCCTGGGCTTTTGTTTGTTTGGAGATTTTGGATGACTGTTTCAATCTCCTTACTGGTTATGGGCCTATTCAGGTTTTCTATTTCTTCCTGGTTCAGTTTTGGCAGTTTATATGTCTCTAGGAAAGCATCCATTTCTTCCAGATTGTCAAATTTGTTGGCATAGAGTTGCTCATAATATGTTCTTATGATTGTTTGTATTTCTTTGGTGTTGGTTGTGATCTCTCCTCTTTCGTTCATGATTTATTTGGGTCCTTTCTCTTTTCTTTTGGATAAGTCTGGCCAGGGGTTTATCAATCTTATTAATTCTTTCAAAGAACCAGCTCCTAGTTTCATTGATTTGTTCTATTGTTTTTTTGGTTTCTATTTCATTGATTTCTGCTTTGATCTTTATTATTTCTCTTCTCCTGCTGGGTTTAGGCTTTCTTTGTTGTTCTTTCTCGAGCTCCTTTAGGTGTAGGGTTAGGTTGTATATTTGAGACCTTTCCTGTTTCTTGAGATAGGCTTCTATCGCTATATATTTTCCTCTCAGGACTGCCTTTGTTGTGTCCCACAGATTTTGGACCATTGTGTTTTCATTATCATTTGTTTCCATGGTTTTTTTCAATTCTCTCAGGTTCGCTTTCGGGAGCTTTTGTTCCCTGAATGCTTCCCGTAGAGTTCCGGAGGACGAGAATGAGAATGGCGGCCTCCCAATCTCCAGTTCGGAGGAGCTGAGAGCTAGGGGCCCCAGTCTTCAGTGCGCCTTCAGAGAAAAGTGTTTAATCACTCCCGTCTCCCCCGCCTCCAGCCGCGCTTGGAGAAAATCGTGCGTAATCAGTCCCGTCTTACTGGCTTGTGGGAGTGCTCCGAGCTCACCCAGCCTGTGACCAAGCGTCTGTCTCTGGCAGAGTCCCACCAGGAGTCTCCGAACCCCATAGATCCCTGAGCTCTCCCGGGTCGGAGTCTTCCCGGATCTTGTGGGGACCCCTCGCACAGAGCACTGGCCCGTGTCACAGAGCACTGGCCCATGTCACAGACCACGGCTCTAGGAAACCTCGGCTCTGTCTCCGCAGCTGGCTTCCCCGCTCTAATACCTGTGAGCTCTGCGACACTCAGACACCTCCGATCCTTCTGTGACCCTGCGGGACCTGAGTCCACGCTGTCCCCGTGAGGTCTTCACCCCAGTTTAGCCTCTGGAGCAATGTCCCTCCGTGGAGCCGACTTTTAAAAGTCCTGATTTTGTGCTCCGCCGCTTGCCGGGAGCCGGCCCCTCCCCCTGGGGTCTATTTTCCTGTCGCGTTGGATTCACTTCTCCGCTGGTCCTACCTTTTAGAAAGTGGTCGATTTTCTGTTTCTAGAATTGTTGTTTTTCTTCTCTTCGATCTCCTGTTGGATTCGTAGGTGTTCAGAATGGTTTGATAGGCTATCTAGCTGATCTCCTGCTGCCTGATGTCGTCTCAGCCTGCTACTTCTCCGCCATCTTGACTCCTCCCTCCTCAATCCCTTTTCTTCCTGGACTTATTCTTAATTCTCAGCAGATACCTTGCTTCTCACCCTATTAAGAGCACAGAGCCTATTTGTAAGTTACTTATTTCACTTCCTTTACTCCTATGTGACCAGAACTACTAGGAAAAAAAAAACAACAAAAAACAAAAAACAAAATCCCAAAAGGCCTAGCAGTATCTTCAGTGTCTGGGGAACCTGTGCTCAGATCCCAGCTCTGCAGTTACTGGTTTGTGATCCCAGGCAAGGCCTTAACCTCTGTCTCAATCATATGTAAATCTTGCTGACAAGCCCAACTCAGAGGACTGCCATCAAGGTTAAGTGAAACAACATGGACTTGGCATAGAGCAGGCCCTTGATAAATGCTTTCTTGATAATTTTTGCTTGATAAAATGCTTTCCGTCTGACACCAAAACACTAATAGGTCACATTTATTGAAAACATACTGTGCGTCAGATATCTTAGAGTCATTATCTCTTTAAATTTTGACAGGAAAAAATAAAAATAAAATAAATTTTGACAGAAATACCCAGATGGGGGTCTTGTGTGACTGAGTTGGTTAAGCATCTGCCTTTGGCTCAAGTCCTGATCCCAACGTCCTGGGATGGAGCCCCACAAGGAACTCCCTGCTCAACGGAGAGTCTGCTTCTCCCCTGGCCTCTCCTCCTGCTCATGCACACGTGCTCTCTCTCTTTCTCTTAAGTAAATAAAATCTTAAAAAAAAAAAATGCCCAGATAGAAGCTAAACCATACTATCTACCCAAACATATTTCAATTATCCACTTTTCACTCTCAGTTCTCACCTCTGATGACTTTACCCCTGTCCACATACAGTCATACACAAAAACATGTTCCATTCTCCTCTCAGCTCTGAGGCAATCTCATATTAAGGTGTTTCTCCCCCTTTCCTAAAACAATAAAGAAAAAATCCCACTCATGCCTCAACTGCTTACAACTTGGTTTCTTTTGTTTGGTTCAATCTATGAAAAATAGCTATTCCCATTTAGGAACAAATGGTTCCCAAGATTATCAATAATTATTAGCTGCCAAAAATAGATGGCATTGTGTTGGTACTTATTCTCCTTTATAGCAAATACTATTCTAATCACCAAAGATTAAACAGCCATGAAACAAAACTCTCTTTGGCTGCCATAACAACTCACTCTGGTAGTTTCCTTTGCTTTTCTGAGCATTTTCTTCAGTCACCTTCACTGGCCTCTACCCTCTTCCCCATCCCTTTCTCTTGTCCTCTTTAGTCTTCTCTTCCCTCTTCATTTTACTTTCTAGGACCTTGGCTTCAACTACCAGTACTATGCAAATCTAAATTAGCTGTGTCTAGTCCTAACATTAAACTTTTTCTTTAAAATTTTTATCCTTTTTCCAAACCATGGGCAAAATATCTATTCATACTTCAAACTCAATCAAGGGCAAAAATAAAGGTCCCTTAAACTTCAAGCTTTGCTACAAAAGCTGTGATCACCAAGATAGCATGGTGGCACAAAACATACTGGCACAAAAACAGACATATAGACCAATGGAACAGAGCAGAAAGTCCAGATATAGACCCTCAAGTCTATGGTCAAATAATCTTTGACAAAGCAGGAAAAAAAATATCCAGTGGAAAAAAGATAGTCTCTTTAATAAGTGGTGCTGGTAAAATTGGATAGCTACATATAGAAGAATGAAACTCAACCATTCTCTTATACTATTCACAAAGATAAACTCGAAATGGATGAAAGACCTCAACGTAAGGCAGGAATCTATCAAAATCCTAGAGAAGAACATAGGCAGTAACCTCTTTGACATCGGACACAGCAACTTCTTTCAAGACATGTCTCCAAAGGCAGAGGAAACAAAAGCAAAAATGAACTTTTGGGACTTCATCAAGATAAAAAGCTTCTGCACAACAAAGGAAACAGTCAAGAAAACAAAGAGACAACCCACAGAATGGGGGAAGATATTTTCAAATGACACTACAAAGGGCTGATATCCAAGATCTATAAAGAACTCAAACTCAACACACACAAAACAGATAATCATGTCAAAAAATGGGCAGAAGACATGAATAGACACTTCTCCAAAGAAGACATACAAATGGCTAACAGACACATGAAAAAATGTTCATCATCATTAGCCATCAGGGAGATTCAAATCAAAACCTCACTGAGATACCACCTTACCCCAGTTAGAATGGCCAAAATCAATAAGACAATAAACAACAAATGTTGGAGAGAATGTGGGGAAAGGGGAACCCTTTTACACCATTGGCAGGAATGCAAGTTGGTGCAGCCACTTTGGAAAACAGTGTGGAGATTCCTTAAGAAATTAAAAGTAGAGCTACCCTATGACCCTGGAGTTGCAGGGTATTTACCCCAAAGATACAGATGTAATGAAAAGAAGGGCCATCTGTACCTCAATATTCATAGCAGTAATGGCCACAGTCACCAAACTGTGAAAAGAACCAAGATGCCCTTCAACAGATAAATATATAAAGAAGATATGCTCATATATACAATGGAATATTATGCAGCCATCAGAAAGGATGAATACCCAACTTTTCTATCAACATGGATGGGACTGGAGGAGATTATGCTGGGTGAAATAAGTCAAGCAGAGAAAGTCAACTATCATATGGTTTCACTAACTTGTGGAACATAAGGAATAACATGGAAGATGTTAGGAGAAGGAAAGGAAAAGTGAGTTGGGGTAAATCAGAGGGGGAGACAAAGCATGAGAGACTACGGACTCTGAGAAACAAATTGAGGGTTTTGGAAGGAAGGGGTGGGAGGATGGGTGGACCTGGTGGTGGGTACTAAGGAGGGTGCATATTGCAGGGAGCACTGGGTGTGGTGCAATAAACAATAAGTCTTGGAACACTGAAAAAATAAAATAAAATAAATTAAGTCTTTCTCCTGAATTCTTTCCTTTGCTGATAATGATACCACCATTCCCTGAGAGTTAAACTCATAGAATCATCATTTTTGGTTTTGTTTTTTAAGATTTTATTTATTTATTTGACAGAAAGAGATCACAGGTAGGCAGAGAGGCAGGCAGAGAGAGAGGAAGGGCCTGACAGGCTCCCTGATGAGCAGAGAGCCCAATGCAGAGCTTGATCCCTGGACCCTGGGATCATGACCTGAGCCAAAGGCAGAGGCTTTAACCCACTGAGCCACCCAGGCGCCCCACAGAATCATCGTTTTTTTCTTACTCTCCAATACCTTGACCCCAGCAGCTGCCTCGTGTTTATCTCTAAAAATGTTTCTCCTGTCTCCTTATCCTCAAATCTTCACTTCCCAATCCATCTTAATCCTTGCAGTTCTAATTCTTCTCCCACTGCTGCAGTAAAATGGGTCCTGCTTACATAACTGATATCCTTTATGTTGCAAAACCCAACAGACTGATTTCAGGTCTCCTTTAATGCTGTACCTTTGTTAATATTTGAAACTATCATTCTCTCTTTCTTAAAAGTTTACTCACTTGATTTCTAGTTTCCTTCATACACACCCCCCTATGTGATCTCTTATCATTGGTATTTCCCTCTGTTACACAATTTATTTACATTACACACTTGGCTAGGAGCTCCTTGAGATTAGATGTCCTATGCCTGCTAATACATCATAAGCACAAAGGAAATATCTATTAAATTAATGAGTGAATTAATTTTCTTTCTGTTAATTATATTCCTAGTGTCACCACTCTGATTGAGCCTCTGGTTGCCTCTCACCTGGCCTATTACAAGAGTTTCCTAACCAGCTTCCCCACTTTCAGTCTGCTCCAAACATTTCCAGGTATAATTGCCAAGTACATTTTCCTAGTATAGATCTCTGGATCATGTAAAAAACCATTCAATTACTCACAGAACTAAACCAAACCTATGAACTTGGAATTCAAAGCCACCAAATTAAAAATCCAGTGTTCTCTGCCTGGTCTTCTAAGACTAATATATAATAGTAACCCAATACCCAACATGGCCTTTCAAGTTCCTTGTGCTTTGGTTCCCAAACTCCTTCTGTTGCAATTTTTTACCCTTTAAGCTCTACTTTCTCCATAATACCTGTTTCTTCATAATTCCTGATCCTATATGGCTAAGTAACTTTTGATCTTCAATATTCTAATCCACATAGCATTGTATGTACTACTTCAATGAGCCATAAGATTTCTAGCCTACTGCTATCATTAGTGATTGGCCTTTTGAGTGATCTACTTTGCAAACTCCCTGAGAGCAAGAGTTATGCATTCTTCATCTTATATTCTACTTCATAATGCATTTTCAATAAACGCTCAGTAATTGATACTTAACTGTGTCATATGTTTTAAAATTCTTGCATTCAATTATTTCCTTTCTAAAAAATACTGTCCCTTAATTCCCAACTTCTTCTCCATCTTCAAACCTAGCTCATTCTACCTTTTCCCAGTGAAACTGCCTAAAAGGATTGTCACAGGGACGCCTGGGTGGCTCAGTTGGTTGAGCGGCTGCCTTCGGCTCAGGTCGTGATACCGGTGTCCTGGGATCGAGTCCCACATCCGGCTCCTTGCTCGGCAGGGAGCCTGCTTCTCCCTCTGCCTGCCTCTCTGTCTGCCTGTGCTCGCTCTCTCTCTCTCTCTCTCTAACAAATGAATGAATAAAATCTTTAAAAAAAAAAAAAGGATTGTCACAGATGCCGTCTCTTCTTTCATACCTCCCATTCTCTTCTTAGCCCACGGCAATCTAGTTTCCTGTCATCCCTCCACCCAAAACAGTCTTTCAAAATCAATCACAATATCTGTGCCCTTTTTAGTCTTTAACTTACTCACATCTCTGTTGCAAGATGATCCCAAGTTCCAGTCTTGAGCCCAGAACTCACCTGAGTTCCTTATTTACATATCCAGTTCTGTACTAGCATCTTCAGCTGACTGTCAAACCCAGCAGAGTGCTCAATAAATATTTGCTGAGTAAAGAATACCTCCCCAACAATGAATTTTGGAACACACACACACACACACACACACACAAATTAAATTAAATTTAATTTAGTTTAAAAAAATATCTCCCAACTTGCTCTTACTGGTTTAGATCAGTGTTTCTTAATCTATCTTATTCTATGTCCTCTATTTAATAAATATGTAAAACCTTATGCTCTCCAGTACCAAATACATCCTGACATAGCTGCCTACCTTTCACCCATAGGTTTTTTGGAGGCTGAAAATGATCAGCCTTCTGCATGTCTCCATCAGGCATGAGACCAAGATGGTTCTATGGAGCATTAGTCTCTGATGTTTAAATTATTAAACCTGTAGTATTTGCTTAATTTTCCAAATATAAAATCATAACATTAGGTATGTTTGATAGGCTTTTTAAAATAATATACAGCAGCCTGGAGATCCTGACAAGCCCCTTGGGGAGTCACCCTTCTTCTACTGCTCATCCTCCAAGCTGAAAATCCCAGATCTAGGAGAACAGTTCGAATCACAGTACAGTTCTAAAATTGTGTGACTTTAGGTTTTAAAGTGTTTAAATGTTTGTGACCCCTAGGCATAGTGGGCACTAAGGAAATAAACACGTTAAGCAAATTATAGAAAAGTATCAAAACACAAGTAAATTATTTTAAAACTTAGTTTATACCTGGAACTTCCCCTTCTTCCTCATGTTCTCTCCTCTACCCTCCCTTCACACTCCTTTAAAAAAAAAAAAATTTTATTTATTTTAGAGAGAGAGAAAGAGTGCAACTGAACATGAGAGGGGTTGGTGCAGAGGGAGGAGGAGAGAGAATCTCAAGCAGACTCCACACTGAGTGTGAGCCTGACACGGGACTCAATCCCACAACCATGAGATCACAGCCCAGCTTGAAACCAAGAGTCAGTCACTTAACCAACGGTGCCACCCAGGTGCCCCCCTCCCTTCACACTTCTAACTCCAATTCCTCCCATTATTTTTTCTCATTTTCACTGTATTGATCACAGAGTGTGCTATCCCTATAAGCACCTTGAATTTCTTTTTTTCTGGAGGACAGAAAAAAAACTTGTCCATTTTGGAATTTTTATGAGGAAATACAAATGACCATCTCTTTGGCAATGCCTGGTAGTCCAAGTAGTCCAAAAACAATTTAAACTCAGCTAGTCTGGCTCTAGAACTTGTAATCCTAACCACTGTCCTGTTACTATCTAATTCACTGTATAAGCCCTTGTGGGCCTCTATCCCAGGACCTTGGAATTAGGACCTGATCCTGATAAGAGAGGTCTACTATGTGCTTAGAGGGACTTACTTCCAGATTTGGCTTCCACAGCAGAAGCTGGAGGAGAATTCTTAATTTTCCTTGTGCTCACATCTTCATTTTATTGTATCCTACATTTGAACGGTTAGGATGCTAAACCACTCTGCTGGATGAAGTTCTCTGCTCTTCCTTCAGTTTATTAAACAAACAAACAAACACACTTTGAAAACAACTATGGGTTATTTTTTCATAGCATATTTTTGTTACTATAACCCTGTCTTTTTACCTCCAATGATCTGGTACACACTTAAGAGAGTTCACTCTTCCAACAAAAGAAATCATACATTATTAAATTTGTTCTTATAACTGTCTCAGGGGAAGAAAAATATTACCACCTTTATTTTCAGATCACTCTATAAGGAGTCTGTGAATATTAAAAGACACTTATTTTTAGCCTTCAATTCACTTTTTAAGGACACACTCATTAGGGCTATGACAATATAGACAATTTTGGATGGCTCACAGATTGGACTCCCTTTCCTAAAAGAGCTACACTGGCTGACAATCAAATTCAAGGCTCCAAGAACCTGGTAACATCAACTGTTTAAGCCAAAAAGTAGAAGCAAAGACCTGAATAACTTAACCAAAAACTTACACAGAAAATATACTGGTATTCAGGTAAATGACTCAACAAAAACTTTCTGAACCTGTGGTTCCAAAAAGTTTTGTAAAATGTTTCTCGATTTTCACTCCACACCCTAAAGTCCAAACAAATTATATATATTGAACCATTATAGTTGATTCAAATTTTCTAAAAGGAATACACAGAAACTGAACTAAAAAAAGCTCTACTACTTAATCATGATTCAATGTATCATGACCAGTCAAAACCTTTGTGATGTTAAAGCTGAGGATTTGTTTTCCATTTTTCAGTGTCTGTGGCCTCTTTCTTGTCATTAGCATTCTATTATCTTTTAGGTAAACTTGGCACTGTTTGTCTAATATGTAAATTAATAATATAGTTTCCTATTCTATGTACAAAGGAATTTATGGGACACTAGGCAAATTGTTTCCCTCTCCTTTACTGCTTTTCTCATTCTTAACTTCACCTTTCCCTCCATCCTTTTTATTTAAAGCCCCACAGAAAGGAGGATTTATAAGTTTTGCTATGGCACCCTGAACTCATCAGCAGGGCTGGCTACAACCAAAAGCATAATGAAATGTCTTTCCCTAACAGAAAATGTGTAGTGGGATTTTTTTTCAATTGCTACATAATCCTCACTACTATTAAGTTTTTAGGAAGGCTTCTGGGGATGTGTTAAACACAGCATTAGGCTAAGATATGCAAGTTTAGTTTTAGGAGCTGGGGCAAAACCATATTGCTCCTGCAGAACAGAGGTATAAATAATTTAAATAAAGAGAAAGGGGGTCCCAAGAATAGGGAAAACATGTAGGGAAGCTGGATGGAGCATGAGGGAAGAAGGGTCAAAGAGCAAAATCTCCAGTGTTGGCAAACTAAGAACGTACTTCACAGAAGAGAATATTCAATAGGGATGTTTCAGTGGTTTGATGTGGGATATGCAAAGTAAACTTCCCACCCACCCTCACCTCATCTCTCCTTCAGTAAAAAATACTGTAAATTTTACTGAGTAAAACCTGCTGCTCACTCACTCTTTGTGAAAGGATACTCTATTAGAGAACCTCAATGAAAGCTGAGGTCTGTGGCTGTGGGTTGGCCTTGGACAAAAACAGAAAGATGTTCTCTATGTGTAGGAGACTGAGGGACAGCTACATCTGTGTTGCTCAAGGGAGGCCCAGGAAATGATACCTGCATTTAATCTACATAGCAGCATGCTTCCTGAATAACTAGAGGCCAATCACTGAATCTCTCTGATTCTGTGTTTTCACCACTGTAAAATGAAAGTAATGATAACAGATTTTGGGGTGGTTGTGAGAATTATTGCTAGTATGTATAAGATACTCACTATATGGAAGTAACCTTTTTGATGATTTTTTTTTGCCATTTTTCTTGTAGCTGCTAAAAACTCTGATCAAGTCTATGCCACACACAAAAAAAACACAAAAATACTTTGAAATGTATGGCCTTCATATGTGTGTTATTTTTCTTCCTGAGTCTTAAACTAATTTATATTTTCTCTATTCCTAATTGTTTAGCTATTATTTATACCTATGTATTACATTCTAACCTACACCAAAGCCCTGTAAAAGTGGTATGTATGTGACACAGTTTTTCTGCCTCTTATGATCCCAGTTTCCCCATACTGAATTTTAGGGCATGATGAGAGTCTGTGAATTTTCTTCCACTTCAGATGCTGCTGCCATCCTTGCAGTTTCATGGAGTTGTCTGACCAATAATTGGAATGACCTTGGCATTGATCAAAACTTGCCCTGTACTCTCTTGCCTTGTCCCCTTTGTCATAAAAAGGTGACTCTAATATAGGATTAGCGGTGGAGCATGTCTGTGGAAACCTGGTCTTATCTTCTTTGTCATTATGTCATCACCATCTTAGCTGACCAGACCCAACCATCATATTCATGGCAAAATGTCTGCCCATCCATAGGGGCAAGAAAAAAAACAAACAAGGGATAGATAATGTTCTCATTTGACACCTGAGAGAAGCGAGGCCCAAAGATGTTAGTGATCAGCCCAGAGCTTTCATCAACACAAAATGGGAATTAAAACCAAGCCAACCTTGGTTTTCCTGCATCCTGATCACTAGAGAATGTGACCTCTTAACACACGCTGATTAGTCAAGCAATCTATAGCTTGTCAGTACATCAAAGCATGGGCAGATTTACTTGATCCTGCTGAAGATCATAAAAGAACAATTTGCAGATAATAGCTTCTACTGACAGAGCTTATGCAGGGGTGCAGGACTCCTTTCCTACCCTGGAAGGATTGGGGCCGCATGAGCCTCATCTCCACCTTTGCATTCTATTGCCCCATAAAATCACTGAAACCTCAATACCACTACTGTAATAAAAACGTAGCCCCTTGTTCCTAACATAAAGCCCAAGGCACTTTTAATTTTACATAAAGGAAAACAAAAATTTTAAATCGATATCAGATGCTTTAGATGCTTAACAAGTATGTTCGTTTTTTCCTTTCCTCAGATAACTTCCGAAGACACCACAAAGATCTGGACTTTTAAACTTTCTAGGAGTGGTATTTGTTTGTTTGTTTGTTTGTTTTTGGCTTAGCAAAGGGTACAATATTATCAGTTGCTATATCTACGAACACAAGTCCTACAAACAAAGGATTTGGGAAGTTCCCCCTTGCTCCAGTGGTTAGGTAGAAAGTATTTAGCTCTCCAGTACCCAAAAATGCCAGGTGCTTACAGGATAATGCTTGTATCTATATACTGAGGGGAAAAGGAAATAGTCATTGCTCCACTAGCAAAATCTTTGAAACAGTTAATCCTGGATAAACTGAACAAGCAGGAACCTTAGCGGATTATCTATGCCTTAACATGTCTTTACACACAGGCTTTATAACTGTATCAAGATAAAATATCTCTAGCTTTTACCAAAAGTACTTAATAACGCAAAGGAAAGTTTGGCAAAATGCTTTTAAGATTGACTAGATATGAAACTAGTAAGCAAAAGACAAAAGTATTACTCCCAGGTACTAATATGGATTAGCAAAAAACAACAGTTACACTACTAAATAATAAACTTATTTTAAGAGCTAAAAAAAACAACAATTTTAATTTAACAACAAGCTTAATTTACATAAAAGGGAATGAAATCAATATTATGAGAAAAAATCTGCATAAATGGTATAATTAATTATATCTCTCAAACAAAAGATCTTTATATTGTGCTTCTCTATCAATCTAAGATTGTAGGCAATGATTACAACGGCACCATACAGATTATCTAGAACATCATGTCCATGCAGACAACACAACAATCCAACTTGTTTTCACAGGAACAAACCACACTTAGATCCATCAAGAAGGGCACCAATTAGTTTTACTCTGGTTTTAATTATCTGTTGTATAGCAACTGTTGTAAATTATGGGTAACAACAACCTTGGAACTTCAATACCTATATACACCAATACACCACTGCCACCTTCTTGGCAGTTTGCCATGTGTGCTATTTTAAAGTTAGGCATTAGGAGGCAGCAAATGGCTCAAAACCACAGGCAAAGATAAATATTATAGGAAGTTGGAAAAGAGACCTAAAGCTGCAAAGGCAGAGAAAACAGACCTCATTTTAAACACAGACTTCCAGGAAGTCTCATAACAAATTTAGATTTGTTATGAGGAACAGCTAGAAGAGAAAAGGGTTTGGCTTTCGTGGACAGCGCTGTAAAACTATCTGGATTCCATTCCCCATTTCTACAGCTCTAAGAAAGGCGGATGGTCATCTGAAGGGTTAAACAATACAGGTCTTGGTTTCATTTAATCTTATTTTGTTTCTTGGCTCCAGAAACAAAGGTCTCATGGTTGCCTACCTGGAATTCTCAGGTCATACCTGCTTTGGGCAATGCCCATGTTAATGCATATGCTGTTGAAGCCATCACTGAGACATTAGAAATGATTCCACCCCACATCCCTTCATTCTGAAAGGCATTTGCATATTTAAAACATGCACCATAGTCACTTAGAAATGCCAATGCTGCATCTACATTAAAAAAAAAATACTTGTGACATGTGCTCTAATTCCAAGAATTATGCCTTCATATAACACATATCTGTCTTATTTTGAGGAAGATGAAAACAGACTTTTTTACTTTCCTAAGGGAGAAAATATCTCTAAATGAAGCATTGTTATTTTAGTTAGAATGCTTGACTGAATTATAAAGCATGTAGCTTAAACCACTTTAAAAACTCTTGCCTCTCTCTGGATATTTATTTTTAAAAAATAAACTCATGTAATTTATAGAAGAATCTTATTTCAAGCACAAACAGAAAAGTCCTTAGAAAATATAACTGCTAGGCATCAAAACTATAAATGTGTGAGGAAGATTGTGTGTTGTACGAAAAAGAAAACATCTCCAAAGATAGTTCCCTATAATTTTTGCATTGTTTCTTAAACTGTTCTGCTAAGAATGCACATATTATGTGCCATACAATACTTAGCTATCAGAATATACAGGATAGAGCAGTAATGAAAAACACATTCAGTATTATGATAGTAATACTGTGATAAACAGTTAAACCAAACCAAAAGTAACTGCTATCAAAAAATGCAAACACTCCACAAAACCTCTTTTCCATCTAGGCATGCATGATGATTCCAAAGTCCTCCAATAACCAAATTTCAGCTTTATTACAACTGACTATTAAAGTAATTGAAGAAAATATCACACATTACTTACTGTTTCTGAGATTTCTATGCCATCCTTCTGAATTCAAAGGGGATGAAGAAGAATTACTGCCACGAGGAAATCTAGCAGGTGAAAAGGGAAAAATAGCAAGTATTAGTTGTCTGAAATAGTAACATCTTCAGGTTTTCTTGAGGTACTTCCCACAAGATCCCAAAGCAAAGAAGAAAAAGGAAAAGTTGGAGAAAAACATCACACACATCCCAAGCCGACTTTCTCCACAAACCCATGCAGCTCCAAACTTTAAAGTAAAGGCTCAAATTGTTGAGCATCCTGATTGAGCAAATATCCGACTTCGGTATCACTGGTTACGTACACAATTTCAGTAAGACGAATGCATCTCCAAAATTACGGTTACTTTAATGTATTATCCAGATTTTCCCCCTGTTTCTCTCTCTTTCTCCCTTTTCCATTCACATTTTTCTTCCTACAAAATGCACATAGGTCTGTTCTTCCTTGTACCCTGAGTCAGGCCTGGCTTTGAAATGCATTTCAATCTCTCAACACAGACTGCTTTCATTGCATTTAGAGTCCCACTAAGGCCCAGCTTTAAAAGCTACTGATTCTTTTTTTCTTTAGCCTTCCTCACAAAGGAAGGGTATTTTGTAAATTACCAGCTCGTTCAGATCAACAAAAGGTACTTTCATAGAAAGCCCCATTTGATTTTGCTCAAATTTGATTACAAGGATGGAGAAAAGGAAAGGAAGTCAAAAAGAAAAACCCCAGATGGCTTTTTCATTCATCTCAGTGAATGAGCTTTATCTGTGCCTTTTGAAACTGTAGCAGTGGAAAAGCATTTCTGTTGGCTTAAAAAACTTGACAAAAATTATTGGTTTGCCATTTCTCATGTAACAGCCATTGGGAACTGGATGAAAAGACTTTTTCATGGGATCGCCTGCTTGGATCAAAATAATGGAGATTAGGTATTTCATTATAAATTACAGTGGGAGATAGAGCAGGCTGTCATATTAATAGCAACCTGCTCATGGCCTTCAATGGTAGCTATTCTCCTAGACAAAGGACCAAGGGGGTTGTCTATTGAACTTGTACTTTAGGCCTGATCAATTTTCTATCATCAAGGCAAAAGGTGAGATGACTAACAAAGGAATTCACACATGAGTGACCTCATAAGCCTACAGATAAAACAGCTTAAAGAAGCAAAATACATCCTGAAATTATGGATGATAAACTATATAAAGAAGAAGAAGACGACTCTGAGAGCAGGAAAAGGAAAGAGCAATGGTCTATAATTCTCCTCTCTCTTCTTGGCCAAATGGACACATTAAAACCTACTTGTTTTCAGCTGCAGATAATTGCAGCGTTTGGGTTGCAGTGGTCGGCTCTAAATCCTTCAGAACACTTTTTTTCCTCAGCACAGCTCCAGTCATTTCGCTCTTAACAACAGCATTGTGTTCAAGACAAAGCTTCTACCAAGAGTCACACTTAAAAATAAAAACTAAAAAGAATCACAAGCAATACAGGCTTCCAGATATTACATAGTAGACTGCATTTGTTATTTGCTTCAGGTTTCCAGCCTCTCACCTGCCTCTCGTACACTGACTTGTAATCTAAAGCTTTCCAAAGAGTGAGCTGTACCTGAGACTAAAAGACAGAATCTTAACGAAGCAGAATGAAACGTGCAGTTCCAGGAAGACTTTTGGAAGAGAGTGAAGATAAAATATTAATCCAAAGAACTAGTGCAGGACAGGTGATTAATTTTCATCCAATCACAAGATCTAATTTAGATTCCAAATTGAAGTTGTCCAAATCATTGTAGAAATTGCTAAAATTGTCTTCCCTGTTATATTTCCATAGAATTTTCTTCAACTTTTCTTTTAAAAAAATAATAATTGGCATTTCTGCCCTCAAGTCTCAGTATTCCTTGAATTCAGGATGGTAATAGAGAATTTATGCTCCAGAGATACAGCCCAGGTTACCAAAGGTTACTGTTACCTGGAGATGCAGATACCCTGTAAGATTCTGCATACTTCATAAAGCTAATGCATAGTAAAAATGTATGTGGGCTCAGTGCCTGCCTGACTCAATCTGTTAAGTGTCTGCCTTCAGCTCAGGTCATGATCCCAGGGTCCTGGGATTAAGTCCCTGATTGGGTTACCTGCTCAGCAGAGAGTCCGCTGCTGCTTCTTCCTCTGCCCCTTCCACTGGCCTGTGCCCCCCCCCCCTCTCTCTCTCAGATAATAAATAAAATTAAAAAAAAATACTTGTGAGCAAGATATATTTTTAGTATGCTGAGGTTTTTTTAAGCCAAAGAGTAGTATAAGATTATTAATGTAAAAGGACTTCCAACTCCCTAAAAGCTTGAGAAAACACCATAAATATCACCTGTGACAGCAGTTGTCAGAATAAGGCTAAATTTGAAAAGGCACTTTCAAAAGGTGTAATGACCCCCCAAATCTTGGGCACAAGCAGTCTTAGTACACACTCACCCATGTAGTAGTGATGACATAAGGAAGGTCACTTATATGTAGTTCAATAAAACAGGATATAGTATAATTTGAGGCATATATACAAATGATTCTGAATTTGTATAAAATTCCCCTTTGTTTTTTTAGAACCTTGGATCCCTCAACTATTTGAACTATTCAGAGGGACCTCAAAGTTATTAATGAAGAATTAAACAACATTGATTGAAGCCATTGTGCAGGAAAGCTCCTCTTATTAGTGGTGTAAATGTGGATGGGTATAAGTTTCCAGAGGGTAACTGGCCAGCATTCTTCAAAAGTTAGAAAGCCCTCATAACTCTTGACCTAGTTATTCCACCTTTAGGAATCTTCTGAGTAGAAACCATCAAAAGTGCAGATAAGGATTTTGTTTTCTACAAAGATACTTATACAGTGAGTTAGATAGTAACAGGACAATGGTTAGAATTACAAGTTCTAGAGCCAGACTAGCTGAGTTTCAATTACAATTTGACCAACTTCCAATTACAACCTTATTAACTTTGGTAATTAACCTCCGTATCTCTCACTTTTCTTACCTATAAAATGGGGATTTTTAAAGTGTGTTATGAGAATTAAATGAGTTAATATATATATAAAGCACTTGAAAAGTGACTATCACAGTTAAGGACTAAATAAGTATTAGATATTATTATTACTATAAATATGCAAAATCTGGAAAATTATTAACTCAATTACAATAAATAAAAACGATAGAATGCAATATGCCAATTTGAGATGTTTCTTAATGACATGGAAAAATAATCATACTTAGTGAAAAATTTAGTATTTAAAAATCTCTATATTACATGGCTTCAAATATATCTATATCATATTTATGTGCATTAAGTGGCAATAGTATTTATTCCTGAATAATGTAGTTTCAAGTGATATTTATTTCTTTTTATCAGTTTTTAATCTTTAAATTTTGAATGAAAAATTTTAATTAAAAAAAAAACTTTAAAAATGATTTTATTTATTTGAGAGAGAGCATAAGCAGGGGGAGGAGAAGGGGCAGAGGGTGAGGGAGAAGCAGACACCTTGCTGAGCAGGGAGCATGAAGTGGGCCTCAATCCCAGGACCCGGAGATCATGACCTGAGCCCAAGGCAGATGCTTAACCAACTGAGCTAACCAGGCACCTCCCCCAAATTCTTATTTTTATAAGAGTTAGTTTATGAAGAAGTAGAACTAGGAGGGGCCCCAAAGAGCATGCAGTGTTTATCCAACAGAGATAGACCAGGCCATGGGGAAAGTCAGAACCTAGTTCTTAGTTCTTAGCCCTAAGATCTGGAGATGAGATATGCTTCAATAACTGAGAACTAAGCTTGAACTCTAAAATCCAAAAAGCAAAATCCAAGTATAATATATCCACAAAATTCCCACCTGAAGAAGCTGTCGATATGTGGGTTACCAAAGGTGTCTGACAATAAGAGAATCCAGCAAAATAACTCAGGGATGAACTCGGGGAGATACACACATGCCAACATATACAGGATATATGTAACACAAACAAATTTGATTCAGTTAGGGGCAAAAGACAAAGCCAAGGAATCATAAACATAAGAATTTTCAACAGTAGGGCCAAAGTAGTGACCTAATCAATTGCAGTGGCAGCTACATATAGAGACTATAGGGTGCAACCAAGGAAAAGACTCTTTATGGGAATGTCTAGAAAAGGGACTAAAGGCCAAGAGGTAGGCAGTTGTTGCTTTCCCTCTACCTATCCATGGGGAGCTAGAACCTGAAGACAGAAAGAGAAGTGTATGGAAGAGCAGAACCCTGCCCCCAACCCTGCTGGGCCTTTTGTCAAGCTTGAACTAGGGGGGTAGGGGAATGATGAGGGTTGGGGGAAGGACAGGAAAATGGGGGAGCCTAGTAATTGGGCTTTTCTAGTCTTTAGTAACTAACAGTGACTGGAAGTTACCAAAATTTCCCAAGATATTAGTAAGAATCAGGAATGTGATAGAGCATAGATGAAGGTAAAGAAAGCAGAACTGAATTACTGAGTACATGACTTATAAGTGTATTATGCCTTTATTGCAAGACAAAGTGTCAAAGCTAAGTGCTAGAACTTTTGAAGAAACTTCGGTTAATAAGGAGCAACATTCAAGAATATGAATATGCCATATGATCTAACAATACCATTTCTGGATATATATCCAAAAGAACTGAAAACAGGGACTCAAATAGATACTTTCATGTTTATAGCAGCATTATTCACAATAGCCAAAAGGTAGAAGAAACTCAAGGATCCATAGACAGATGAATGCATAAACAAAATGCGGTATATGCAATGGAACATTATTTAGTCTCAAAAAGGAAATTCTGATACATGCTACAACATGGATGAATATTGAATATATTATGCTGACTGAAATAGGCCAGATGCAAAAGGACAAATACTATATGATTCTACTTACATGAGGTACTTAAGAGTAGTCAAACTCAAAGAAACAGAGAGTAGAATGGTGGTTGCAGAGGCTGGGGGAAAGAGAGAATTTGGAGTTACTGTTTAATAGGTACAGAGTTTCAGTTTTGCAAGATAAAAAAGAGTTTTGAAGATGGATGGTGGTCATAGTTGCACAATGAAGTGAATATACTTAAGACCACTGAGCTGTACACTTTAAAATTATTAAAATGGTGAATTTCATGTTATATATATTTTACAAGTTTTAAAATAATATGAAAAAATACAATAAATAAAATTTTTTTAAAAATATGAAAATATTGCTTCCTGAACTCCAACTCTTTCATCTTATTATCATCCAATGGCAAGGAGAGGACAGAGAAGAAAAGGTTGGGGAAGGGGAAGGGAGACAGTGAGAGAGAGAGAGAGAAAAGTGCTCCTATGTTCAGTTAGTTGTGCAATCTGTACAGTTCACCCAGAGACCATGGAGGGAAATGGGGGTAAATCCAGCCAGGAGTTACGCTGACCAAGTGGTAAGTCCTAGAGCTGTACTTCAATAGCAGGGAGGAAGGGTGCTATTTTATGACTCATCCACCCAGAAGGAACATCTTTTATTAATCTGCGGTTGGCACTGCATGTGTCAACAGGCCATGGAAGGAAGCCAGACTGCCATGTGGACAGATTAAGAATGATGATTTAGGTTGCGTGGCAGAGTTGGTTATGTGCTCTTTACCAATTAATTGGCCACCAATTCCCTGGGATAACCTTTGGCTTAGGAGTTTCATCATTGTCTTCTTCATAAGCTCTTCCCTCTCATCAATACAACCAGCAGTATCTCACGCACCAAAGCTTATGCTATGATATGAGTAAAATAATATGTGATGTATAATTTGGCTTCTCTAAATGAGGCAAGATAAATTGACTACAGGTCTAAAACACATGCTCTTCACTTTTCAGAACTACAGGGAACCCCATTCTTATACCACTTGTCTGTGGATGGTATTTAAAATTTACATTTTTTAACCCTGACTTTCCACCCAAATTAATGCCATACTTCACATAAGCTACAGGACATTTCTAAATATACCCAGAATATCTATTTGCCCCATCCCACCAAAAAACAGCTCTCATTCCTAACTTCTCTGACTCTATTCATGTGTGACCCTAAGTGCCCAGACCCATCATATTGGCAATATATTTGAATCCTTCCTTTTGTTGTGCCTTACAATCAATATGGGTCCATTTCTTCCTTGACATGTATATCCAGACCTTTCATATCTTTCCTATATACAGTCCTAAAAATGTAATAGTTTCTCAGTGTTCTTTAATTGATCCTCTTGTCTTCTCTCTCTATGGCCTCATTCCAGGAAGAGCAGTAATTCCCTTGATTAACTCTCACTGTCTATCAACTTGTTCACTCATCTTTGTTGAACTCTCCCTCTGTGGCTTCTTGGACTCCAGCCACTTCCCTGATTCTCCAGTTCCTCCAATTCCATGTTCCTAATTCCACCAACTTCAGTGAGGGACTCTCCCTCATCCCCAAACAGCTCGTTGACTTGATCTTCTTCATGCTACACATCCCTGGCCACCTCTCCCTCTTCAGGATCACCTATGATCTGTATGTCAATGACTACCAAATCCACCCTCCAGCACCAATCGCAAAGCCAGCTCAAGTTCAAGTTCAATATGCTAACACTTAACCTCACTGTCTTCCAGAACTCTGCAAGGAATGAGGGAGCAAGTGAGAGAGTGAGAGGGGAAAATAGGGGAGAGAGAGGGATAGAGGGAGAAAGAAAGAGAGATAAGAGAGAGAGAGCCCAAACATGCATTTGTCCCTTTCTACATTTTTTAAGGATTTTAGAGAAAGAAAGAGAGAGAGCAAGCAGGCGGAGGGGCAGAGAGAAAGAGAGAGAGAGAGAGAATCTCAAGCAGCCTACCCACTGAGCTTGGAACATGATGTGGGACTTCTTCTCACCACCCTGAGATCATGACCTGAGACGAAATCAAGAGCCTGACAGTCAACTGACTGAGCCACCAAATGCCCCCCATTTCTAGAATGGTAAAGTTTCTCAAGCAACATATGTCCATCCTTGTTGGTTCTTCTGTCTCAGCCTCTAATTAATCACCAAAACCTCCAAGTTACATCTTACAAATTTCCCTATGATTTCTCCTCTCCTTTTCAATTGAACGTGTATTCTTCTAATTAGGATCTGAAACATCAATGACTTAAGCAACTATGGTAGCCTCCAAACTGGGCTTCCTCCCTAATCCTCAAAATTCATCCTCTACCTGGCCATTACAATGATGTTTTTTCTTTTTTTTTTTAAATATTTTATTTATTTGTTAGAGAGAGAGAGAGTGAGCACAGGCAGACAGAGAGGCAGGCAGAGGGAGAAGCAGGCTCCCTGCCGAGCAAAGGAGCCTGATGTGGGACTCGATCCCAGGACGCTGGGATCATGACCTGAGCCGAAGGCAGCCACTTAACCAACTGAGCCACCCAGGCATCCCTACAATGATGTTTTTAAAGGAGCAATCTACCCATGTCATTGCTCTTATTAGCCCTTTCAATGGTACCCAATGCTGTAGACCCTTACAAATCAAAATGCATCACCTGGAACCTTGTTAGAAATGCAGAAACTGGGACCTTACTCCAAGTCTAATGAACCAGATCTGCAGCTTAACAAGACCTCCAGGTGATTCATATATCCATTCAAGTTTGAGAAGTACTGGTCTGAAAACAAAGTACTATTATTATAGCTTCACCCTACAGGTTCTTCACAACCTTCACAAACTCTTGCTCATCTATCTTCCCAATTTCAACTTGAGCCCTCTCCCCTCCACACGACCTTTCCTGCCTCAGGACCTTTGTACAATCCATTCTTTGCCCAGAACACCTTTTCCTACATTATCTGGAAATATCCGACTCATTTCTTAAGAGTTAGCCTAAATGTCACATCTTCTTAACACCTGTCAAGACCAGGAGTTTTATTTCAAGAGAATAAAAAAGAATAGGCAATGTTAGGATATAGTATCTGTATCAGACCTAAGTACTTTCATGATTTTTTTTTAATTTTATGTGTATAGATGCATATTGATCATGGTCTACAATGCATTTTTTACTACAAATAAAAAGCAAAAAAAAAATGCCTTCTCTAAGTTTGGATGTTTTGTCAGAAAGGCCTCAGTGTTTTGCCATATGTGCATACCACTTTATAAAACTGATTGGATTTTATAAAACTAAATTTTTGCATGTCTATCTTCCCATCAGACCATGAGTTACTTCAGGTTCAGAGCTATAACTTTTCCACTTTTGAAAATCCAAATCAATGTTTACAGGATGAATAGATAAATAACAGCATTAATTAATTAAGTCCACTACTGTTCAGGAAAAGATAAGGAGTTTCTGGTGTTGAGGCAGGGAGTAACAGGCGGACAAGAGTGGTCCTTCAGGAGGTGGTCCAGGGTCCAAGAAAAGGCTTCAGCTAAACTGACTTCAATTTTGAATCCCTGCTTTGTCCCTTATGACTATGTCACCTCGAACAACTTACTTAACCTCACAGTCTCGACTTTCTCCTCTGAAAAAGAGTATGTCATATATTTAATTTTCCAAGTGGTAAGGTAAGTGAGGTAATGTAGCATGATGTACTTAACACATTCTCTAGAACATAGTAAGTGCACTGTAATTCCCTATTGGTATAATAATTAAATATCATAATATTTGCCACAGATCTGTGACACTGTAGGCATTCACAAACACTAATGATTGTAGCTGGGCAATTTATTGGGATTTTTAATATGACAGAATAACCTGCTGAAAAATAATAAAATAATCTCATTTTCCATGATAATTATAAATAATTATATGAATATGTGTTTATATCAATTAATATATTTATATAAAAATTAATTTAAAATCTTCTTATTTTAACTTGGGATTAAAAATGGGACTCCTCATTCCCCACAGGAGAGTATCTTATTTTATTTCCATTTTCTATAGCACATTTCACTTTTGATTATTATATAATCTTTAATCATATGTTTATTATTTAGCATCTGTTTCCTCAACCAGGCTGCATGAAGGCAGAAATACTGTCTACTTTGATTACCAAGCACCTACATTAGTACCTGACAGACAGCAGGAAGAGTAAGCACTAAAAAAGTATTTGCTGAATAAATGGATTATCAGCTAAGCCTTTATGTCCTTCAAATATGGACTTGCCTTGATCTGAGGGGGAGTTAAGAGTCTTCTCTGGTAAAAAAGAAAAGAGACAGATGCCAGCCCTAAACAGGCCTTTATTTTAAAAAGTAGGCCTATAGATAGCATGTCAGTGTTTCAGCAGAGAAAACACAAAGGCTGTGGAATTCCATGGTTGAGGAGGGCCTCATTCCCGTAAGGTCTGATTCCCTAAATTGAGAGTAGAGATGGGGTTCTAAATCCTAAGAATGGCCATCATGAACCTAATCCACCTGAGGTGGTAGGACTTTGGAATGTGACAGCGGCAGAATTTACTAAAGGCAATGCTATCTGTACAGCAGAGTACATTCACAAAAATTAACAATTGTTTCCCCAGAGGCTTCCTTTTCAGAAAAGGAAAATTTTGTTTCATGTTTAATTTAATGCTACACAGAGAAGATAGACAAAATGAAATGCCTCAAGAAAAAAAGGCCCAGGGGAGCCCAGGTGGCTCAGTCAGTTAAGGCTCTGCCTTCAGCTCAGGTAATGATCTCAGGATCTTGAGATCAAGCCCTGAGTTGGGCTCTTTGCTCAGAGGGGAGTCTGCTTCTTCCTCTCCTTCCGCCTGCCCCTCCACCTGCTTGCATGCACTCTTTCTTTCTCTAAAATAAATAAATAAAATCTTTAAAAAAGAAAAGAAAAGAGGCCCAAACTATTTAAACCATGAACCAGTAAAGGAAGTAGAGATATTTAACTTGTCCCAGAGGAATGCCCAGAGGACTCTACAAACAGAGCTGTAGCTACATAGACACAGACTGTAAGGAAGGTATGGAGATAAATGTGGAGCTAGATGCTGATATAGATATGGGTATAGATGCAGAGGCACACATTCTTTCATGGAAAAGGGCAATAGATTTGGCCTATTTACCTCCTTAAGTCAAAGTGAAATTGATGAATAAAAGCTACAGAGAAAATTTTCATATCAACATTTAAAGAAAAAACTTTCTAATATTAACATGGTCCAGAAATGGAATGAAGTCATTTAGGGGCTGATCCCTAATACTTAATGTGTTCAGATAGAAACTGAACTACTGTGTGGGTTGAAGGTTATAAAGAGAACATGAGCATTTTTTCAGTTTATCTAGATGTCTGTCAAGAAATGTTAAGGGCCTTCATGTAAGAAAAGTTAGCCTGCCACAGTTTCATGGATGGCTATTAAATAAGAAATGCCTTTTTAAGCTCTTTTATCTCTGTGGTAAGGGTCTCACTGATGTCTTCTATTCTTTTCTCAAGCCCTGTGAGTACCCTTGAGATTGTTGCTTTAAATTCTCTGTTAGTCATGTTACTCTCATCTGTTTCGCTTAGATCTCTGGCTGTACGGAAGTGCTGAATCACTATATTGTACACCTGAAACTAATGTTATACTGTATGTTAATTAACTGGACTGTAACTAAAAACTTAAAAAGAAAAAAAGTGCCTGGGTGGCTCAGTTGGTAAAACATCTGCCTTTGGCTCAGTCATGATCCCAAGGTCCTGGGATTGGGCTCTGAGCTCAGCAGACAGTTTGCTTCTCTCTCTGCCTGCTGCTCCCCCTGCTTGTGCTCTCTTTCTCTCTGTGATATAAATTTTAAAAATCTTAAAAAAAAAACCTAAAAAAATGCATATTAATATGGAGATTCCTTAAAAAATTAAAAATAGAAATACCATAAGGTCCAGGAATTCCATTACTGAGTATTACCCAAGGAAAACAAAAACACTAATGTGAAAATATATATGTACTCTTAGTTTACTGCAGCATTATTTACAATAGCCAAGATAGAGAAGCAGCTTAAATGTCTAATCTATAGATGAATGGATAAAGATGTGGAATGGACTATTACTCAGCTATAAAAAGAAGTGAGATCTCACCATCTGTAACAACATGGATGGACCTAGAGAACATTATGCTAAGTGATTATCAGACAGAGAAAGAAAAATGCCATATTATTTCATTTATGTGTAATCTAAAAAACAAATGAACAAACAAACCAACAAACCAAAACAGAAGCAAGACTCATAAACACAGACAACAAACTGCTGGCTGCCTGAGAGGAGAAGTAATGGGGGTGGGTGAAATAGGTGAAGAGTATTAAGAAGTACAAACTTGTAAAATAAATAAGTCACAAGGATGAAAAATACAGCATTGAGAATATAGTCAGTAAGATTATAACATGTATGGTGACAGATGGTTAACTACACTTATGTATACTTGGTGAACATAGTGTAATGTGTAGAACTGTCAAATCACTATGCTGTACACTTGAAATGATATAATATGTCAATTGTACTTCAATAAAAAATATTTTAATAAAAAATGCCTACTAATGGTAGTAACACAGAAAAATAAGCAAACTCAGATTCTCTGAAGTTCTGCTCAACCTCAGTTCTTAAGCAAACCTATTTAATGTTGTATACCTTGAACACATTTAAATATTGACTAAGATGTTAGAAAAATATAAACTTCCATTATTGGTATTCCATTAATAACTAATTAGAGTAATTTCAATATTTATATTATATATTTTAAAAGGATCCTGTTGGGGAAATAATATAAATAAAATTGAAATGGTTGTATTCAATCTACCAGTGAAAAAAATTTCAATAATCAAAGAAACATTAAATTATAAATATTTGCTATGTTAATTAAAATCATATTACCAATCACTAAAGTAGGTCCTATAGAATTTCTACTTGATAGTGTTTTTTCAGTCTAGTTTGGGATGCTTAATGAATTTCAAAGTAATAAAACTGATTTCCTTGAAAATGTTATATAACTCAAACCATTTAAGCTACTTTTGCAATCAGTGTGATTTAGCAAACTGTCCCAATCAAAATTTAAAGCACGTCTATTTACATTAATGGCTATTAGTGATACCAATCAAGGCAGAGTCATTTAAGCAATGAAACAACTTTGGTATTTGAGTAGAATCAAACTGACTTGGAAACACATATATGATATTAAAGCTGCATATATTAATCCTACCAGCACATACCCTAGACAAAAATTACTTGCTAATAAGGATTATGACTAATGTCATAAGTTATAATATTTATTTTATTATTATTTTTAAAATATTGCCATAATTCCTGATCCCTCCCTTTCCTTCAGGCCACAGATCCAGTCAATCAACAAGACTTTTTGGGTTTTAACTTCCAAATACATAGGTACTCTGTCTCTCATAGGCTGCTGGGGACCTAGTTCATACATCATCATCCATGCCCAGAACTGGTTCAATGGTTACTGAACTGACCTTTCTCATCCTCCTCCTCCCTTCACTAGTGCCCACCTCCCTCCTTACTCTTCTCACAGCCGTATAGTAACCCTCTTAAAACTCTACTGCTTAAAACCCTTCAAAGGCCTCCCACTGCCTTTAAAATGAAATCTAAATTTCCTTCCAGGACATGTCATTGCCTGCATGACTTAGCACTGGCCATCCCTACAAAATCATCTCCCAAAGCTCCTTCCTTTTTCCACTTGCCTCTTGACCCCACTAATTTTTGTCTTCTTATAACATAAGTTTATGCTACAGTATCTGCCTACAACGTTCTTCCTGCAGCTCTTCTCATGTCAAATTCATTCTTATTCTACCAATTTCTCTTTGATGCCCACTCCTCAAAAAGGCTTTCCTGGCTATCCCAGCACCAATCCTGTCCCAGGTAACCTTGTTGTTCTTCCTCTCCATCTCAGAATCTTATTTGTGTCCTTTATAGGGCCTGTCTCAACTTATTGTTTACCACAGTTTATTTTTATTCTGTTTTCACTAGATTATAAACTCCACGGGGAAGGAACCATGTTTGTCTCATTCACTGCTATACCACAAAACTCAACACAGTGCTGAGCATTTAGTAGAATCTCTCTCTCTCTCTCTATATATATATATATATATATTATACCTACTGAGCAAATGAGTGAATGAATATAACAAAACTATAGTCATTCCTCAATTTCAAAAATGGCTGAAAATTTGGTGTATATATGTGTGTGTGTGTGTGTGTATATATGAAATGTATGATATGACAAATGTATCATATGTCATACATATGATATGTATGACAGAAATCCTGTCTGAACTTCTATACTATAAAACTCAGAAATTAAAATATGATTTAAAGTAATTCAACCAGATTATTGCTTTTGGCAGACAATATAGCTTATAAAAATGAGACACACCTCAAACTGAAAGCCTTTTATTAATTACTCCTGGTCAAGTATAAATAGAAAAACATGTCCTGCTTAGGGCTTGCCACTTACAACAAGAAAACCAGGTTAAAAAGATAGGAAGTTGGGAGATGGAAAGTGCCCTTGCACAGTTGAGGCGGTACAGTCCTCACACTAAATGTTGACAATGATCTGGATGATGGTAATGGTGATGATGACAATGATAAGAGCAGCATTTGTCAAGCACTTGCTATGTGCCAGATACTGTTCTAAGTGCTTGCCACATACTAACTCCTTTAATCCTTATAACAACCTTACTGCTATCCCCACTTTACAGATGAGAAATTCCAAGGCTTAAACAGAGTAAGCATTTGAATTTACAAAAGGTCACACAATTAAGAAAAGTAAAAGCTGAGATTTAATCCTAGGTACTTTGATTCTAGTTGTTCACATTTATTTCTATTAAAGAAAAAACAAATATTCTGTTTGAATATACCAGTAGACCAATTACTCATAGTCACATAACCAAAACTTAAAACTGTCCCGACTTACCTGCTGAAATGCTGACTCTGACCTGAAACAAAACTTAAGCCTTCTTTATGTCCTTACAGCATGACCTTACAGCTTCCTCGATAATCTGCTGTAAGCATTTGCATTATGCAATAAAAAGGAGTGAGTTTCTAGTAACCAATCACAAGAGAAAACAATGCACTTACTCCTTCCTGCTTCATAAACTGAACAGTAACTACTGAAAGCTCTGCTCTAATCATTTTTTGTTTGAAATCTCCCTGTTCGCAGTTAGCTTCTCACCCTATAAAATATTCATATCAAGTAAAGCTCTCTGAATTTTCTTTTGACATTTCTAACTATATAAAAATATTTTAAGACATTCCAAGAAGAGAGTGTACCTTATATGGAGATAAGCATAAAATGATGAAACAGGACCTGTCAGGACTTTGCAACCATGGGGAATCCTCACTTTTCTTATTGGGGAAATCCATATTGGTTTGGACCCCATAACAAGGTGGTTTTTTTGTTTGTTTGTTTGTTTTTTACCAAAAGAACAAGAACAGCACACTCCTGATTGTCCCCGGAGGACAACACAAAAATAAACCAAAATAAAACATCAGGAAAGAAGGAAAGAGAAAGTGAGAAAAGTAAAGACATGCACTACCATGTGAGTCAACAAATAGAGCAGGCAGCCAACATTCAGCAAAACATTTTTAGAGAAAATGAAAGCGATCTTGGTAATACTACTGATCAAGATTTTGAATTCAAAGGAATTTGATATAAATAGGAAATACTAGGAAATAGTATTCTATTAGTTTCCTATGTCTGCTGTCAAAAATTACCACAAACTTGGTGGCTTAACAATAGCAATTTATTCCCTGCAATTCTGGAGGTCAGAAGTCCGAAGTCAGTATCACTGGACCAAAACCAAGGCGTTGATATGGCTGCATTCCCTCCAGAGATTCTGGTGAAGAAGCCATTCCTTACTTCTTCCAGCTTCTTATAGCTGCCAGCATTTCTTGACCTGTGGCCACATCACTCTGATCTTCTAAGGCCAATACTGTGAATCTTGCTCTGCTCAGTCTTCACATTGCCTTCCTTCTCTGTGTGTACAAAACGTCCTCTCTCTCTCTCTTAAAAAGACAGTGATGAAGGCATGTAGGCCCCACATGGATAAACCTGAATAATCTCCCTATCTTGATTTTTAACTTTATCACATCTGCAAAAGCCTTTTTCCCAGATAAGGTAATATTTAACAGGTTCCATAGATTTGAACCTTCTGCATTTGGGAGCCATATTTCAGCCTACTACAAGGATGATGTGCTCTAACGAAAGGAAAGAGCTGACCCCAGTCTAGACTCATGAGACACAAAAACACTATAGAACTCATAGAAGACCAGTGGAAGTTAGTGCAAGAAAAGGAATCCCTCCAGAACCAGAAGACTAACCACACTTCATTGTTTTTCCTAGTGCTTTAAATTACGCTGGATATTAAAGCCAGCATAATTACTATATTGTAATGCATAAAAGTTCTGCTTAAATTAATTCTATTGTGAATTGTATCTAATTTTATTCCATAACCTGAGTTCTGTCGATCTTGAAAAAATCTTTGCTGTCTTTACCGAATTCTAGGCTGATGTGCCAATCCAAATACACTTATGCAGGAGGAAAAAAAAGAGAGGGCTTTTTTTTCTACTCTAGTACATTAGAATCCCAGGGAAGTACTCTTACAGGCCCACATAAGTAAGAAGGACAGCTTGCTTTGGTTGGGGTGGGGAGGAAGAATCTTCAAAGCAAAAGGGAGGCTTCTACCAAAAGAAGAGAGGAAGGTGTGCTGGGCAGGTAAAAACCAGAGAAGTTCACTGCACTCAATGCCAGACCACACACAGCATGTCTCTTCTTGACCTTTTACCCTTTAGCTCAGTGTCTAGCCCAGTGGTTAAAAAAGGACTAATCAGGGATACCTGGGTGGCTCAGTTGGTTAAGCAGCTGCCTTCGGCTCAGGTCATGATCCCAGCGTCCTGGGATTGAGTCCCACATGGGGCTCCTTGCTCGGCAGGGAGTCTGCTTCTCCCTCTGCCTGTGCCTGCCTCTCTGTCTGCCTGTGCTTGTTCTTGCTCTCTCTCTCTGACAAATAAATAAACAAAATCTTTTAAAAAATACTTATTTATAAAAAAGGACTAATCAGACTGCCTGGGCTCAAATCATGGCTCTACCTCTTAACAGTGTATGGTTTGGGACAAGTAACCCAACTTTTCTGTGTCTGAGTCTACTAATCTATAAAATGGTGGTGCTGATAGGATTGTTTTAAGCATTTAATGAAAGAAAATGCATGAAACACAAAAAGTAAGCATTTAGTAAGTGTTTGGTGCTGTGGTGGTTATCATCTTAGATGCTAGAGATACAATGTTAAACAAAATAGCAAAGCTCCTGGAAGCCTCATGGAACTCCAATTCTAGCAGGGGAAATAGAAAAATTAGACAATTAAACAAACAAACAAACAAAAAAACAAATAAGTCCCCTTTAAGAATTTCTGACTTTAGCTATTCAAGCTTCAGATGAAGCCATTATCTCTTTTTGCACTCACCCAGCTATTGTTGAACACTTAAAAATGAGGTGAAGCTCTTTGTAATGATGTGAAGGTTGTGTGAGATAAATTAAGTAAAAAGATGAGGCAGAACAGCATATACTGTATAAGCCCTGATTATATTAAATACACATATACATTACATATACCATTACATCTTGCCATTTGCAACAACATGGATGGATCTAGAGGATATAATGGTAAGTGAAATAAGTGAGAGAAAGACAAATACCACGTGATTTCAGTCATATGAAATTTAAGAAACAAAACAATGAACAAAGAAGAAAATAGAAACAAAAAAACAGACTCTGAACCATGGAGAACAAACTGATGGTTATCAGAGGGGAGGGAGGATGGATGAAACAGGTGAAAGGAATTAAGAGTACATTTATCATGATGAGCACTGTGTAATGTATAGGATTGTTGACTATATTACACACCTGAAACTAATATAATACTGGATATTTACTGGAATCAGATTTTTTAAAAAAATTGTTCATAGAAGCCAATAATTGGTTCTGTGGCATTCACCCAAATGAGCTGAAAGCTTAGGTCTATAAACATCTGCACACAGATGTATATAGAAATTTTACTCATAATTACCCAAACTAGAAGGCAACAAAGATATATTTTAGCAGGTGAGTAAATAAAGAGCAGCAAATCCAGACAATGGAATATTATTCATTGCTAAAAAACAAACGAACAAAAAAAACTACCAAGCCATGAAAAGATATGGAGAAACCTTAAATGTATATTACATAGTAGAAAAAGTGCAATCTGAAAAGGCTACATTGTGTTTGACTTCAAAGATACGGTATTATGGAAAAGGCAAACTGGAGATAGTAGAAGGATTAATGTTTGTCGGGGTAAAGAAATATCTCATTTTGGTTACAGTCTGCATCCCTAATGAGTAATAATGTTGAGTATCTTTTTCATGTTCATTAGACATTTGTATATCTTCTTTAATTAGTTATTCTACTCTTTTGTTTTAATTGAGTTGTATTTTATTACTGAGTTTTAAGATTTCTTATATATTCTGGGTACTAATTCTTCATAAGATACATGATTTGAAAATATTTCTCCATTTTGTGGTTTGTCTTTTAATTTTCTAACTGCCTTCTGAAGTTCAAAAGTCTTTAATATTTATAAAGTCTAATTTATCAATTTATTGTTTTATTGGTCATCATTTCAGTATTGTATCTATGCTATTTGCTTTACAAAAGGTCACAAATATCTTCTAGAGGTTTTATAATTTTGGTTTTTATTTTAGGACCAAGGCCTTTTTAAATTAATTTTTGTATATATGGATATCCAATTGCCTTACCAACTTTTTTAAAAAAGATAGTCTTCTCCCCCATTGAATTGGCTTGGTACCTTTGTCCAAAATCAATTGACCATGGATATGAGGGTTTGTTTTTTGACTCTCAATTCTGTCCCATTGATCTATATGTCTATAATTATGTCAGTGCCACACTGTCTTAATTATTGTAGCCTTATAACAAATTTTGAAAGCAAGACATTTAAGTTCTACATTTACTTTGTTCTTCAGTTTTAAAATTGTTGTGGCTATTTGACATCCTTTGCATTTCCATATAAATTTTAAGATCAGCATGTCAGATTTCTGCAAAAAAATGCATCTTGAGATTGTGATAGGGGTCATTTAGAATCTACAGATTAATTTAAGTAGAAACACAATAGTTCCTTGTATATGGGTTTTGTATTCCCCAACACTGAATACATATTAGTTCTAGTGCTTCTGAGCATGTGAATTCCTTAAGATTTCATGTCTTTTGAAAATACAGAAAATTCATTTCTTATTTCTTCCTTTTAGCTTGGCTGTCTTTTTGTTTTGTTTTTGTATTTTGAAATTTATATTGAATTACAGCACATACAAAGAAATGTACACATGTCATTAATATTCAGTTTGATAAATTTTCTTTGCATGAACACCATTGTATAATCAGTACCTATATCAAGAAATAAAAAACCTTATAAGGACCACTGAAGCCTCTTTCATTCCCCTCCTAGTCACTACCACTCTTCAAAAGTAACAAGGATGCTGTTTTCTAACAGCATAATTGGTTTTGCCAGTTTTTCTGCTTTAAATAGATGGGATAATACAGATTTTTTTCACCCAGTTTCTTTTCTTTAACATAATGATTCTGAGATTTATCCAAATTATTGCATCTATCAGTAGTGCTTTCCTTTTTTTAAATTTTTATTTAAACATATAATATAACCCCACCACCCTCTCCCAACCCCCCCCACCCCACCCACCTCAGTTTGTTTTATAACATTAAGAGTCTCTTTTGGTTTGTCTCCCTCCCGATCCCATCTTGTTTCATTTTTTCTTTTCCTACTCCCTTAACCCCCACCCCCGTTGCATCTCCACTTCCTCATATCAGGGAGATCATGTGATAGTTGTCTTTCTCCAGTTGACTTATTTTGCTAAGCATAATACCCTCTAGTTCCATCCATGTTGTCGCAAATGGCAAGATTTCATTTCTTTTGATGGCTGCATAGTATTCCATTGTATATATATACCACCTCTTCTTTATCCATTCATCTGTTGATGGACATCTAGATTCTTTCCATAACTTGGCTATTGTGGACATTGCTGCTATAAACATTCGGGCACATGTGCCCCTTCGGACAACTACGTTTGTATCTTTAGGGTAAATACCCAGTAGTGCAATTGCTAGGTCATAAGGTAGCTCTATTATCAATTTTTTGAGGAACCTCCATGCTGTTTTCCAGAGTGGTTGCACCAGATTGCATTCCCATCAACAGTGTAGGAGTGTTCCCCTTTCTCCACATCCTCGTCAGCATCTGTCATTTCCTGACTTGTTCATTTTAGCCATTCTGACTGGTGTGAGGTGGTATCTCATTGTGGTTTTGATTTGTATTTCTCTGATGCCCAGTGATGTGGAGCACTTTTTCATGTGTCTGTTGGCCATCTGGATGTCTTCTTTGCAGAAATGTCTGTTCATGTCCTCTGCCCATTTCTTGATTGGATTATTTGTTCTTTGGGTGTTGAGTTGCTAAGCTCTTTATAGATTTTGGATACTAGCCCTTTATCTGATATGTCGTTTGCAAATATCTTCTCCCATTCTGTCAGTTGTCTTTTGGTTTTGTTGACTGTTTCCTTTGCTGTGCAAAAGCCTCTGATCTTGATGAAATCCCAATAGTTCATTTTTTTCCCCTTGCTTCCCTTGCCTTTGGCGCTGTTCTTAGAAAGAAGTTGCTGCGGTTGAGGCTGAAGAGGTTGCTGCCTGTGTTCTCCTCAAGGATTTTGATGGATTCCTTTCTCATGTTGAGGTCCTTCATCCGTTTTGAGTCTATTTTCGTGTGTGGTGTAAGGAAATGGTCCAATTTCATTTTTCTGCATGCGGCTGTCCAATTTTCCCAACACCATTTGTTGAAGAGGCTGGCTTTTTTCCATTGGATATTCTTTCCTGCTTTGTCGAAGATTAGTTGACCATAGAGTTGAGGGTCTATTTCTGGGCTCTCTATTCTGTTCCACTGATCTATGTGTCTGTTTTTATGCCAGTACCATACTGTCTTGATGATGACAGCTTTGTAATAGAGCTTGAAGTCTGGAATTGTGATGCCACCAACTTTGGCTTTCTTTTTCAATATTCCTTTGGATATTCGACGTCTTTTCTGGTTCCATATAAATTTTAGGATTATTTGTTCCATTTCTTTGAAAAAATTGGATGGGATTTTGATAGGCATTGCATTAAATGTATAGATAGCTCTAGGTAGCATAGACATTTTCACAATATTTATTCTTCCAATCCATGAGCATGGAACATTTTTCCATTTCTTTGTGTCTTTTTCAATTTTTTTCACGAGTACTTTATAGTTTTCTGAGTATAGATTCTTTGCCTCGTTGGTTAGGTTTATTCCTAGGTATCTTATTGTTTTGGGGTGAAATTGTAAATGGGATTGACTCCTTAATTTCTCTTTCTTCTGTCTTGTTGTCAGTTTATAGAAATGCCACTGATTTATGTGCATGGATTTTATATCCTGACACTTTACTGAATTCCTGTACAAGTTCCAGCAGTTTTGGAGTGGAGCCTTTTGGGTTTTCCACATATAGTATCATATCATCTGCAAAGAGCGATAGTTTGACTTCTTCTTTGCTGATTCGGGTGCCTTTAATTTCTTTTTGTTGTCTGATTGCTGAGGCTAGGACTTCTAGTACTATGTTGAATAGCAGTGGTGATAACGGACTAGTTTGGCTGTCTTTTATTATTCCTTTCTTCCCTTTCTCCTCTCTCCCTCCCTCCCTCCAACTCTCCTCTGTTTCTTCTCTTTCTTCCCCACCTTTTTCTTTTCTCCCTTCCTTCCTTCCTCTCTTCCTTTTCTTCCCTACCTCCCTGCCTCCATTATTTCCTCCTTTTCTTTTTTCTTTTTTCCTTTCCCTTCCCTTCCAATCTTCCTTCCTCCCCTCTTACCCCATCCTTCCTTCTTTCGTCCTTCCTTCCTTTCTTCCTTCTTCCCTCCCTCCTTCTTTCTTTCTTTCCCTTCCTTCCTTCCTTTTCTTTCTTTTTCTTTTTTTCTCCTTCCTTCCTTTTCTTTCTTTTTCTTTTTCTTTCTTTTTTTTCTCTCTCCTCCTTCCTTCCTTCCTTCCTTCCTCCTTTCCTCTCCTCTCCTTTCTTTTCTCCCTTCCTTCCTTTCTTCCTTCCTTCTCTTTATTGCTCTAGGTAAAACCTCCAATACAATGTTGAATAGACATAGTAAAAGTGAATATTAATGTTAATATGAAAATGAGTATTAATATGAAAAGTAAATATGAGCTATATCAGTTTACCATTTTCTTATAACATCTTTAGACTTGGAATCAGAGTAATACTGAGTTTGTAGAATGAGCAGGGAAATGTTTCCTCTTTTTCTGCTTTCTGCAGGAGTTTCTGAAAGATTCATATAATTTCTTCCTTAAATATTTAATAGAATATACCAATGAAGTTGTCTAGGCCTGGGCTAGAAGCCTGGGCTCTGTGGATAGATCTCAAATTACTGATTTAATTTCTATATTTGTTATAGGCCTATTTACATTTTCTTTTCTTTTCTAGCCAATTTTAGTAATTTGTTTCCTCCAAGGCATATTTCCATTTAATCTATATTGTCTAGTTTGTTGGCATAAAATTGGTTTTTAATATCTGCAAGGTCAATACTGGAGTCTCTCCTTACATTCCTGATTTTGGTAATTTAGGTCTTCTCAATATTTTGCAAGGGGAGAAGAGGGTCATACCAGCTAAAGTTTTATCAATTTTTTTTGCTCAAAAAAGCAATTTTTGCTTTCTTTGATTTTTCTCCATTGTCTTTCTGTTTTCAATATTATTGATTCCTACTCTTATCTTTATTCAATCACTGAGACAATTCTTTCTCCTCTCCTTAGTTTTAGTGACTCTTTTTTTCTAGTTTCTTAAAGTAGAATCTCATGTTATTTCAAAGTTTTTCTTCTTTGCTAATAAAGCCTTTTACTGTCATACATTGCTCTCTAAGCACTGCTTTAGCTATAAATTTTGATATGTTGCATTTTTCTAATTCAGTTCAAAATATTTTCTGATTTCTCTTGTGATTTTATTAGACCCATGGGTTATTTAGAAACATTTTAAACTATTTTAAAACTGTTTAAGCATTTTAAATATCAAAACCTGAGGGATCATCCAAATTTCTTTAAGTTTAACATTTAATTCTGTTATGACTGAAGAACACATCTTATATAATTTTAGCCCCTTCAAAGTATATTGAGACTTGTATTATAGCCTGGTATAAGGTTTCTCTTGAAGAATGTTTCATATAGCTTGCAAAGAATGCATATTCTGCTTTGTTGGATGGAGTACTCTATAGATGTCAGTCTGGTTAAGGTGGTTGATATTGTTAAAGTTATTATTAAAGGAAATACTTCTTGATTTTCATTGTAGTTTTTCTGTAAATTGTTGGGAGCAAGACAGTGAAGTTCCAGCTATTGCTGCTGCACTACTCACTATAATTCTGTCAGTTTTCGCTTCATTTATTTTAAGGTTCTTTAGATAGATAAACAGATAGATATAGATATAAAGATACATATCATATAGATATTTATAGGTATTTTATATATATATTTATATCTATTTAATGAATTGACCTTTATTATGTGAAAAGCCCTTCCAGTTTCTAATTTTCTTTTAAAATTTTAAAGCCTATTTTGTCTGGTATTAATATAGTCACTCCAACACTCTTACAATTACTGTTTGCATAATATATTTTTCTATGCATTTATTTTCAATTTGCAACTTTGAATCTAAAGTATGTCTCTTATAAAGTATATAATTGGATACTGGATTTTTTAAAATCCAGGCTAATAGCCTCTTTTTTTTTTTACTGTTTTTTACTATTTTTTTTCTTTTAGTGTAATCACTGATATGGTTGGATCTTCATCTACTGTTTTGCTATGTGTTTTCTATATATTTCATGTCTATTTTGTTTTTCTGTCCCTTTTTTTTCTGCCTCTCTTACATTAAAAAGATCTTCACTGGTGTGCCACTTGAATGTTTGTGTGGTTTTTTTTTAGAAATTTATACTTTGGCGTACCTGGGTTGCTTAGTCGGTTGAGCAGCTGCCTTCAGCTCAGTCATGATCCCAGGGTCCTGGGACTGATTCCCACATCAGGCTCCTTGCTCAGAGGGGAGTCTGATTCTCCCTCTGCCCCTCCTCCCTGTTTGTGCACTCGCTCTCTCTCTCAAACATGTCTAGATGCATTTTATTTCTTTTTTGTGATTGTCAGTGTTTCCAGCACCATTTGTTGGAAAGAGTATCCCTACTCCATTGGATTGCCTTTGCTCTTCTCTCAAAGATCAACTGACTGTACTTATATAGGATTATTTTGTGGACACTCCCTTCTGTTCCACTGATCTATTCATCTGTTTTTTTTTTTTCACAAAAAAAAAAACAACCAACTATGGATATTGCCTTGATTACTATAAGACAATTTACTTTTAATAAGGCAAATTGCTTTTTTTAAAAAAAGATTTTACTTATTAGACAGAGATAGACACTGTCAGAGAGGGAACACAAGCATGGGCAGTGGGAGAGGGAGAAGCAGGCTCCCCACCAAGCAGGGGGCCCAATGCAGGGCTCAAGCCCAGACCCTGGGATCACAACCTGGGCCAAAGGCAAACGCTTAATGACTGAGCCACCCAGGTGCCCCGGCAAATTACTTTTCGTAAGTCTTGAAGTCAAGTGTTATCAGTCCTCTGACTCTGTTCATCTACTTCAACAATGAGTAGGCTACTTTGAGATTTTTGCTTCTCCATATAAACTATGATATCAGTTTGTTGACATCCACAAAATAAATTGCTGGAAATTTGATTGGGATTGCACTGAATTTATAGATCAAGTTGAGAAAAACTAATCTTAAAAATACTGAGCCTCTCTATACATGAACATGGAATTTCTCTCCATGTTCTTTATTTATATATATATATATATTTATCTATATATATATATAAAAAGAAATAAATTTCTTTATTTCTCTTTTATTTCTTTCATCAGAATTTTATTCTTTTCCTTAAATACATCTTGTATATATGTTATAAGATTTATATCAAAGTATGTTATTTCTTTGGGTGCTAATGTAAATGATCATGTTTTCAATTTCAAATTTCACTTGGTCAACTGATTTTTTTTAAGTTTTTTTTTTCAAACTCCAGTTAGTTAACATACAGTATAATATTAGTTTCAGGTGTACAATAGAGTGACTCAACACCGCCATACAACACTCAGTGCTATCACAACAAGTATATTCCTTATCCCCATCACCTATTTAACCCATTCCTCTCACTCACCTCCCCTCTGGTAACCATTAGTTTCTTCTCTATAGTTAAGACTCTATTTTTGGTTTGTCTCACTCTCTTTCCCCCTCTTTGCTTATTTGTTCTGTTTCTTAAATTCCACATATAAGGAAACCATATGGTATTTGTCTTTTTCTGACTGAAATTTCACTTAGCATAATACTCTTTTTGTTTTAGCATAATACACTTTAGCTCATTCCAAAACTCAACACCCCAAAAATGAATAATCCAATTTAAAAATGATCAGAAGACATGGATATTTTCCTAAAGAAGATACAAAGATGACCAAGAGACACATGAAAAGATGCTTACCATCACTCATCATCCGGGAACTACAAATCAAAACTACAATGAGATATCACCTCACAGCTATCAAAATGGTTAAAATCAACATTACAAGAAACAACAGGTGCTGGTGAGGATGCAGAGACAGGGAAACCCTCTTGCACCACTGATGGGAATGCAAACTTGTGTAGCCACTCTGGAAAAGAGTATAGAGGTTCCTCAATAAGTAAAAATAGAAATATCCTATGATACAGCAACTGCACTACTAGGCATTCACCCAAAGAATACAAAAATACTAATTCAGGTGCACCTAGTGGTACAGTCGGTTAAGAGTTGGACTCAGTTTCAGCTCAAGTTGCAATCTCAGGGTTGTGATATTCAGCCCTAAATCTGCCTCCCCACTTGGTGCAGAGTCTGCTTAAGACTGTCCTCTCTACCTGCCCCTGCCCAATCCACCCCCTCTTTCTCTCTCTCAAATAAATCTATTTTTTTTAAGATTTTATTTATTTGGCAGAGACAGCAAGCACAAGCAGGCGGAGTAGCAGGCAGAGGGAGAAGCAGGCTCCCCGCTGAGGAAGGAGTCTGATGCGGGACTTGATCCCAGGACCATGAGATCATGAACTGAGCCAAATGCAGACACTTAACTGACTGAGCCACCTAGGTGTCCCTCAAATAAATAAATCTTTAAAAAAAAATAATTCAAAGGAATACATGCACCCTGAAATTTATATCAGCATTATCTATAATACCCAAATTATGGAAATAGTCCAAGTGCCCATAATGGATAAGGAAGATGTGGTGTGTGTGTATATATATATAATGGAATATTACTGAGACAGAAAAGAATGAAATCTTGTAATGGACTTTATTTTTTTTAATTAACTGTGCATCCTACAACCCTACATTCTTACTAGTTCCAGGAATTTTGTTGTTGTTGTTGTTGACTCTTTCAGATTTTCTACATAGATGATAATGTTGTCTCTTCCCTCCAAATCAGAATACCCTTTGTTTACTTTCCTTGTCTTATTAGCTATGGCTTTAAGTATGAGTTAAAAGGGGACAGCCTTGCCTTTTTCCCAATCTAAGTAAAAATTTCAAGTTTTTCATTATTAACTATGATGTCATCTATAGGTAATTTGTAGAAGTCTTTTATCAAGTTGAGAAATCTCCCTTTGTTACTCATTTGCTGAAAGTTTCTATCATTGATGGGTGTTGGAAATCTTAGAAAAAAATAGTCTAACAAGATGGGAATGGAAACTGGTGCAACCACTGTGGAAAACAATATGGAGAGTCCTCAAAAAATTAAAAACAGAATTACATATGATTGGTGAGAGGCAAGATGCCAGAGGAGTAGTAGACTGAAATGACATCAGGTCCCAGGAGTTCAGCTAGATATTTATCAAACCATTCTGAACACCTACAAACTCAACAGGAGATAGAAGAGAAGAAGAGAAGCAATTCTAAGAACAGAAAATTGGCCACTTTCTGAAAGGTAGGATGTGCAGAGAAATGAATCCGAAGCAAGGGGAAGACAGACTGTGTGGGGAGGGGCCGGCTCCGGGCAAGTGGTGGAGCAGCACAGCATAAAATCAGAACTTTTAGAAGTTTCTCCACTGAGGGATATTGCTCCAGAGGCTAAGCAGGGGTGGAGCCCTCATGGGGACAGTGTGGTCTCAGGTCATAAGGGGTCACAGAAAGATCGCAGTGTTTGAGTGTGGAAGAGCTCACAGGTATCAGAGCGGGGAAGCCAAATACAAAGACAGAGCCAAGGAGTGACCCTGTAGTCCAGGATTACCTTAAATCATGATCTAAGGCACAGTTGGACCACTGCTCTTTGAGCAGGGACCCCCCCCAAGAGGCAAGTCTGTGGAGACTCACCTTGCTCCTCTGGGAAGAGTAGTGCCAAAGGAATCTGCTGGGTTTGAAGACTCCAAATGGGGCTGTGCACCAGAGATAGAAATGCTTGCTCACAGGCTGGGTGAGCACAGAGCATGGCTGGAGACCAGAGAGGCAGGAGTGATCAACTGCTTTTCTCTGAGGGTGCACGAAGGATTGGGGCCCTGAGCTCTCGTTTCCTCTGGGCCAGAGACTGGGAGGCTGCCTTTTTCATTCCCCTCATCCAAAGCTCTATGGAAAGCGGAAAGCGTTCAGGGAATAAAAGCTCCCCATAGTGAAATCAAGTATATTACTTAGCTTGGCCCCTGGCAAGGGCAGTGCAATTCTGTCTCAGGCAAAGACATTTGAGACTCACAGTGACAGGCCCCTCTGCCAGAAGATCAGCAAGAACATCCAGCCAAGACCAAGCTCACCCATCAAGGAGAACAGCCGAATTCCAGAGCTAGGGGAAAGCAATGCATAGAATTCATGGCTTTATCCCCATGATCTCTTAATTGTTCAATGTTAATTTTATATAATTTTATTTTTTTCTTATTCTATGTTTTTTAAACTTTCCTCTTTCCTCCTGTAACATTTTTAACTAGTTTATCTTAACAATACCTTTCTTAAAAAAAACTTCTTAAACTGTAATTCTTAAAAGATTTTTTTTATTTATTCGACAGACAGAGATCACAAGTAGGCAGAGAGATAGGCAGAGAGAGAGAGAGAAACAGGCTTCCTGCTGAGCAGAGAGCCTGAAGTGGAGCTTGATCCCAGGACCCTGAGATCATGACCTGAGCCAAAGGCAGAGGCTTTAACCCAATGAGCCACCCAGGCAACCATTTTTATAGTCATATTTTAACACTTCATTGTATTAACCTTAGTTTTTGTATACATATAGGTTTTTTTCTTTTTTAATTTTGGGATACAATTTCCTCTAATAGATCAAAATATACCCTAAATCTAGCACATGGGTTTGTTCTAGTCTTTAGCCTGAGCACATTCTCTCCTCTTTTTTTTTTCTTTTACCAACCAACTTATCTTATGAATTCCTTTTTTAGATATTTTTTAAAATTTTCATCTTTACAGTCATATTCCATCCCTTCATTGTGTTTACCCTTATGTGTGTGTGTGTGTGTGTGTGTGTGTGTTTCCTTAAAACTTTGGGA
>ML104111.1:0-37754 GCA_003697995.1 Taxidea taxus jeffersonii
AAAAAAAATCTTGATGTTTTTAAGGCAATTTAAAAAAACAATGACAAAACAAAACAAAACAAATCATGGGACCATGGGGATTTAAAACATATTTATTGAGGCAAAGCAGCTCATTCAGAGAAATCATGTTTAAACATCAGGAATGCAAATACAGCCAGTCCCATGTCACTGTGCCAATGGCCATGTTCCATAGGTGAGACTCATCAAGGGGTGACAAGGGAGTGAGGGATCACAAGCATGGGACTGGTACCAGTGCTTGGCCTTTGGTTACCCATGTGATGCTCAGATCCCAGGTGGGAAGCAAACCCAAAATGGGGGCCCTAGCAGGAGCTCTGATCACAGTCAGCTGAAGCCACAACAGCCCTAGAGCTAGGGCCACAGCAGGAAGAGGCTGGAGCAGGGCATTTTGGGAGGGCCCTTTGGGGGAAATTTTGGGGGGCACTTGGTCATAGGCTCTTTAAAAGGAGGCTGGCACAGGTGCTGGTTTTGTTGGCAGGACATGTAGGTATGAGTTCAGTCAAACTGAAACAAGTACAGTTGTTTAGAAAACAACTTGTGAAATCTTAAGCCATTGCTTCTTCTTTGGAATTGACCCCAAGGTGCTGATATCTGGAAATTAATCATGAGTACAAACACACACACACACACACACACACACACACACACACAGAGACACCCACACACAGATACTCATACTTACACACTTAAGTCAAAACTTCCATCTTGTTCGTTTTCATATCCCTAAGATAAAGCACAGTCTTGTCACATAGAGGATGTCCAATAAATGTGGATTCCCCACTAAAATGGAAGCTCTGTAAGAACAGAGATCCCTCAACCTGGGTTGCATACTTCTATATTCCAGTGTCTAGAACAGCACCAAGGAATTTGTAGGAGCTCAGGAAATAATGGTTGAATATATGAGTCATATATGAATGAATAAATGATTGAGATAAAAGAGGCAGACAAGAAAAGAGGTAGACTGGCAGGAAGGAAGGAAGAAAATTATATTTGAGATTAAGCCTTCAGCTGGCATTTAATGGTATTATTGGCTGTCACAATTTTCTCTGTATGCATCTGCCATCTTCTAGAGAGGATGCTTAGAAGATGTTTTAGATGAGTAGGTGGCATTAAGGAAATATATGCCAGCCATCACATGCCTGTACCTTGGAATGCCCTTTACCAAGCAACTGTTCACAAAGGTTCTGTGCTGAGCAAATCAAATAAAGATCAATCAGGCTTCACAAGAGTAAATGAGGGAAGGAAAATTACTTGGATAAAGAGTAAATCACCTCCAAAGGGAAAAATTGCTTAGAAGCAGCTACAAATGTATGTGTAAGAATTGATGGACTAGAATTTGTGCATCTAGCCAGCTGTCTCAGTTTCCAGAGGCCAGATGTTGGTAAGAATTTAGGGTGACTAATCCCTCACTATCCAGTCTTAGGGTCTGTAACTCCCTGGCTGGATACTACTAGACCCAAGCTGAATCTCACCTCTTCCTTCCTTCCTCCTCCCTTCCTTCCCTGTGATCCCCAACAGTCCCTCATTTGAAAGACTACTCACCCTGGTCAGGTGCATATGTGGACAGGGCAGTCACAGAGGTTCAGAGTGGATGAAGAGCATGTGTCTAAGAGGCTTTTTATAGGATCTTCCCTGGCTAGGCTGTGGTTGAACCTTGGGTCTGGGAGGAGCAGGAACGGGTTCCTCCCACACATGGGCACTTGCAAGGTGACATTCTCCTCCATGTTTCTTCAATCCATCCCTTCTGGGGGAGATCCCAAGTTACTCTTCTGAAACTGAAGCCTCAAACCTCATCAAATTATATTCTTTCCTAGACTTAGACTCCATGATACAGTGTGAGGATTCCTGGCCCCTGGGTTGAGAATCTGCTTTCTCAAGAGTCTACGACCCTGTTCTTTCTTGGAAATGTGTAAATAAATAACCTCACATATTTATTCTCAACCTAGCTCATGATCCAACCTTCCTTGGTCTTTAGGAAAATGTGTCTTTAAACTTCAGGGCAGTTTTTGAGCTGGGTAGCTTTTCGGTTGATTCATTTGATTCCAATCTCTCTCTCTCTCTCTCCCCCTCCCCACCTCTCCCCCTCCCCACCCTTCTCCTGTGATGGAATAAACATAGAGATCGAGGTTAAAATAATTTGGCAACTACTGCTTGGACTAACTTACTTGCTAGATATTTACTAAAGGATTATTTGAAAATAACACTACCTCAATGCTGACAATCCATGTTTTCATGTACATCACTTCACTTCTTTAATCCTTCCAATAACCAAGCAAGAAGGGCAGAGTGGTTGTCACCACATGTGTTCTGTCAATGGTGATGGGGAAACTCAGGCCACAAAAGGCTCCCATGCTTGGAAAAGGCTGGAGCAAGGCCACCAGTGGGATTCCCTGGCTCTTACTCCACCCAGCCTCTGTGTTTCCCACTGTGCAGCACTCCTGTCTCCCAGACACACCACAGGAACCAACACTCTTTATATTAGTTGTAGAATTGGATTTCTGGTCTTGCTGTGATGAGCTCTTTCTCCTCAGGACCTGTGGAGGTGGTCAGAGTGAGGCTCAGCCTGCTTTTTCTCTGTATCCGGTTTCACCCACAAGGGCTGACCTTACCCTGTGTTTTACCCTTCAGCTGTACCATGGGTCTGCCAGGCCCAGCCTTTGGTGGAGATTAGAGGCAAGTTTCTGCTCTGTATCTTGGGTCCCATCAGCATGAACTCAGCCCTCCTTTCCTCTGTTGATGAGTTAGTGTGGGGATACTTTAAAATTGTACTGGACTCTGAGGAGTGCTCACAGGTCTTTCCTTTTCCTCATTGTCATGTGTCCCTTCTATGGGTCTGCCAGCTTCTTTCTAGGACCCCCACCTACTCTCCTTCATTCTACCTGAAGGTTGCCATGTTTGATCTTCTCTTGAGCACATTTCTCATGTGGTCTTCTCTTCAGGGCATCTGGTCCTTATGTAAGGTCCTTATGTCCAGGGAAGGGGTTAAAATCTAGGACCTGTTTCTAATATTGGGGTATCTGAGGACCCTGAAGGGCTGGTGGCATAGTGACCTTGTGGGCCTCAGAAAGGGGAAAGGGGAAGAGGAAGAGAACGGGATATTAAGGAAGTACTTTCTGCATAGGAAAGTATCACCAAAAGACCTTCTGGTGTTTGGGCAGCCCCTGAGGTCCTGAGAAGAAGGGGCATGAAGATGACTAATCAAACAGTTGGATGTGAGCCTTGATTTTTCTCAATAACAGGTCTGGAGTCTGGAGATGGGATAAACAGTGAGGTTGAATAGAAATGGAAAACAGCAATCCTGTGACTTGTTTCCTCACTTGGTTCTCTGGAAGGAGCTAAGACAACATGCTGAGACAGTACCCCCAGAGTCCCCAGTTCCCATCTGTCCCATGGAGAAGGAAAGATCTCACAGTGCTGGCAGATAAGCTCCCTGGGTGTGTGGGGAGTGGGAGGTGGGAGTGTCACCTAATAGGATGAGCAGTGTGGGCCTCTATAGTGGAAAGCTATAGGTTAGGCTGCAGGGACAGGATGTGTGGAAGCCATTACCAGGGTTCAGGGGATCTCCCACTGAGCTAAAGTGAGCCAGAGTTAACCAGGAGGATACCCTTGGGTATCACAGCTACCCAAGCAGTGGGAACAAAGCACAAATTTACTGACCAAACTTCATCAGCCTGCCCACACACTGGGAAACAACCTACCAGATGTAACCCTTTCTATTTCTTTGCCTTTCCCAGGTTCCACCTCACTTTAGGTCTCTTCAGAAAGCAGGCCTGGAAGGAAGTTTTGGATGTGTCTCAGTTGGCCTCCCTCTGATGACCACCCCTCTTACCTGTCCCTTGACCCATTCACCCCTCCCTCACCCATCCATCAAGGATTGGCTCAGCTCAGACCCATAGCCCTCCCAGGAGACTTTCTAAATCCTACTGCTTACTATTCTATCCCAGTCCCCAAAAGTCTCCATCATTCTTTCCTCCTAACTGACCTACTAGATAGAACACTGGGAATTTGTATTGCAATCTACCATTCCATTTGGGATTATTCTCTTGAAGTATAATTTATCTGGTTTAATGTAATAGTTATTTTCTGGTGTAGTTGTGCATACTGAACAAATTGGAGTGCTAATACAATTCTGACTCAGCAACAGGAAGACTTTGTATCTGGGCCTTCTCAGGGCTCCACCTAAGTACCTGGCAACGCCTTAAAATTTGAGGTTCCTGTACTATAAAATTCCTATACCATAAAATTCACCTTTTTAAAGTATGCAATTCAGTGATGTTTACTATGTTCATAAGGTGGTTTAACTATCACAACAATCTGATTCCAGAACATCCTTGTCATTCAGAAGAATCTATTAATAATTACTCACCTTTTTAAAAAATTTATTTTTTTAAATTTCTTTTCAGTGTTCCAGAATTCATTGTTTATGCATCACACCCAGTGCTCCATGCAGTATGTGCCCTCCATAATAACCACTACCAGGATCACCCAACCTCCCACCCTCCTCCCCTCCAAACCTCTCAGTTTGTTTCTCAGAGTCCACAGTCTCTCATGGTTCGTCAGCCCATCCAATGTCCCCCAACTCACTTCTCCTATCCATCTCCCCATGTCCTCCATGTCATTCCTTATGCTCCATAAATAAGCAAAACCATATGATAACTGACTCTCCCTGCTTGATTTATTTCACTCAGCATAATCTCTTCCAGTCTGATCCATGTTGATACAAAAGTTGGGTATTCATCCTTTCTGATGGAGCCATAATACTCCATAGTATATATCAACCATATCTTCTTTATCCATTCATCTGTTGAAGGGCATCTTGGTTCTTTCCACAGTTTGGCAACTGTAGCCATTGCTGCTATGAACATTGGGGTACAGATGGCCCTTCTTTTCATTACATCTGTATCTTTGGGGCAAATATCCAGTAATGCAATTGCAGGGTCATAGGGTAGCTCTATTTATTTCTTAAGAAATCTCCACATTGTTTTCCAAAGTGGCTGCACCAAATTGCATTCCCACCAATAGTGTAAGAGGGTTCCTCTTTCTTCACATCCTCTCCAACACATGTTGTTTACTGTCTTGTTAATTTTGGCTCTTCTAACTGGTGTAAGGTGGTATCACAATGTGGTTTTGATTTGAATCTCCCTGATTGCTAGTGATGATGAACATTTTTTTTCATGCGTATGTTAGCCATTTGTATATCTTTGTAGAAGTGTCTGTTCATGTCTCTTGCCCATTTTTTGATGTGCTTATCTGTTTTGTGTGTGTTGAGTTTGAGGAGTTCTTTACAGATCTTGGATATCAGTCCTTTGTACTGTGATTTGTAAATATCTTCTCCTATTCCGTGGAATACGTGGAATATTCGGTGGAAATACTTTCAGGCATTTCTTTCATGACTGCTGCATCTTTGTTTTGTTGACTGTTTCTTTTGCTGTGCAGAAGCTTTTGATATTAATGAAGTCCCAAAAGTTCATTTTTGCTTTTGTTTCCTTTGCCTTCAAAGACATATTTTGAAAGAAGTTGCTGTGGCCGATGTTGAAGAGGTTACTGCCTATGTTCTCCTCTTGGATTCTGATCGATTCCTGCCTCACGTTGAGGTCTTTTATCTATTTTGAGTTTATCTTTGCATATGATGTAAGAGAATGGTCGAATTTCATTCTTCTACACAAAGCTGTCCAATTTTCCTAGCACCATTTATTGAAGATACTCTCTTTTTTTCCACTGTATATTTTTTTCCTGATTTGTCAGAGATTAGTTGACCCTAAAGTTGAGGGTCCATATCTGAGCTATCTACTCTGTTCCACTGGTCTATGTGTCTGTTTCTGTGCCAGTACCATGCTGTCTTTGGTGATCACAGTTTTGTAGTAAAGCTTAAAATCAGACAACGTGATGTCGCCAGTTTTGTTTTTCTTTTCCAACATTTCCTTAGCAATTCGGGGTCTCTTCTGGTGCCATATAAATTTTAGGATTGTTTTCTCCAGCTCTTTGCAAAATACCAGTGGAATTTTGATCGGGATGGCATTGAAAGTATATATTGCTTTAGGCAGAATAGACATTTTAACAATGTTTTTTTTTTTCCAATCCATGAGCACAGAATGGTCTTCCATCTTTTTGTGTCTTCTTCAATTTCTTTCATGAGTGTTCTGTATTTCCTTGAGTACAGATCCTTTACCTCTTTGGTTAGGCTTATTCCCAGGTGTCTTATGGTTAATGGAATTGATTCCAAGAACAAAAGAGGTGAGAGTGGGCATCCTTGTCGTGTTTCTGATCTCAACTGGAAAGGCTGTGAGCTTTTTCCCATTGAGGATGACATTAGCTGTGGGTTTTTCATAGACAGATTTTATAAAGTTGATGAATGTTTCCTCTATCCCTATACTTTCAAGCATTTTAATCAGGAACAGATGCTGTATCTTGTCAAATGCTTTTTCTGCATCAATCGAGAGGACCATGTGGTTCTTCTCTCTTCTCTTATTGATTTGTTCTATCACATTGATTGATTTGCAAATGTTGAACCATCCTTGAAACCCAGGGATGAATCCACCTGGTCATGGCGGATAATCTTTTTAATGTACTGTTGGATCCTATTAGCTAGGATTTTGTTGAGAATCTTGGCATCCATATTGGTCTGAAATTCTACTTTTTGTGGGGTCTTTGCCTGGTTTGGGGATCAGGGTAATGCTGGCTTCATTAAAGAGTCTGGAAGTTTTCCTTCTGCTTCAATTTTTTGAAATAGCTTCAGGAGAATAGGTATTATTTTTCTTTGAAAGTTTGGTAGAATTCCCCTGGGAATCTGTCAGGTCCTGGGCTCTTGTTTTTTGGGAGGCTTTTGATCACTGCTTCAATCTCGTTACTAGATATTGGTCTATTCAGGTTGGCAATTTCTTCCTGATTCAGTTTTGGAAGTTTATAGTTTTCCAGGAATTAATCCATTTCATCTAGATTGCTTAACTTATTGGCATGTAACTGTTGATAATAACTTCTTATGATTGTTTCTATTTCCTTGGTGTTAGTTGTGATCTTTCCCTTTTCATTCATAATTTTATTAATTTGGGTCTACTGTCTTTTCTTTTGGATTAGTGTGCCCAATGGTTTCTCGATCTTATTGATTCTTTCAAAGAACCAGCTTCTAGTTTTGTTGATGCGTTGTACTGTATCTCTAGTTTCTATCTCATTGATCTCTGCTCTCAGCTTGATTATTTCCCTTCTTGTGTGTGCAGTTGACTTAATTTGTTGTTGATTCTCCAGTTCTTTAAGGTATAGAGACAGCTGGTGTATTCTGGATTTTTCATTTTTTTTTGAGGGAGGCTTGGATGGCTATGTATTTCCCCCTTAGAACTGCCTTTGCTGTATCCCACAGGTTTTGGACCTAAGTGTCTTCCTTCTCATTGGTTTCCATGAATTGTTTAAGCTCTTCTTTGATTTCCTGGTTGATCTAAGCATTCTTAAACAAGGTGGTCTTTAGCTTCCAGGTGTTTGAATTCCTTCTGAACTTTTTCTTGTGGTTGACTTCCAGTTTCAAAGCATTGTGATCTGAGAATATGCAGGGAATAATCTCGATATTTTGGTATCCATTGAGCCCTGATTTGTGACCCAGTATGTGGTCTATTCTGGAGAAAGTTCCATGTGCATCGAGAAGAACGAATATTCTGTTGTTTTAGGGTGGAATGTTCTGTATATATCTATGAGGTCCATCTGGTCCAATGTGTCATTCAATGCTCTTGTTTCTTTATTGATTTTCTGCTTGGATGATCTGTCTATTACTGAGAGTGGCATGTTAAGATCCCCTACTATTAACGTATTCATAGCAATATGACTCTTTATCTTGATTAACCTTTGTCTTATGTAGTTGGCTGCTCCCATATTGGGGGCATAAATATTTACAATTGTTAGATCTTCTTGTTGGATATATCCTTTAAGAATGATGTAGTGTCCTTCTGTATCTCTGACTACAGTCTTTGGTTTAAAATCTAATTTATCTGAAATGAGAATCACTACCCCAGACTTCTTTTGAGGACCATCGTTCTCCATCCCTTCACTTTCAGTCTGGATGTATCCTTACGTTCAAAATGAGTCTCTTGTAGAGAGGATAGGTCCCGTCGTTTTATCCAATCTGCAACCCTGTGCCATTTTATGGGAGCGTTTAGACCATTCACGTTGAGAGTGCTTATTGAGAGAAATGTTTTTATTGACATCGTGTTGCCTGTGAAGTCCTTGTTTCTATAGATTGTCTTCTTAAATATCTGTTCTATGACAGTCTTGAGTTCTTTCTTCTTTTATAGAACCCCCTGTTAATATTTCCTGTAGTGCCGGCTTGGTGGTCACATACTCTTTTAAACCTTGCCCATCTTGGAAGCTCTTTATCTCTTCATCCATTTTTGAATGTCAGGCTTGTTGGATAAAGTATTTTTGGCTACATGTACTTTTCATTTAGTGCCCTGAATACACCTTGCCAGCTGCTTTCAAGAGTTCCTGTCTAAAATTATGATTCATCATTTTCACAATCAGGTGTCCCAAGGTCTTTCTAGATTCTGTGATCTTGTGGGGAAACCTTTCTGCCACTAGGACATGAGCGTGGGTTTCATTCCCCAGACTGGGAAAATTTTCATGGAGAATTTGTTCAACTATATCCTCTAGTCTTTCTATCTTTCTCTTCCTCCTCAGGGATTCCAATAATTCTGACATTGGAACCATGGCATCATTTATTTTCCTAATTCTGTTTTCATGGCTTCTAAGCTGTTTGTTTCAGGCCTCCTCATGATCCTTTTACTCTATCAGTTTGTCCTCTAGATCACTAATTCTGTCTTCTGCCACAGTTACCCTGGCTTTTAGAGAATTTATATTAGATTGGAACTCATTGATAGCATTTTTAACTTCTTCCCGGGTGGCTTTCACTTCTACTCTAATTGATTCCATGTTGTCATTAATGGTTTTCTCCAATTTAGCCATTGCTTGGATACTTGTTAGCCTCCATTCCCTTTCCTACATACTGTTTATGTCCATATCCAAAATCTGTAATGGAGAGAGAGGGCACAGTCTCTGAATTTTTCCTCTGTTGGGCATCCCTCCTCCTAGTCATTTTGGTGAGAGATGGCTGAGGGGATGTGTAGCTGAATGTATCAATCATGATCCAGGCAAGGTGCATCCTGGAACGCTTCTGAGCAATTGCGAATCCCACCAAAAAGAGAAAGAAAAAAGAGAGAAAAAGAGAGAGAGAAAAAAAGAGAGAGAAGACCCAGCCCAAATGGGCCCCAAAGATAAGATTTATAAAGTATACAAACAAAAAGACCAGCAAAAGTAACTGACAAGAAAAAAAAAGAACCTAGCCAAAATGAACCCAAGTATAAGATTTATATACTACCAGAATAAAAACAAGAAACAGAAAATACACAGAAAACACAAAATACACAGAAACACTGACAGAAGAAAAAGATGGGAGGGTGGTTATAAATTCTCAGTGTGGGCAAGGAAGGTTATTTTCATTCTCCCTGGGTGTATCTTGATATCTTTGTTAAAGGACTCAACTTTCCCAAGATAAAGGGGCATTAAAACTGGTTTATATATAGGGGTAGTATTGACTGGGGGAAGAGGATTACCTTGAAGCTTATCTCTATATGAATATTAAAAAAAATAGAAAAAACAAAAAAAACCCACAACAGGTATATGTATCAAAAAAGTTCAAGTTAAAAGGTTATCATGGGATTTGTTGTGCTGATCCTCTCATTGTGATGGTAAGTATTTCCTGTAATTATAAAAAATTATATATGTTATATATGTTATATGTATATATATTATGTACATAACATATATATGTTATAAAATTATATATATATATAAATGTTAAAAATTATAAAAAACTTAAAAAGAACAATAATAGTGGGAATGAATTAAAAATAAAAGTTATATCTATGAAGTATACAGGTTTTAGGGCAATACTGGGAGCTTAATATCTTCTTTTCCCCTGATATTGGGGTTTTACAGTTTCATGGGGATCCTGTGATGGCTGTCCTCTTGTTTTTTGTGTGTGGTTTTTTTGTTTTTTTTTTGTTTTTTGTTGTTGTTGTTGTTGTTTTGGCGGGCTTTCTGGGGGGAGAGGCCTGTCTCATGGTTTTTCAGGCAGTCTTGCTAGAGTTGAGTCCTCCTGCCACCTATCAAGGGGTGGGGCTCTGAGGAAACCTGTTTTTCAGACTTCTGTTCTCTGGAGAGTTTTTTGTTTGTTTGTTTTTATTTCTCCCCTTGGCAGCTTTTGGCAGTTCTTCAGAAGTTTATAAGAAAGCAAACTGCACCCAGACCTCCAGCTCAGAGAGAAGCCTCAGTCTATTCCCCTCTGGGTGGTCCAGAGCACAGAGACTCTCCTCCCTCACTTCCTACTGGCAGAGCACATCCCCAGCCACAGTCTCAGGGGTCATAGGAGCTCCTTCTTGTACCCCGGTGCTACTAAAACTGTGAGGAGTATTAGTCCAGAGAGCTGGCTTCCAGTGGCTGCTTTTTCTGCAGCTGTCTGGGCAGGTCTAGACTGCTAGAGAGATCCCAACCAGAGAGAGCACACTGAGATTTTCCTGTAGGCCATGGCTAGGAGTGTTCAGACTCTCTCGGGTCCTAGAGAGCATCGGCTAGCACCCACAGGGACCTCTCTCAGGGGAAGGTGTGGCGAGCGAGTCAGACCCTGGTGGCTCAGTGCACATGCAGAGTGCAAAAGGCTGTGGTTCTAGAGAGCATTGGCTGGCATCCACACCAGACTCTCTCATGAGCGCTGCCACCCAGATGCTCTCACCTGCACTGGCATCTCAGGGACCATGGCCTGGATGCTTTCCTGCACTCTTTCTGGCACAGCACAGGCAGTTTCCATCCTGGGTCCATGGGCTTAAGCCCCTGCTCATAACCGCCTGATTCCACCATTTTCCCCTTAAAATCTTTTGCTCTTTTTTAGTGCTTTTAACCAGACTCCAAGTTAATGCCAGCTCCCAATCACAGGGCACTCTTGTATTGGGGTATTACTTTCCAATGGGTCGCTTCTGGTGGCTCCCTCCCACTTTTGTTTATCTTCCGATATCAGTCTGATGTTCCCACTTTGCTTTACCTGTCCACTGGCGTCTTCTGCCTACATAAAGATCCAGAAATGTATAAATCTACATCTCAGGCTGATTTCATGGGTGTTCAGAGTGTACTGGTAGATAATCAGCTCACTTTAGGGAACTGGTTGAAAGAGCGTCTCCTACTTCTCCGCCATCTTGTCCCCTTCCCAATTACTCACCTTTTAATTTTATCCCTATCCCTGCCTCCACCCCGTGCCAGTCCCCCAGCAACCACTATATATATATTTGTCTATATGGATTCAAGATATTTTCAATATGTTTGTATAAATTGAATTATACTTTCTGTGGATTTTCCTGTCTGGATTCTTTCACTTAGCATGATGCTTTTAAGGTTCTTTCACATTGTAGTGTTTGTCAATACTTTATTCTTTTTTATGGCTGAAAAAGTATTTCATTGTATAGAAAAAGTATTTCATTGTAACATTTTGTTTATTCATAAATAATCACTTTTTAGATGTGAATAACAATGGTATGAACCTTCATTTACAAGTGCAAAAATATGTTTTTGATTCTCTTGGGTATGTCCTCAGGAGTGAAAGGGCTGGATAAAAAAAAATGTTCTACTTTTTGAAGAACTGTAAACTTTTAAAGATGGCTGTGCTATCTTTACTTTACACACTAGTAATGGATGAGGCTTCCAATTTCTCCAATCCTTTCCAACTTTTTTTACTGTCCATATTTATTATTATAGACATTCTAGGAGGTATGAAGTATGGAATCTACTGTGGTTTGATTTGTATTTCCCCAATGAGTAATGATTTTGAACATCTCTCATTTGTATACCTTCTTTGAAAAAATGTCTATTTGAATCCTTGGCCCATTTTTAAGCAGGATTTTTTGTCTTTTTATTGTTGAGTTGTAAGTGTTCTTTATAGATTCTGGATATCAGATATATGATTTGCAAATATTTTATACCATTCTGTAGATTGTCTTTTCAGTTTCTTTACAGTGTTCTTTGAAGTGCAAAAGTTTAAATTTGTTTTGAATTAATTAATTAATTAATTTTTATTATGTTAGTCACTATACAGTACATAATTTGTTTTTGATGTAGTGTTCCTTGATTCATTGTGTATAACACCCTGTGCTCCATGCAATATGTGCCCTCCTTAATACCCATCACTGGGCTAAACCATCCCCTCCCCGAAAAAAAACCTGTTTTTTTTTTTCCAGAATCCATAGTCTCTTATGGTTGATCTTCTCCTCAAATTCCACCCCCCCTTCATTTTTCCCTTCATTCCTTTAATGTCCTCCATGCTATTCCTTATGTTCCACAAATAAGTGAAACCATATGACAACTGACTTTCTCTGCTTAACTTATTTCACTTAGCATGATCTCCTCTTGTTCCATCCATATTGATGCAAAAGTTTGATATTCATCCTTTCTGATGGCTGAGTAATATTCCCTTGTATATGCGGACCACATCCTCTTTATCCATTGGTTTATTGAGGGCATCTCGGCTCTTTCCACAGTTTGGCTACTGTGGACATTGCAGCTATGAACGTTGGGGCACATGACATGAACAGACACTTCTCCAAAGAAGATGTACAAATGGCTAACAGACACATGAACAAATGTTCATCATAATTAGCCATCAGGGAAATTCAAATCATAACTACATTGAGATACCACCTTACACCAGTTAGAATACCAAAAATTGACAAGGCAAGAAACAACAAATGTTGGAGAGGTTGTGAAGAAAGGGAAACCCTCTTATATTTATTTATTTTGGGGAGAGAGTGAGCATGCACTTGAGTGGGGGAGGAGAGCACAGGGAGAGGGAGAGAGAATATCTTAAGCAGGCTCCAAGCCCAGCACAGAGCCCAATGTGGAACTTGATCTCATGATCCTGAGGTCATGACATGAGCTGAAATCAAGAGTTGGTTGCTTAGGCTGACTGAGCCACCCAGGCACCCCCAAAGTTTTAAATTTTGATAAATTCCCATTTACCTTTTTTCTCTTGTTGTTTGTGCTTTTGGCATCATATCTAAAAACCATTGCCAAATCCAAGATCATAGAGATCTACCCCTAACTTTTCTAAGAGTTTTATAGTTTTAGCTCTTGTATTTAGGTCTTTGATCCATTTTGAGTTAATTTTTGTATGTTTGAAGGACTTAATTTCAAAACTTACTTGAAAGCCACAGTAATCAAGACTGCCACCCTCCCAACTGCCACCCTCACTCCAGAAACCTACATTCAAATCTCCAAACACTTCTAACTCCACAGGTGCAAGAGGTAACTGCCATTCCTCTCTGTGAATATTGTTTGTCTCCCCATTCCTGATCTATGTGAGAGCAGGATCCCTGTGAGTGAGCCCTATGTCACTTGCTAACAGACAGGAACCTAGTTCTTCTGCACAATGGCAACTATTCTTCTTAGGTGCATTTTAAAAGCAGCCTCTTAAGCCTCCCTGCATCTATCTCATGCTCCTCAGTGATCTATCTCAAAAGGACTGCAAGGACAGTAACTCTAAAATAAAAATCTCTGCCTATCTTGCAGTTGTTTAGTACCTCCTATCTATGAGACAAAACCTCCACTCCTTGGAATGCACAATCTTTGATCTCTTTGTGTTGATTTAATAAGGTCCTGAGATTTTTCTGATACCATTTTAGTGAATTAAGTTCTTACAAAAGACATAAAGCCCATTAAAAAAAAAGACTTATTTCCATAAAGGTAAATATAGATCAATGAAATATAATTAAGAATAAATTCACATATCTATAGTCAATTGTTTTTAGATGAGAATATAAAACTTCTCAATGAAGAAAGAATAACCCTTTCAATAAATATTACTAAAACAATTGGATATCCATGGGTTATTAATTTTTGTTATGCAGTTATTCAAAGTATTCTCTTATAATTCTTTTTATTTCTGTGAGATTGGTAGTAATGTCTCCTTTCCCATTTCTAATTTTAGTAATTTGAATCCTTCCCTCTTTTTCTCTTGGTCACTCTAGTTAATGGTTTGTCAATTTTGTTTATCTTTTCAAAGAGTCAACTTTTTGTTTTATTTATTTTTTCTTGTTTTTCTATTCTCTATTTCATTAATTTCTGCTCTAATCTTTATTATTTAAATTAATATTTGTTTTGAATTTAGTTTGCTCTTATCTTCCTGGCTCATGAAGGTAGAAATTTAGTTATTGATTTGAGATTCTTTTTTATTTTTTAATATAGGTATTTACAGTTATAAATTTTCCTCTAGATACTGTTTTACCTGCATTGTAGTTTGGTATGTTGTGTTTGTTTTCATTCATCTCGAAATATTTTTAACTTCTGTATTAGTTCTTTTAGGCTGCTGTAACAAAAATACCATGGGTTGGTATAAAAGCCACTCCAAGGGGTGGTATATACACACAATAGGGTGGTATATAAACAACAAACATTCATTTATAAGAGAACTGGAGGCTGGGCAGTCCAAGATCATAGTGAAGACATATTTAGTGAGGGCTTCTTAGTTCCTAGAAGACTGTCTTTTCACTCTCCCATGGTGGAAGGCAATAAGGAATTTCTCTGAAGATAAAGGTACTAATTTCATTTGTGAGGGCCCTGCCTAATTTGCCTTGGGAATTAAGAGTTCAGCATATGAATTTTCAGAGGACACAAACATTCAGACAGTAACAATTTCCTTTGTGATTTCTTCTTTGAATCACTGGAATTTTAGGAGTGTGATGTTTAATTTCCATATATTCAAAAAATTTTCCAAATCTCCTTCTATTCTTGATTTATAATTTCATTCCATTGTGGTTGGAGAAAAAATTTTGAATTATTTCAATTTCTTTAAATTAATTTTAAACTTTTATTGCCTAACATAGTTTATCCTGGAGAATATTCTTTGTGCACTTGAGAAGAATGTGTATTCTTCTATAGTTGGATGGAGTGTTGTATAGATGTCTGATATTCATAGTAGTCAAGCATTCTATTTCTTTATCGATATTTTATCTGGATGTTCTATCTATTATTGAAAGTGAGATATTGTTGAGCTGTGAATTTCCCATAGTTCTATCAGTTTTTCCTTTGTGTATTTTTGGTTTCTGCTGTTAAGTGCATATATGTGTATAATTGTCACATCTTCTTGATATTATTTATCCTTTTATTAAAATAAAATATTCTTTTATAAAAATATTTATTTGTTTATTTAAAAGAGGGAGAGAGAGTGCAAGTGGGAGGATAAGAGGGAGAGGGAGAAGAGAGACTCTCAAGCAGAATCCCTGCTGAGAGAGGAGCCTGATACAGGGCTTCATCTCACCACCCTGAAATCATGACTTAAGCCAAAATCAAGAGTCAGACACTTAACAGATAGCCACCCAGGTGCTCCCAAATAAAATATTCTTTATGTTCAATAATAATTCTTGTCTTAGTGTCTATTTTGTCTGATATTAGATAGCCCCTTCATCTCTCTTGATTATGGCTTTCATGATTTATCTTTTCCTGTCCTTTTTTTTTTTTTTGACCTATTTATGTCCATTTTGAAAAGTCCTTCAGATTTTGCTTTGTTTCATTTTGTTTTCTTTGGATTTTTTCTTGTAATTTTTATTTAAATTTCAGTTAGCTAACATACAGTGCAATATTGGTTTCAGGAGTATAATTCAGTGATTCATCACTTAAATACAACACCTGGTGCTCATTGAAATAACTCTTTAATACCCATCTTTAATACCCATCACTCATCTAGCCCATCCCTCAACCACCTCCTTCCATCAACTCTGTTTTTTCCCTATCCTTAGGAGTCTCTCTCTCTCTTTTTTAAAAGATTTATTTATTTATTTATTTGACAGACAGAGATCACAAGTAAACAGAAAGGCAGGCAGAGAGAGAGAAGCTGGGGGGAAGCAGGCTCCCTGCTGAGCAGAGAGCCCAATGCGGGACTCGATCCCAGGACCCTGAGACCATGACCTGGGCCTCAGACAGAGGCTTAACCCACTGAGCCACCCAGGAACCCTATCCTTAGGAGTCTCTTATGGCTTGTTTCCCTCTCTCATTTTTCCCCCTTTCCCATACATTCATCTGTTTTTATTTTTTCTTAAGTTCTACATATTTGTAGTTCTTTCAAATTTCTTCTTGTGATTGGTGTCAAGTTTCATAGTGTTATGGTCTGAAAATAAGCACAGTATGATCTTGATCTTTTTGTATTTGCTGAGGGCTGATTTATATGTGATCTATTCTGGAGAATGTTCTTTGTGCACTCTAGAAGAATGGATTCTCTGCTGTTTTAGGATGAAATGCTCTGAATATATCTGTTAAGTTTATCTGGTCCAGCCATTGTTTCCTTGTTGATCTTCTACTTAGATGATCTGTTCCTTGCTGTAAGTGGGCTGTTATGGGTCCTGCTATTATTGTGTTATCATCAATGAGTTTCTTTATGTTTCTTATTAATTGATTTATATATTTGTGTGCTCCCAATTTAAGAGCATAAGTGTTTATAATTGCTAGATCTTTTTGATGGATAGAGTCCTTAATTATCATATAATTGTCCTTCTTCATCTCTTGTTCCAGTCTTTGTTAAAATCTAGTTTGTCCAGGAGGAGTTAGGATGGCAGAGGAGTAGGGGAACCCTAAGTTTGTCTGGTCCCTGAATACAACTATGTAATTACTAAATCATTCCGAATACCTGAGAAATCAATCAGAGATGTGAGAAAACAAATGCTGTGAGTCTGCCAGTAGAAAGGCGATCACCTTTTGGAATGTGGGAGATGCAAAGACTTGAATCTAATGTTTCATAGTGGAGGATCCTGCAGAGGTAAAGGAGCCTGCTTAAGGAGGTAACACAACATATTTTAAACATAAAATCAGAAATTTTATAAGTCTGCTACTGTGGGTGATATATCTGGCTTACAAGTGCTCAGGTAGTGAAACAGGATGGAAACCCAGGTCTGACAGCATTGTAGGAGGATCCTCAGGGTTGTAAGAACAGATGTTTCCTGAGTATGGCAGAGCTTCCAGGCATAGGAGCAGGGAAGCTGGCTGAGAACAGTGAGTCTAGGTGCCAGCTGTTGCTCTGTGTTGCCATGAACTTTGAACTGTTGCACAATCATGTGACTGCTTTTCTTGGGGGGGCGTCCAGCAAAATAGAAGAATGGTAAGACCCCCCTCTCCTTGGTAGGAACACTGCGGGTCCACACTGCTGTAGTCGCTAAAATTTGGACTTCTGAAACTCAGTCATGTGCCTGAGACAGGGTTTTAAGGAGGACATGTATTGCATAGAGCACTTGGCATTGTACATAAACAATGAATCTTGGAACACTGCATCAAACACTAATGATATATTTTATGGAGACTAGCATAACGTAATTTTAAAAAAAAGAAAAAAAAAGAAACTGGGAGTACAATAATGATTGATTGCTTTTTTGTGAGGGCTTACTGAAGAGTGGGGGTTGGAAATATTAAGCTCCATAGCTAGAGAGGGAGGCACAACCATATTTGTTTTGCCCATCAGTACTGAAACCCTTCAGGGAGCAAAGCAACGCCCTCCTAAGTGGAATCTGGAGGCACTTACACCAAGCCCTGCCTCTATGCACTGGAGACACTTTTCTACTAGGACAAGTTCACTTGAGAATCAGTGCAACAGGCCCCTCCCCCAGAAGACCAGTACAAACAACTCTCTCTCACCAAGTTTACTGATCATATAGGGCTATAAATCTTCAGCACTAGAGGAAAACTACATATAGCATTCTTCGTATTTTTATTTTTTAGACTTTTAGTATTTTTTCAGTTATTTTCTTATTTTTCAACTCTTTTTTATACTTCTTAAATTTTTATTTACATATATATTATGTATATATTATTTTTTGTTTCCTTTAATTGTTATATATATATATATGTGTGTGTGTGTATATATATATTAGATATATATGTTTATCTTATATTTTCTTTCTGTCTTTCTTTCTTTTTCTTTCTTTCCTTCTTTCCATTTTGGGATCTAATTCCTTTTACTTTTATTTTTTTATTATGAACAGCTAGCCATTCTATAGTACATCATTAGTCTTTGATGTAGTGTTCAGTGTTTCATTAGTTATGTATAACACCCAATGCAAATCTCACCACGTGCTCTCCTTAATGTCCATCACCCTGTATCCTCTCTTCCCACCCCCTTCCTTCTAAGACCCTCAGTTCGTTTCCCAGGGTCCAGAGTCTCCCATGTTTAATCTCCCTCTCTGATTTCTCCACCTTCAGTTTTCTCTCCCTTCCCCTATGGTTCTCTGTGCTATTTCTTATGTTCCACATTTGAGTGAAACCATATAATTGCCCTTCTCTGCTTGACTTACCTCACTTAGCATAATACAGTTCCATCCATGTTGATGCAAATGGTGGGTATTAATTCTTTCTGATGACTAAATAACATTCCATTGTATATATGGACCACATCTTCTTTATCCATTCATCTGTTGAAAGACATCTTGGCTCCTTCCACAGTTTGGCTATTGCGGACATTGCTGCTATGAATACTGGGGTGCATGTGCCCATTCTTTTCACTACATCTGTATCTTTGGGGTAAATACCTAGTACTGCAATTCCTGGATCAAAATAACTCTATTTTTAAATCTTGAGGAACTTTTATACTGTTTTCCAGAGGGACTGTACCAGCGTGCATTCCCATTAACAGTGTCAGAGGGCTCCTCTTTCTCCATATCTTCGCCAACGTTTGTTGTTTCCTGTTTTGTTAATTTTTGCCATTCTAACTGCTGTAAGGTGATATTTCATTGTGGTTTTGATTTTTATTTCCCTGATGGTTAATGATGTTGAGCATTTTTTTCATGTGTCTGTTAGCCATTTGTATGTCTTCTTTGGAGTGTCTTTCATCTCTTCTGCTCATTTTTTACTGGGTTATTTGTCTTCTGGGTATTGAGTTTGAGAAGTTCTTTATAGATTTTTGGATATCAGCCATTTATCTGTAATGTCATTTGCAAACATCTCCTCCCATTTCATAGGTTGCCTCCTAGTTTTGACTGTTTTCTTTGCTGTGCAGAAACATTTTTCATGATGAAGTCCCATCGTTCATTTTTGCTTTTGTTGCTCTTTCCTCTAGAGATATGTCTTAAAAGAAGTTACTGTGGCTGATGTCAGAGAGATTATGCCTAAGTTCTCCTCTAGGATTTTGATGGATTCCTGTCTCACATTGAGGTCTTTCATCCATTTAGAGTTTATCTTTGTGTATGGTGTAAGGGAATGGTTCAGTTTAATTCTTCTATTTGTAGCTGCCCATTTTCCCAGCACCACTTATTGAAGAGATTGTCTTTTTTCCATTGGATAGTGTTTTTTAATTTGTCGAAGATTAGTTGACCATAGAGTTGAGGGTCCAATTCTAGGTTCTATATTCTGTTCTTTTGGTCAAAGTATCTGTCTTTGTGCCAACACCATGCTGTCTTGATTATCACAACATTGTAATATAGCTTGAAGTCAGCCAATGTGATGCCCCCTGCTTTATTTTTCCTTTTCATCATTCCCTTGGCAATTCAGGGTTTTTTTCCAGTTCCATACAAATTATAGGATCGTGCTCCAGCTCTGTGAAAAATGCCAATGGTATTTTAATAGGTATGGCATTGAAACTTTAAATTTCTCTGGGAAGGATAGACATTTTAATAACGTTTATTCTTCCAATCCATGAGCATGGGGTTTTTTCCATCTTTTCATGTCTTCCTCAATTTCTTTCATAGGTGTTCTGTAGTTTCTAGAGTATATAATCTTTACCTCTTTGGTTAGGTTTATTCCTAGGTATCTTACAGTTTTTGATGCTATTGTGAATGGAACTGATTCCTTAATTTCTCTTTCTTCTGTCTCATTGTTAGTGTATAGAAATGCAACACATTTCTGTGCATTGATTTTGTATCCTGCCACATTGCTGAATTGCTGTATGTGTCCTAGTAATTTGGGGGTGAAGTCTTTTGGGTTTTCCACATAAAATATCATGTCACCTTGGAAGAGAGAGAGTTTGACTTCTTTGCCAGTTTGGATACCTTTTATTTCCTTTTGTCATCTGATTGCTGAAGCTAAGACTTCTAGTACAATGTTGAAAAATAGAGGTGACAATGGACATCCCTGTCATGTTTCTGACCTTAAGGGAAAAACTCTCAGCTTTTCCCCAATGATAATGATATTCACTGTGGCCTTTTCATAGATGGTTTTTATGATATTGAGGAAGGTCTCCTCTATCTTTATATTCTGAATACTATACTCTGAATATCCTTATATTCCTCTATCCTTATGTTGTATTTTGTCAAATGCTTTTTTTGCATCAACTGAGAGCATCATATGGTTCTTGTCTTTTCTTTTGTTGATGTGCTCTATCATGCTGATTGATTTGCAAATGTGGTACCACACTTGGTAGTGGTGAATAAATCCCACTTGGTCATGGTGAACGATCCTTTTAATGTACTGTTGGATCCTGTTAGCTAGGATCTTGATGAGTATTTTGGCATCCATGTTCATCAGGGTCTGTAATTCTCCTTTTTGATAGGGTCTTTACTTGGTTTTGGGATCAGGGTAATATTGACCTCATAGAAGGAGTTTATAAGTTTGCCTTCCATGTCTATTTTTTTGGAAACAGCTTCAGTAGAATACTTATTATTTCTTCTTTAAATGTTTGGCAGAATTCCCCTGGGAAGCCATATGGCCCTGGACTTTTGTTTTGGGGGAAGCATTGATTACTGCTTCAATTTTATTACTAGTTATTGGTCTATTCAGCTTGTCTATTTCTTCCTGTTTCAGTCTTGGTAGTTTGTAAGTTTCCAGGAAGGCACCCATTTCTTCCAGGTTGTTTAATTTGTGGGCATATAGTTGCTTATAATAATTTCTAATAATTGTTTCTAATTCCCTGCTGTTAGTTGTGATCTCTCCCCTTTAATTCATGATTTTATTAATTTGGGTCCTTTCTCTTTTATTTTGGATAAGTTTGGCCAGTGGTTTATCAATGTTATTAATTCTTTCAAAGAACTAGATCCTAGTTTCATTGATCTGTTCTACTGTTTTTCTGGTTTCTATTTCATTTTTCTCTGCTCTAATCTTTATTTCTCTCCCCCTGCTTGGTTTTATTTGCTGTTCTTTCTCCAGCTCCTTTAGGTATAAGGTGAACTTGTGCATTTGGGATTTTTCTAAATTTCTGAATGAAGCTTAGATGGCTATGTATTTCCCTCTTAGGACTGCCTTTGCAGTATCCCATAGGTTTTGGACTGAAGTGTTTTGTTTTCATTAGTTTCCATGAATTGTTTAAGTTCTTCTTTAATTTCTTGGTTGATCCAACCATTCTTTAACAGGATGCTCCTTTAACTTCCAAGTGTTTGAATTCCTTCCAAAGTTTTTCTTGTGATTGAATTTCAGTTTCAAGGCATGATAGGCAAATCTGATAACATGCAGGAAATAATCTCAATCTTTTGGTATTGGCTGAGACCTGATTTGTGACCTAGTATGTGGTCTGTTTTGGAGAAAGTTCTGTGTGCATTCAAGAACAATTACTGTTTTGTTGTTTTAGGGTGGAATGTTCTGTATATATCTATGAAGTCCATCTGGTCCAGTGTGTTATTCAAAGCTCTTTCTTTGTTGATCTTCTGTTTAGATGATCTGTCCAATGCTGAGAGTGGAGTGTTAAAATCTCCTACTATTAATGTATGATTGTTGATCTGATTCTTTATTTTGGTTAATAGTTGGCTTATGAAGTTGGCTTTCCCCATGTTGGGGACATAGATATTTACAATTGTTAGATTTTCTTGTTGGATAGACCCTTTAAGAATGATATGGTGTCCCTCCGGATCTCTTATTACAATCTTCAGTTTAAATTCTAATTTGTCTGATATAACAATTGTTACCCCAGCTTTCTTTTGAGGTCTGTTGGCATGATAAATGGTTCTCCCTCCCCTCACTTTCAGTCTGGAGGTGTCTTTAGGTTCAAGTGAGTCTTTTGTAGACAGCATATGGATGGGTCCTGTCTTTACATCTAATATGTAACCTCATGCCATTTCATGGGAGCATTTAGGGTATTCATTTTGAGAGTTATTACTGAAAGATATGTATTTATTGCCGTCATATTGTCTGTACAGTCCCTGTTTCTATGGATTGTCTTTGTAAATTACTTGTCTCTATTACTCCTAGGGTCTTTCTTCTTTTATAGAACCCCCCTTAGTATTTCTTGCAAGTTTAGCTTGGTGGTCACATATTCTTTCAGTTTCTCTGAGTCCTGGAAGCTCCATCCATTCTGAATGGCAGCCTCACTGGATAAAGTATTTACTGCATGTTTTTCTCATTTTCTACCCTGAATATGTTTTCCCAGCCCTTTCTGGTTTGCCAGGTCTCTGTGGACCAGTCTGATGTTATTCTGATATTGTTCCCTTTGTATATAAGATATTTCTTCCCCCTAGCTGCTCTCAGGATGGCTTCCTTTTTTGTAAGATTTGTGAGTTTTACTATTATAGGCTGGGGCATCAGTCTTTTCTTCTGGGAAGAGGTCCTCTTGGGAGAGGTCCTCTCTGCCTCTAGGACACGAATGTTTGTTTTTTCCCCAGATTAGGGAGGTGCTCAGCTACAGTTTGCACAAACATACCTTCTAGTCCTCTCTCTGTCTCTTTCCCCTCACCTCCTCAGGAATTCCAATAATTTTGACATTGAAATGTTTCATGGCATCATTAATCTCTCTAATTCTGTTCTCATGGATTTTAAACTGTTTGTTCCAGGCATCTCCTGTTCCATCTTTTCTATCAGTTTGTCTTCTAGATAACCAATTCATTCTTCTGCCTCATTTGCCCTAGGTGTTAGAGTATCCAGTTTAGACTGCACTTTGTTCATAGCATTTTTAAGTTCAGCCTGATTAGCTTTCATTTCTGCATTGAGATTCTACATTTCTGCTAATGGTTTTCTCAAGCCTAGCTATTGATTTTGTAACCATTACCCTGAAGTCTATCTCTGACATCTTGCTTATATCCATATCCATTAGGTCTGCAAGAAAGGCCATTGTCTCTGGCTCTTGTCTTTGTTGAGAGTTCCTCCTTCTAGTCATTTTGTTGAGGGGTGGTTGAGGGAATGTACAGAGCTCAAAATATCAACCACAGTCCAGGTGAGATGTACCCTTGGAAAATCCAGAGTGGTTGGAAGCCACCACCAAAAAAAAAAAAAAAAAAAGCCAAAATGAAACCCAAGAATAAGATTTATAAAATTAAAAAAAAATTAAAAATTAAAGGTTAAAAAAAGGGGGGATGAGGGGAGAGAGGTATAATCTCTCAATGTAGGCAAGGTAGTTCATACTTTCTAGGTGTATTTTGTTCTTTTTGTTAGAGGACATTACTTCTCAGAGTTACAGGGAAAATAAAACTGTTACATATATAAAAGTAGTATTGAATAGGGAAAAAGGACTATGTTGAAGCTTATATTTATTAAAAATATACAGGTGTGAAAAAGTACAAGTTAAAAAGCTACTATGAAATATGTTATATTAAACATCTAGCTGAAATGAGAAAAAGGTAAAAAGAAAAAACAGAGAAGAAACATGAGAAAGAATAAAAAAGAAAAAAAAAAGTTGTATCTGATAATGACACAAGCCATGAGGTAACACCTGGAGCTCAATATACTATTTTCCCTTAGTGTTTGGGTTTTATGGTTTTACGGAGACCTTAGGGTTGTTGTCCTCTTGTTCTTCCAGCTTGCCTTCTGGGGGAGGGGCCTATCTGGACAGAGTTGCCCTGCCGTCTATCAGGGAGCTGGGCCCCATGGAAACTGTTTTTTTGGGCTTTTGTTCTTTCATGGCTTTTTAGGCCTTTTTGGAGGGCCAGAAGAAAGGGAAATGTCCCAACCCAGACCTCTGTCTGCTCTTCTCTAAGCCCTCCAGAACACACTGTTTCCCTTTCTATAAGTGTTGCTGAAAACCACAGCCACCCATGGGTCGTGCATGCCCCCAGAAACCCTCTCATCAGTCCACTCAGGCCTCTGCTTGTCTCTGCCCTTTGTGCTTCTAAAACTGTGAGTGGGCCCAGGTCCACGGCAATAGCAGCTGGCTCTGGGTCCTTGGTGGAAGGTGGTGGCCTGCCCTGGGTCCATGTGCATGTCCCCTCAACCTCTGTTTGCTGTTCGAGACCTGTTATCAGTCCCTTCCCATCCCACTGCTACTGCTTTGCAAATTATCACAGTTCCTCCAGTGCAGGACGTTTTTGTGCTCTGGTATTATATCACTTTCCAGGGACCAGCTTATGGCAGCTCCCCTCCCTTCTGTTTATCTTCCAGTATCTGCCCACAGAATCACTACTCTGTCCTTCATACCTTGAAACTGGATTTTTTGCTTGTGGAGATCCAGATATATAGTCTAACATCTCAAGGTGAATTTGTGTGTGTTCAGAATGGTTTGGTAGATATCCAGCTAAATTCAGGGGACCCATTCGATTGGAGTCCCCTACCCCTCCACCATCTTGCCCCCTTCCTTCCTCTAGTTTCTTTTAACAAGCAGAACAAAATACACCCAGGATCTAGGCTTTTTTCCCCCTTCTGCTTTTATTATTAATATTTTTGTTGTTGTATTCTCTTTTCTTTTCTTTTCCAGACAAAATGATGAGATGGAGAAATTCAGTCCAAAAGAACAAACAGCAGGTAATACTCCTCTAGGGATTTAATCAATATGGATATAAATAGAGTGTCTGCACTAGATTTAAAACTGCAATTGTAAAGATACAATCTGGGATTGAAAAAAAAAAACATAGAAGACACTAGAGAATCTCTTACTGTAGAGATAAAAGGACTGTCAGGCTAAAATTTAAAATGCTATTACTGGGGACGCCTGGGTGGCTCAGTTGGTTAAGCAGCTGCCTTCGGCTCAGGTCATGATCCTAGCATCCTGGGATCAAGTCCCACATCGGGCTCCTTGCTCGGCAGGGAGCCTGCTTCTCCCTCTGCCTCTGCCTGCCACTCTGTCTGCCTGTGCTCACTCTCCCTCTCTCTAACAAATAAATAAATAAAATCTTTAAAAAAATGCTATTACTGAGATACAGTACTAAGTGGCAGCCAATAAAATGAATATGAATGAAGCAGAAGCATGAATTGGTGACATAGAAGATAAAATGATGGAAAATATGAAAGCTGAAATGAAGAGGGAAAAAAAGTATTAGGTCACAAGTGTAGACTGAGGGAGCCCAGCAATTCTATAAAGAGAAATAATATCCATATTAAGGAGTCCCAGAAGATGAGAAGCAGGAAAAAGGGGCAGAAGTTTTTTGAACAAATTATAGTTGAGGACTTCCCTAATCTGGGGAAGGAAACAGGCATTAAAGTCCAGTAGGCAGAGAGAACCCCTCTCAAAATCAACAGAAGTAGGTCAACAACTCGACATATTATAGTGAAACTTGCAAATTGTAAAGATAAAGAGAAAATCCTAAAAGCAGCTTGGGAAAAGAGGTCTTTGACATACAAGGGTAGAAACACAAGAAATCTGCAGACCAGAAAGGACTGACATGATATATTATTAAGTGAGAAAAAATATGCAGCCAAGGATACTTTATAAAGCAAAGCCATCATTCAGAATAGAAGGAGAGATAAAGAGTTTTCAGGACAAAGAAAAACTAAAGGAATTTTTGAACACTAAACCAGCCCTGCAAGAAACATAAAAGGGATCTTTTAAGCAGAGAAAGAGCCCCAAAATAACAAAGACCAGAATGGAACAGAGAATCTAAAAGAACAGCAACTTTAAATACAATGGCACCAACTTCATATTTTTCAATAGTTACTCTGAATGTAAATGGACTAATTGCTCCAATCAAAAGACAGAAAGTATTAGAATGGATAAACAAACAAACACCCCCCCCCCAAACCAAGACTCATTGATATGATGCTTACAAGAGAACATGTTAGAACCAAAACACATCCAGATTGAAAGTGAGGGTGTAGAGAACCGTCTACCATGATAATGGATGTCAAAGAAACCAATGCAGCCATATTTATATTAGAAAAACTGGATTTTAAAATAAAGAGTGTAATAAGAGATAAAGAAGAGCATTATAATTAATGGTTCTATTCAATAAGCAGATCTAACAACTGTAAGTATTTATTCCCTCTAATTGGGAGCATGCAAATATATAAACCAATTAATAACATAATTAAAGAAACTCATTGATAATAATGCAATAATAGTAGGGGACTTTAACACCCCATATACAGCAATGGACAGATCATTTAAGCAGAAGGTCAAGAATGAAACAATGGCTCTAAAAGAAACACTAGACCAGATGGACTTAACAGATATATTCAGAACATTTCACCCTAAAGCAGCAGAATACACATTCTTTTCAAGTGCACATGGAAATTCTTCAGAATGGATCACATAATGAATCACAAACATGTTCTCAACTGGTACAAAAAGATAGAGATCCTACTATGCATATTTTCAGCATGCATAAAACCTAAACCACCATAAAACCTGAAGTCAATCAGAAGAAACTTGGAAGGACCACAAATACATGGAGGTTAAAGAACACCCTACTAAAGAATGAATGCAACCAGGGAATTAAAGAATTAAAAAATACATGGAAATAAATAAAAACAAAAACATGACAGTTCAACACCTATGGCATGCAGCAACAGCAGTCATAAGAAGGAATTATATAGCAACACAAGCCTACTTCAAGAAGCAAGAAAAGTCTCAAATACACAACATAATATTACACCAAAATTTGGACTTGGAAAAAGAACAGCAAATAAAACCTATATCCAGCAGGAGAAGAGAAATAATGAAGACTAAAGGAGAAATAAAAAGGAAATTAAAACAAAAATAGTAGAACAGATCAATGAAACCAGGAGCTGGTTCTTTGAAATAATTAATAAGATCAATAAACCCCTAACCAAACTTATCAAAAAAGAAAGAGAGAGGATCCAAATAAATAAGATCATGAGTGAAAGAAAAGAGATTACAATGAACACTGAAGAGATACAAACAATTATAAGAGAGTATTATGAGCAATTCTATGTTAACAAATTAGGCAATCTAAAGGAAATGGATAAACTCCTAGAAACATATAAACTACTGAAATGGAAACAGGAAGACATAAAAAACCTGAACAAACCCATAACCAGCAAAGAAATTGAATCAGTAATCAAAAGTCTTCCAAAAGCTATGGTCCAGAGCCAGATGGCTTCCCAGGGGAATTCTACCAAACATTTAAATAAGAATTAATACCCATTCTTATGAAACTCTTCCAAAAAATAGAAATGCAAGGAAAATTTCCAGACTCATTCTATGAAGCCAGCATTACCCTGATCCCCAAACCAGACAAACCCAACTAAACAGAAGAATTACAGACCAATGTCTCTGAGGAACATGGACGCAAAATTTATGGCCAAGATACTAACTAATAAGATCTAACAGTACATTAAAAGGGTTATTAATCATGACCAAGTGAGATTTATTCCTGGGCTACAGAGGTGGTTCAACATCTGCAAATTAACCAATGTGACATATCACATTAGTAGAAGAAAGGATAAGAGCCATATGATTCTTAAAATAGCTGCAGAAAAAGCATTTGACAAAGTGAAGCATCCATTCTTAGTATATGTGCTGCCAAAGTGAGCACTGAAGCATCCATTCTTGATAAAAACTCTACAATATAGGGATAGATGGAACAAACCTCAGCATCAGAAAGGCCATCTACAAAAGACCCACAGGTAACATCATCCTCAACAGGGGGAAACTGAGAGCTTTTCCTCTATAGTAAGGAACACAACAGGGATGTCCACTCTCACCACTGTTGTTCAACACAGTACTGGAAGGCTTAGCATCAGCAATCACACAAAACAAAGAAATAAAAGGCATATAAATTAGCAAAGAAGAAGTCAAACTCTCACTCTTTGCAGATGACTTGATACTCTATGTAGAAAACCCAAAAGACTCCATCCAAAACTTGCAAGAACTGATATTAAAATTCAGGAAAGTTGCAGGATATAAAAACAAATGCACAAAAGTCAGTCACATTTCTATACACTAAGAATGAATCAGAAGAAAGAGAAATCAAGGAATTGATCCCATTTCCAATTGCACAAGAAACCAAAAGATACCTAGGAATAAATCCAACCAAAGAGGTAAATGATCTGTACTGTGAAAATTATAGAACACTTATGAAAGAAATTGAGAAGACACAAAGAAATGTAAGAACATTCCATGCTCATGGATTGGAAGAATGAATATTGTTAAAATGTCTATGCTACCCAAATTGTATGGTTCCCATTTTGTCCATTCCTCAATGGTTCCCATTGAGTAATCCCATAGGATATAAAATATTGATGTTAATTTAATTAGAATTGCATTGAGTATGGGATTACTCAATGCAATTCTAATCAAATTAACATCAATATTTTTCAGAGCTAGAAGAAAAAATTTTACAATTTGTATGGAACCCAAAACGACCCCAAATGGCCAAAGAAATGTTGGGGAAAAAAAGCTGAAAGCATCACAGTTCAGGACTTCAAGCTGTATTACCAAACTGTAATTATCAAGACAGTATGGTACTGGCATAAAAACAGACTCATAGATTAATTACCAGAAATGGACCCTCAATTCTATGGTCAACGAATTTTTGACAAAGCAGTAAAATATATCCAATGGAAAAGAGACAGTTCTTTCAACAAATGGATGTTGGGAAAACTGGATAGCCACCTGCAGAAGAATGAAACTGGAACACTTTCTTACACCATATACAAAAAACAAACAAACAAACAAAAACAACAACAAAAAAACCCAAAAAACATACACCTCAAAATGGATGAAAGACGAAAATGTGAGCCAGGAATCCATCAAAATCTTAGACAGCAACATCTTTGACCTCAGCCACAATGACTTCTTGCTAGACACGTCTCCAAAGGTAAGGGAAACTAAAGAACAGATGAACTATTGGGAGTTCATCAGGATAATAAACTTTTGCTAGCAATGGAAAGAACTAACAAAACTACAAGGCAACCTATGGAATGTGAGAATTTATTTGCAAATGATGTATTAGATAAAGTGCTAGTATCCAAAATCTAGAGAGAACTTATCAAAATGAAAATACAAAAACCAAAAAATCCAGTCAAGAAATGGGAAGAAGACATGAACAGACACTTTCCCAAAAAGGATATACAAATCCCTAACAGGCACATGAAAAATTGATCAACATCCCTGGGCATCAGTGAAATACAAATCAAGATCACAATGAAATACCATCTCACACCTGTCAGAATGGCTAAACTGAACAACTTAGGAAACAGGAAACAACAGATATTGGTGAGGATGTGGAGAAAGGGGAATCCTCTTACACTTTTGGTGTGAGTTCCAGGCACTCTGGAAAACATTATAGAGGTTCCTCAAAAAGTTGAAAACAGAAATACCCTATGATGCAGCAATTACTCTTCTAGGTATTTATCTAAAGGATACAAAAATAGTGATTTGAAGGTGCCCATGCACCCTAATGTTTATAGGAGTAATGGCCACAATAACCAAAATATGTAAAGAGCCTGGATGTCCATCAGCAAGTGAATGGATAAAGAAGAGTTGGTTTATATATACAATGGAATAGTACTCAGCCATCAAAAAGAATGAAGTCTTGTCATTTGCACCAACATGGATGGAACTAGAGGGTATTATGGTAAGCTAAATAAGTCAGTTGGAGAAGGACTTTGATTTCAGTCATATGTAGAATTTAGGAAACAAAGCAGATGAGCAGGGTAAAGGAAGAAAAAATAAAATAAGATAAAAGCAGAGGAGGCAAACCATAAGCAACTCTTAAGTATAGGAAAGAGTTGCTGAATGGGAGGTGAGTGGGTAGATGGTGGTAAATGGGTCATGGGCATTAAGGAGAGCGCTTCCTGTGACAAATCCCTGGATATTATATGCAACTGATGAATCACTAAATTCTACCCCTGAAACTAATAATACACTATATGTTAACTATGTTGAATCTAAATAAAAATCTTAAAAAATAGGAGAAAAATCTTAATTTGTCTGATGTAAGTATAGTTCCTTTGGTTTTCTTTTGATGCCCATTAGCATGATAGATTGTCCTCCATCACCTCATGTTTAATCTGTAGTTTTCTTTAGGTCTATATGAGTCTCTTTTAAGCAAGATCTAGATGGATCTTTTTTTTTAATCCATTTGATATAATATGTTTTTTGATTTGCCCATTTAGTCCATTTACATTATTGAGAGATAGGAATTTACCTGTGTTACCTGTAGAGTTGGTGTTTCTGGTGATGTTCTGTGGTCCTTTCTAGTTTTTGTTGCTTTTGGTCTTTCTTTCTCCACTCAAAGATTTCCCCTTAAATTTTGCAGGGCAGTTTAGTGGTCACAAATTTCTTTAGTTTTTGTTTATTCTGGAAACTCTTTATCTCCCCTTCTATTCTGAATGACAGCCTCGATGAATAAAGAGTTCTTGGCTGTCTGTACATTGACTATTTCCTTCTTTCTGGCCTACCAAGCTTCTGTGGACAAATCTGCTGTAAACTTGATCTGTCTTCCCTTGTATGTTAAGCATCTTCTTTTTTCACTTGCTGCTTTCAGGATTCTTTCCTTGTGTGTGTATTTGATGAATTTGTTTATGATATTCCTTGGTGATGGCTGAGTTTTTGTTGAATTTAGTGGGAGTTCTTTGTGCTCTTGGATTTTGTTGTCTGTGTCCTTCCATATTCTCCAGATTAGGGAAGTTTTCAGCCATAATTTGTTCAAATAAACCTCTATCCCTTTATCTCTTCATCTTCTGTGACTCCATGATATGAATCTTATGTTTTACTAAATTGCTAAAGTCTCTAAGTCTACCTTCCATCTCCATTATCTTCCTTTCCCTCTTCTTTTCAGCTACATTATTTTCCATAATTCTTTCTTCTATGTCACTGATTCACTCCTCTGCTTTGTCCATTCTCGTTTGTATGGTTCCTATTCCATTTGTGTTTCCATCCCAGTTATAGCATTTTTAATTTCAGCCTGACTAGATTTTAGTCCTTTTACCTCTACAGTAAGGGATTCTTTAGTGTCTTCTGTGCTTTTTCAATTTTAGCTAATATCCTCATAATTGTTATTTTAAATTCTAGTTCAGACATTTACTTATATCTGAGTTGATTAAATCTCCAGCCATGAGTTCTGCCCAGTATTCTTCCTTTTGGATTGAATTCCTCTGTCTCATCATTCTGTCCAGGAAAGAAAAGAAGAAAGGGACAGGAGAAACATTAAAACAAAACAAAACAAAAAGCAAACAAACAAATAAAAACAAAATAAAAAACAAAGAAAAAAAACCAAAAACACAAAACAAGAAACCAAAAACCAAAAAAAACCCAGCTAGGGGCTGGGTGAGTTTTTGTCTGCTTGTCTCAAGAATCTGAATTTCAAAATAAAAGTATATACATATTAAAAGAAAATAAAAGACAATGAAATTAGACAAAAAGGCAAAAAGCATACATGAAAAGTACACATATAAACTTTAAGAATTAATAATAAAAAGGAATGTGGAAATATTAGAAAATAATTGAAAGAATAATAAAAATAAAAGAAATGAAGAATAAAAGTAAAAAGTAAGCTCTATCCTATTTCCTTAGAGCTGATGTTTTGCAGCAATGTGTGATCTATAAACTTGGTGAGAGCAAGTTGTTGTCTTTTTGGGGAGAGACCTGCTACATGTATTGTCAGGCTGACTTGTTTCAGTGGAAATGCCACCAGGGTGCAGGGGGGTGGGGCTTGGTGTAGGAGGCTCTGGCCTCCACTAGGTGGCACTGTTTTACTCCCTGAAGGGTTTCAGCACTGATGGGTGAGATGAAAATGACTGGGCCCTGGTCTCTAGCCTGGGTGCTGAAAGTTTTTGTTGTTGTCTTAAAGATTTTATTTATTTATTTGAGAGAGAGAGAGTGGGAGAGAGGGAGAGAGAGAGATAATGAGAGGGGGAGTCCCTGCTGAGCAGGGAGCCTGATGTGGGGCTCAATCCTGGGACTCCAGCATCATGACCTGAGCTGAAGCAGTCACTTAACCAACTGAGCCACAAAGGTGCCCCCTGGAGCTGAAAGTTTGCATCCCCTATTCTTCAGTAAGCTCTCACAGAAAAGCAATCAATCACCCTATTTTTTCCCCCAGTTTCCTCTGAACCCTGTGTTCACCTTGTCCCAGCCTTTTTATCTTAGGTGTGTGACCAAGTTTCAAAGCTCCAAATTTCAGGGATGCCCATGGCCTCAGCTCACAGTGTTCCTCCAGGGGAGAGTCTTGCCATGCCTGCTGGCTTGGCCCTGGAAAGTGGTCCCATGCCTGCATGCTGATTTGCAGTTTATAGCAGAATGCCAGCCCTAAGACCTGTTGCTCTCTGCTGGCTTCCCAGCTTCTATGCCTGGGAATAGTACAGCATCTTGGTGCCACCCATTCTTTCTGTAACCCAGCAGATCTTCAAACCACTCTGTCACTCTTGGAATTCTGCCCCTCTTTTCCACCTGAGTACCTTTAATGCAGGCATGTTACCCATGGTAGTGAACATAAAAGTTAAGATTTTGTGTTCTGTCATGCATCTAATACTTTGTGGTAGCCTCTGTAAACAGGCTTCCTCCTACCACTGCATTGACAGCTATGTCCTTCCCAAAGGAAATTCCACACCTCCTACCTTCCAAAAGATAGTCACTTTTCTACTTGTGGACTTGTAGTGTTTGTTCTCTCAGACCTCTGATTGACTTCTTGGATGTTCAGCATTATTTGATAACTACCTAGTTGTATTTGAGGGCTCAGACAAGCGTAGGGTCCTCCTACTCCTCCACCATGTTAACTCCAACCTGCTTAATTATTGACCTTTCTTCATTTCACATACAAGGAATCTAAGATCAGGAGCAAAGCCCTCAAATGTAAGGTCAGAACCCAAAAATCCTGACTCCTAAGCACTGGCTGGGTCAATTCTGAGGTATCTCAGCCCTGAAGAAGGGGAAATATGTATTAACAGAGATGTCAAGGGGTTCCTCTTAAGATTCCATGTTCAATATGTCTTGTCTGTACCCCATTGCTGACTTCCTTCAAACTCACTCCATGAAATACTCTGGTTATTATAGTAAGAAAGGAGTTAAGGAGGGGAAAGGAAACTCACACTGGCTGAGCATCTTTAGGAATCGTGGAGTGAGTTCAGATTTATTATCTCATTGATCTCAGAACAATACCTGAAAGCTAAGCAATATTTCTTCCATCATGATAGACTTGGCTCAGAGAAGTTAAATAACTTCCCCAAGACCACAGACCTGACAGTCAAACAGGAGTCTGACTTTAAAGGTTGGATTTTCCCATAAACCACCAGGGGGCATCTCAAGAGCAGAATGACGTGTTCAGAGAACCCCAGGAGGGCCTCTGGGATATGTTTGCTCTCAGGCTGTCAGGCAAGGGAATGGCCTGGGGTGAAAATCTGGAGAGCCCTGGATGGAAACCAAAGTTCCTTCAACTCCCTGGGTCTCAGGAAAGCAGGTTTTCATTCTTCATCTATAGTTTTTCACTTAGTCTGTGGGGGCAGGATTGCTGTCCCTAGAGGAATCTCTCCAGCTGGGGAAGGGTCCTCCATGACTGCATTGAGGTCTGCACTATTTCTGTTTTCTTGAAGGGGATGACAAATGTCAAACCTGACTTCTAGGCCTGTTGCTATCACTTACTAGCTGTGTGACCCAAGGTGAACTGCTTTTCCACTCACTCTGAGCCTCAGTTTTCTCATCTAGGGAGAAATCTGCTCCAGCTACCACCTAATTTCACTGCCTCCAGACTCCTCTTGGGAGCTTACCTGAAAGCCAGTCATTACAGGTTTATTCCTTTACCTTTAGGTCAGTACCTGCTAACACAAAAGCATTCCTGAAGAAGGGTCATTACCTATGGAGAGGTCCCTTCTCCCAGCATCTTGACTGGGCATTGGTGTGACTATTTCCAAGGATCAGGGCTGAAGTGGAAACACTGAGGAAGGGGAGTTATTCTTCTCTCTACTGTAAAGCAAGAGAAGGCCCTGGCTGAACTCTGTCTGACCCCTGAGCTGTGCCACCTTGGGCATGGCCTTGCAGGCATCCCTGTCCTGGCCAGCAAATAGACAAAATCCCCCTTGACAGTGGTTATGAGGAACCTCCTGCTACATAGTAAGATCACAACTAACATTTGTTTTCCTTTTCCTCTTTCTCATATTATAATTTCCTGAAGAGGGTGGGGGAGACAAAACACACAGGAGAGGATAGTACATATTTACACAACTTTACAGTTTAAAGAGAATTTTCATATAGACTGTTTATGGAATGCCCTTAACATCTCTGAGAGAATTATCATGGCTGTATTCTCTTTCTGCGACTCCATAGGATCCCATGTTTTTCTTTTTATGACTCTCAGCACTAATGTGATGTCCTGGTTTGATGTCTGTCTTCTCCAGTGAAGCATCAACTTCATGAGATCAGGAGCCACATGTCTGCTCAATATTGTGTCCCCAAAGTCTAGCATGTAGTTGCTGTTCAAAAAAATATTTGATTGAGTGAACAGATAAAGGGCCATCATCATTCCCATTTTACAGATGAGGAGACTGAGGCTTCAAGAAGCCAAGTGATTTTCTCAAGGTTACCTAGCTAACTGATGGCAGAACAAGCATTCTTTCTGGATCCTAGGCTGAAGGAGTAGACAAAGGTATTGGTGGGAGATCAATCACCTCCCATTAGGCATGGCAGAATAACACCCATAAGTCCAAAGAGTGAACACTGAGTGTTACCTCTCCCATTACTCCCCATTCATTCTCCAGTCCTGTGGTGTACTGGCAGGGTCAATCACATGTCTAGGCCTTCTCTCATCTTTATCTTGAGGGTCTGGAATACTGCCTGGCACATTATGAGTACTCAATATGTTTTCAAGGACTGAATGATTGACAGGTGGATGAACTTCCCAATAGCAACTCCACATGTCTTCTGCATGTGACACTCTTGGTGAAAAGTTGGAATAAATCTCCTCTGAGCCAGATGTGCCTGAGTGGAGCCACTATTGAGATGGTGTTGATAGTGTTTTGTGTAGACTGCAGTTCCAAGGACTGTGAACCCCTTAGGAGAGCTTGTGGGAGACTGCAGGAAAGTTCCATGGGATCCATTGTTGGAAGGGTAAGCTTACAGAGATTGTCTCATTCAACCTTTCCCTAACCTACTTCAGGATGTACTGCTCCAGAGGAAGAGTGGCTGCCTGGACCAATTGGGGAGATTAGAGGACTTACTCCACAACCATCGGAGGAGTCCCACAGGGGCAAGGCTGGTCACAAACATTAGCCTTCAGTTCATTCTGGCTTTCTCATGCTCTTTGGTCAGGACAATGTTTGCTCTTAGGACTGTTACCCAGACAGACACCAACAATGTCCTGGAAATGTTGTTGACTGTCAGCTGTCATTTGGGGTATTTCCTGTTGTAGGTCCTGCCTTCCTCCACCCAGGCTTGCTGACATCATGTAATGTTGCAGGGTTATGTGAGGGACAAAGCTGCTCATAGGCCAGCCTTAACTATTATCATCATCATTATTTAATTATGTTTCTGTTATTATTACTAACTTTTATTTTTATAGTGCTTTATGGCTCACCAAGTACTTTGCTGTACATGATCTCATTGGATTGGGTAGCATATTAGTAGCCTCCATTGTAGAGATGAGAAAATTGAGATTCAGAGAAGCAACTGATATGTTCAAGGTTACAGAGTTAATAAGGCAGAATTCTCTTATCACTCTGCTGAACTGATTCTTCTTCCACTTTAAAGTTATCAATGGCTCCCTAAAGGTACTCAAGTCTTGTACTCCTAATAGAATTTTCTCCAGTTACCCCTGTGTCCTGGATTCCAGTGAGAAACATGGTACCTCAGTAATGGAGGCCTACAGTGCTTCTGAGCCTAGTGCTCTAAGACAGTGTCCTTTCGCAGTGCTGTGGGTGGCTTGTGAGAGAGAGGCACTGAAAGCCCCAGGAAAAGACAGAACTAGAATGACATAGGAACAAAAAGTTTTAGGGCACCTGCTATATGCCACAAAGGATGCTTTACTGATTATCAAGTCTTTTGACCCAAGAGGCTTTCTGCTCTGGTAAATGAGCATTCATGTCCAAGAGTCTTGGGATTGGTGGGAGGTGGCCTCTGTTCTGGAAATTTGGTTTTAGCATCTCACATGGGGTACCCAGGTGCTCATAGAGGCCCGCACTACTTTCCCAGCTAGTTGGTGGCAATTGGTACAAATAGTGGCATATGGCTCACCCTTCACCCTCCCTCTCTTCTAAAAATATTTAATGAGCATCTACTATGTTCCAAACACCTTGAGGGTCCTGGAGATTTAGCAATGACTTGGAAACCTAAAGAGATCAACTATCTAGCCCATGAAAAGTTTGGTCCAGGGCCTAAGCCCTCTCAGTATCAGAGAGCTCCTGAGCACTAAGAATATTATGATATCTGCCAGAAACTGGCAGGAGTTCAGAAAGCTGGCCTCACTCAAAGAATTACACAGAGTAACCTCCTTGGGAAGGTAGTAACTAAACCCATCAGATCAGAGGCCCATTTCTGTTCCTCTCAGACAGCATTATGTAAAGGATGAACTATGGAAAAAAGGAGTCATTTCCCCCCATGATTTCCCCCAAATCTGTTGGGGCTCCTGTCACTCATCCAGCAACTGGCAGTGGAGGGGACACTCTGTGAGGTACTGCATGACTCTGTTCACGTGTTACACCTCCCCAGGTCCTCCCTTGATTGAGGCATGCCCTCATTAGACTGTTTGGTCAGTTGAGCTGGAAAGGGCATGTGGCTCTCTGGCTGGAGTTCTGGCCCTGACTTCTGGACAAAGAGAGATGGGCCAGATCTCTGACAGACTTTAGTGACCCCTCATGTCTAAGATAACTCAAGCAGGAATTATGTCCCTGTTTGTCAGTTGCTTCAGTATTTAGAGTCTTCTGTTTGCCTGGCCTCCCAGGGAGACCATAGCAACATGCTGAACAGAAGTGACTTCAGGCACAGTTTCCAACTGAATCAGGCTGAGTCAAGGTCAGAAGGTGTTCTGTAGTGGCTACACTGGCCCTGTGGATCTCCTCCCTCCCTGACAATGACAACAAGCTCTCATTATTCCATTCCTTTATTCTTCACCAAACAAGTATTTGCTGAATGCTATGAGCTCTTAGCTTGGCCTCTGAGGCCACACAGTGAGGGTAATGTGAAGTACCTGCCCCTAAGGAGCTTTCAGTATAGAAACAGGGATAAGAGTTTCAAGAAGTCTGAGTATTTATTATGTGCCAGCCTCTGTGATATTCTCCAGGGTCATGGAGGGAACACTCAGACCCTGAAGTGGAGGTGCTCACAATCCAAGAGGGGAGCCCAATCATGAACATGGGACATGACAGGTGTCCTGTCAAAGAGGTGCTCCATTTCAGGGAGGCAGTGATGAGGTCCTGTCAGTGATGGGACAGGCTTCTCAGAGGACAGCCCTTGGTAGCATGTAAGAGTTGGAGAGGAAGGGTGTTCTAAGCTGAGGGTGCATCCAGCCAGGTGCATTCAAGAATGGTAATAATTTGGTGTGGCTGTAGTGTTAATGCGGTGCAGGGGAGACCAGCCTGGGGAGGTAGAAGCTGTCAAAATACGAAGAACTTAGCATTTAGAGGTACTTGGATATTTTCCCCTTGGATATAATAGGGAGTCACTGCAAGTTTTAAATAAGCTCATATTTCCATTTTTTAAAAGATGGGGAGGGTCTGAGGATAGGAGG